>CM077584.1:25258062-25666690 GCA_039657365.1 Stephania yunnanensis
CGAAACGTCCTCGAAGAAGCGAAGAAGCGGTGAGAAAGAGGCTTGATGGCGGTGAAACGGAGATGATGACCCGATGAGAGATCGATGTCGATGAAGCTTGAAGAGTGGTGGCTTGTGGCCGGGAGAAAATGACGATTAAGCCGATTTGCATTAGTGGTGAAAGAGAAGACGAGCGCTGGCAAGAGAAGAGAGTTGAGAGAAAGACAGTGTAGCAGTTTGGGCCGATCGATAGTGATTTTGGGGCCTAGATGGAAAAATGCATGAATCTTCGATATTTGTTGAGAGGTTATAAAAAAGAAAGTTTTAGTGAGATAATAGAAGCCATTATTTAGAGGCGAAATTTAATTAGTCTCTATTTGCAATCTCTGATCTCTCTGTATCAGTCTCTGAATTAGTCGGTCTCTATTAAGATCTCTAACCACTTTTTCTTAAGATGACGAAACTTAATTTTCGTTGCTAATTTTGTTTCTAACTATCGTTTTTCTTGTAGTGGTTCACATATCTTAGTTAGCAAGTCTTCAGCTTAGCAAACTCTTGAAAATACCATCATTCTATCTGACACTTTTGTCATAAGCTCAAAAAAAGAATTTTGCTAAAGATAATTAACTTAATAAGTTTTAAAGTGCTTGTCACCATCACTCCTTCCATTATCAAATTTTTAGCTTGTTAATTCACGGTATAAGTCGGATCACCATCGACTATCCGAGCATCGATTGTCTCATGGTCAACAATCACCGATTAAATTATGTATCACTGGAATTAGATCAGCTAAACCTCGACCGATATCTTCAACAAAGCTTGTCATAAGTATCCATTGCAATCTCGATGAAACCATCCTTGTTTCTCTCTCCACTGCGTCACGGGTTCATGAGCTTAACTTTGTATTTTATTGTTTTATGTCCAGGATGATGTAGTTATCTCACAGCCCCTTGGCTGATCTGCCATCATACACCATAAGTCAATCACCATCGAGAATTAAGTTTCTATGCTTATATCATATATATACATATACAACATAATATGTACATGTATAATCCCCTTACCGCACCTTTGCTTTCACTTCCCAGACTAATAGTTTCTAAGCAAATATCATTTGGTTTCCACATCTACGATTAATTTTTTATTCAAATTTTTTTGCTTATTATTGAGAACATTAGCTATGACACCAACTATACCCTTCACTTAATCTAGGACATAAATCTACAGCCTAATCCCATTATTAAGTCTTGAACTTGGCAGGTAGGACTAAATAATGTATTAGTAAGCCTTTTCATTCCTAATTCTCCTAGTTTTTCGTGTTCAAAATAAGCATTATATAATTATCATTAATTATTATTATTCTCTTGGTTAATTTAAAACTTTTATAGTTTTAATGTTATCGACGTGAGACTTAACAAAATCTATGGAAATATTATAAAACTTCCTTGAAAGCATTTAGCAAAAATAGCCTACTGTGGAAACCAAGTAAAAAAAATGATCACATTTTAAATCAAATAGTATAGTACATGCATCCAAATCAGGGAATCTAGTCTCTCGGCGCGATATAGCTTAAAACAATTCAAAGAGATGTAAATAATTAATACACTGAAAGTGATCACCTACTCTTATCTAGGGCTCGAGAGGTAGTCGTCAATTTTTGCTAGCCCAGGCTGTACTTTCAATAGATCTGCACCCACCATCATAAAAATGATTTTAAGTACAATAATGTGTAGAAAGTGCCGATTGAGAGACATTTATCTACATTTCAAATCATTATAGGAAGACATCTAACATTGTACATTCAAAACAAAGAAACACCGAAATAGAAACATGCTAGAGAATATATAGGCAAACAAAATGAAAGCTGCCATGAGCATTGAAGAGTAATTAAATTAAGTTAGCCTTTGTGTTCAACAAATTAGCCTAGATATTACCCTTTTATCATAAAGATCTCGGGTAATGGAATTATTTAATAGTGCCATTAGGTAGTAATCATATTAGTTATAAAACCTGACATATCAACTTACAGTCTGTGATGCAATAGGTCATAGCACCTAGCACTTCAGTATTACCCTAATTGGTCGTAGCTTGTTCATTTAATCAAGTTTGCATAGAGTAGTTCCATGTTACTAACTAGTCGGAAAATCTTGACATCCCAGATCTAATACCTCGTGTTTTGCTTACACCATAAATCGAGTCAAGAAACCTTAATACATGTTCTAATTTGACATTAATCACTATTTTTCTCGAGGCTATTTGAATTTAAGGCATAGCATTCAAAATACAAAATAAACAATTAAAATGGAAAAAAATATCCCAATCAGTTTATTTATATTTCTACGCAATTCCCCAAGCTTAAAGCGGCTCTCCAGCTCTTTTCAAACTCATACCCAATAGTGAAAATCCAAGCTCGATTCAATCCCGATTACCCGAGCCCCCACACTCCCTCGGTCCACTAAAGTCAACTAACCATGTTTTTTATGTATTGATTGGTTGAATGATTTCTAAGTTGAACTTCCCAAGTCAACCCGTAATTACCAAAATTAAGTTTTAATTTTGGTCATAATCTTACTGACGCATTTTTAGGAATGAAAACATTCAAATCTTAAAACCTCCCATCGGTAAGACTCATTTATTTTTGTCCTAGCTTTCTAAAACTATGGAGTTCGTGCAATCTGTAATAAAAATCGAGGGATATATGAAACGTTTACCATAATGAATCAAAATAGTTTTAAATTCCGAAGCCAAAAACTTTGTAAATCTCATTTGACTTTACACCATAGCTTCCAGGCTGCATAGTGATTTTTTAACTAAAGCCTTAAAAATATCCTAGAACATCATAGTAAAAGATGTGCTCCAATCTAATAAAAAATAGAGGAGTTATGCTTAAAATAAAGCGGGACATTAATAAAATTGTGAACCTGAAATTCCTTATTCATCATCAAAGTTTTGAGATGATTTTTAGATATGAAAACATTCAGGTATTTCAAAATATTTCATTAAGGCAAAAGTTGTTCCCTTTTAAGTTAAATATCAAATGTCACCAAATTGGGTTCCATTTCAATATAAAATGAGGATGTTATGAAAAACTTTAGGAGAAATTTGGTTTAAAAAAATAATATACAGGAATTTCTAAGTGTCTTACAACTTCAAAAATTCATAAATTTTTGAAAAACAAATCTAAAATCAAGAACTACTTTAAAGTAGAATTAGTAGAGTTTCATAATAAGTTCAAATATGGAATTAGATTTAAGAAACAATAGTCATTTTCCCCTTAAAATTGTTGAAAAACCAAAACTAAATCAAAACTTACAATTTTTGTTTGAATTTCACAAAATGAAGGTTTCTACTTCTTACCTGGTTGTGAAACTTCATCAAATTGATCATCACCTCCCCGAATTCATTGAGTTTTCCATAGCAAAACTTTGATCATCACTCACAGATCCCCCTATTTCTTTTTGCATTAAAACGGATGTGTTTGTTTGCAATTCCACCTAACCCTTGAACATAGTGGTGGAGATTAATTATGGACCTTGATCTTATACTGAGAATACTTACATCTTTATGCGCATCCAATAGTTTATAACTTGGTCCTACATAGCCTTAAACTTCCATGCCTAATACATATTTCAACTCAAGTTACCTAGTTATGGTGGCAACACACTTCTGAGGCATATCTATGCTCCTTAGTTTTATTTTCTTAACTTGGGTCCATATTTTATTTAATTTGAACTATAGGCACATTAAAAATGAGCATAAAATGTAAGGGAATCTGAAAATGAAGACTATAGCAAGTAATATCCTTGTGAGGACTTAACACATACAAGAGTCGAAAAGAACTTGTACTTTTGGTTGTGATAGGTATTGGCTAGGCTAACAATGAATATGATATTCATGAATTCAAAAATATTGGAAAGTAGCCCAGAATATACCATACATACAAAACAAAGAGCTAAAACAAAATTGAATAACAACAAGTTATTAAACTTTCATTCATGAATCACTTCACTTTCTTTTCTTCACCAACTACTTTTCATTCTTAAGTGCTAATTTGCACAATATATTATTTTTTTCACAATATTTCAGAGATTGATTGATACAATTTCAAACAATAAATAACCTTTTAAACTTGCGGTTTCACTTGCAATTTGAATAATAAAAGCTCTACATTTTTGAAACTTTTGTTCTATACTAGGCTTTCCAGCTAGGTACCATGGGGTAATGAAGGCTAAGTGGTTTTATTTGGTTTGATGATAAGTACACAAGAAAAATAGGGTGATATAGTGTAAGGACCCGTTACTTGGAGGTAGATGATTAGCGTTAACTTGCAAATCCTAATTAGCTTTGAGTTAGACTCGTGGTTAAATGGATGAAACATCTAAAGGGTACTTCATAATAGTAGTAGATGTTAAAGTTTACCATTTCATCATCTACTTTCATTGTTAGAGTTCTATTAGAAACTGTCTATTTTTGGATATTGCCCTTTTTAAGAATGGGTGTCCTAGGATAAGAGAGTTTTTATTAGAGAATTGGTCTTGCTCATGTCCATGCTCTACAAGAAAAATGAGGAATTGTATCAAAAAATTGTGACAGGCGAAATCTGCAAGTTGCTACCTGACAACTTTCATCCGGCAAGCAGTTATGCATCGAGATAGTCCATTTGACTCGGTTGACCGAAAAGCAACAATTGAGTGGCCAATTTGCGTGAAATTATGACGAAATTGTATATTTTCCTGGTACTTGTCACGCAGTTTCTCCGTGTCAAATTTTCCGCCAAAGGCTGTGACAGATCTACAACTTGAGATTAGTGACAAAAACATGCGTGTCAGCGATCTATCACTTGAACACTGACGAGATCTGCTATAGATCGGCGACATAAAATCAGCCGAAAGACGTCATCGTCGCTGATATATCCTTACCTAAAAAGAGCGAAAACCTTGACAACCCACGCTACTCACGGACCCCTGTCTCACGGAAACCCCAATTTTGGTCTCATGCATGTGAATGATCCCTAACGATGCAGGCACCATACCACTATCGTAGTCATCGTCGATGTCATCGTCGGCGTCGATTGCGACTCAGCTGACTTTGTCCTTCCTCTCGCAGCGCACGTTGACGACACCAGTGTCTGTATGCTTCTTCGAGATTGTTGTCCGGCGTCCACAATGTCTGACGGTCCTCTCCTTTGGCAAAAACATTATTCGCCCTCTTTTTAGATGCAATTTAAGTATTTGCCCCAGCATTTCACACATCATCGCAGCCACCAACAAGACTCCATGGCCCTGTGTTCCAGCCATTCTGCGAGCCACTCTGCCATGACCTTCGCTGCTCGCCTCTGCAGTCCTCTACCGCATTGCCGCAGGCCCCATTCCTCATGCATTGCTTGGGTCCAGCTCCTCATACCGTTGTTTGACCCCAGCTCCTCGCGATTGAGTTTCGGGTTTCCTCTACGGCGACTCTGTGGCGACACTGCCCGACACGGCCAGGTCGAGCTTAACCCCCGATGGACGAAGCATGAAAGCGAAAACGGGCTCGTGGATTGCCTCATGACTAGGTGGTGGACCTTCGAATCACGGTCCTTGTTTGTGTTTACGAACCTTGATTTCGAAATTTTCGGTTGAGTTTTGTTTTCATTACTACTAAAATTAGGAAATCTAAGTTTTCCATTTTATAAATCAACGAAATCGTAAGTGTGTTATGCTTAGCCTTCAAAAATAGCGACAACCTACTGCTGACAGCAAACCAACTTCAAACAGCATTGTGTTGCTTTAAACGACAACAAATGGCAACTCGACCATCTATTGCTAAGCAGCGACAAATCAACAACTTCGACCATGTTGTTGCTAAACGACAACGAATCAACATTAGAACAATACGTCGTTAAATGACAACAAATTAACAATTGAACAATTTGTCGCTAAAAAACGAAACAACAAATCAACTTGAAGTAGAACGAATTGGTGCATTTAGGTAGTTTAGAAATTTTCACTTAGCTTGTCATATGAAAATCCATCGATTACTATTGTTAAATTTAGTTCATATATAGTTTGTTCATTGAATAATAATACAATAAATTAGTAAAATATATGTACGTGTTTAAATTATTGCTTGACGAGTGCCTTTCCAACTAAAAATGATATCACTAACGAGTTATAACTTATATATTCTTGTAATGTTTACTAATTTGTGATTGTCATTTAGTTGGTATGTATTTATATTTTGAAATCTCAATGTAGTGTCTATATACGATTGAAGTTGAAGAATAATTAGATTTAATTTGTAAAATAAAGAAAAGTATATTAATTTATATACTTCATTGTAAGAATTGATAAGAAATGTCGAGAGTATATGGAGATTTTGGAAAAATAAATTGGGCGATTCATGATGGCGAGGAAAGAAATTATATAATGTTTATGCATGGCATGTTTGTAGGAAAACACACACGAGAAGAATCTTAATCGTATTTTTCCTTTAAACTTTTAAATTATATATTGTTTATTAATTGTGATTGTCACTTACTTGATACTTACTATAGGTACGTATCTATATTAGAAAATCTGAGATTATATATAATCCAATTTAATGAATATTAATTTGGATTTTTTTCTAAAAATATAGTAAATTTTTAGGATTATATTTTTTTTTAAGAGTTGATAAGATTTTTCCAATTATCGGTTGAAAAAACTTAGGATCGAGATGTCTACTAATCGAGAATGGATGTATAGTAAATGTTGAAAATGGCTTTACTCGACGAGAGTTCATAAACGGCGTGAACGAGTTCATCGCATACGCGAAGACGCCTTTGCGAGGATATTCGCCACTAAGGGAAAAATTAGAGTGTCCATGCAACCATACGAAGTGTCATAATCGTTCATACTATGATGTTGACACCGTACTCTTTCATATTTTTCGTTGGGGCTTTGTTAGAGGACATATCAATGTTGCCAGGAACATGGGGAAGAAGATTATGTCTTCATCTTCAAAATGTACCTGGCGAACCTATCAATATGATGAAAAATAATGACCACGAATGGACACGGACGGCCAGTGTGTACATCGTATCATGAGACGGTGCACGACTTGGCCTAGTTCGAGTTTCAATTGGTGTCATGCGGAATAACGACGAATATCTTGGAACGGAAAATTTGTATGATATGTTAGGCAGCGAGGAAGTCGGCCGCTATGGCGATGGTGCGAGAACATAGGCAGAAATTTTTCGATCGTGTAGGACTCTAAAAATCAAATCGAGAACATCATATTTTAGAAAAGGCGTTCGATGAAATTCTTCAATTTTGTAAAGATGCATTGCCAAGTAACAATTGTTTAGTCGATAGCTTTTACGACACGAAGCGACTAATGTCGAGGATGGAAATTTACCCAGTCCGGCTAATTAAGTGTTGCAAGTCCATGTGCATGATTCTTGGGGAGAGGATTCAGAGTTGTGACGACGTGTAAAGTTTTACGGTGAATCAAGGTATGAATACAAACTAGAAGTGAAGGATAGAGTGGTGTCTTATGAAACTCACGTAAAAAATGAATTACTTCCCCAATACCTCGAGTGCAGAAGCGTTTAAGCGGCTGCGAGGCACATGCGTTGGCATGGGGAACAATTTCAAATGGCATCGTTATGCAACATTATTTACGATTCTATTGCACGGAAACATTTCATTGATGTGAACATCGAATTCGGTGCCAAAATTCGTAATGTTCGTTTAGGTTTATGTATGGATGGTTTCCAACCATTTATGCAAATACGGAAAACAATACTCATCGTAACAAGTAATTCTCACTCCCTTACAACCTACCCCCCTCAATGTGCATGAAGAAGGAGTTCCTATATAACCACAACGATCATCGTCACCCAGAGCCCAGCTAATCCTTGAATCAGATTGACGTGTTCTCTAACCTTTGATAAAAGAGTTGCACGAATTTGCGGCATGTTAGCAGCTACCAGCTTACGGTATGTTGTCTTGTTGGAACACACATGGAAAGAAAGCTTGTCCTTATTGTATGGATGACACGGATGCATTCCAATTAAAACATGGTTGAAAAACTTTCTTAGATTGATTGCCATCGTCGCGGTTCCTACGCGCGTGGCTCCATTTTAAGAAGTGATAAGAAGCAACTTCGAGACGCGATACAACTTGTCGAAAAGGACCACTGAGATTAAAATCGGGGGAACAAATTACTGGGCTGAAATTGAAGCTTTTGGATCTGGCAGAAGTAGCGAAATCGAAGTCGTTCAAACTGAACAAAGAAATTTGCCAAGTATTCAAGGTTGAGGAAATGAAGCATATTATGGGACTTACCATATTGGAAGGCAGATCTCATTGGGCACAATTTGGATGTCAAACACATTGAAAAAAATGTTTTAGATAACATTTTTAATACAATTATGAGTGTTCACAGGAAGAGTAAGGACAATACACGTCGAGACTAGATGTAAAAGATATTTGCAATCGACCTTTTCTCAAATATAACCACTGCGTCCAATTCATATCCTCCCGAGCATCTTGTGCACTTGATAAATGTAAGAAATAAGTCTTATGTGATTGGGGAAAACGATTCTACGCTTACGATGGATATGCTTCAGCTTATTAGTCAGGTATGTGGACTCCGACAAATTGAGGATGTTTGGGCTGAAAAGTTAGAGGCCATCATGTGTTCATGCGGGGATTGATTCCTAATGCCTTTCGTGAACTACTAGGGGATAAAAATTAATGGATAACAATTAGCAAGTTAAGTTTATTTTTCGGAGACTTGGTTGCTAGGAACCTTAATATTATGCAAATCGAGCTGTTGCACTCTAACGATTCCCAAAATATTATGCAAGTTGGATCAAAATATTTACCGAAGTTTTTGACTCAATGGAGCATTTTCAGGTACACTTAATTATCTGAGGCCCATATCGTAGAACCGGTACGGTTCGATTGGATGTATCCCATTCGAAAGGTGAATTTTGTAATCAATGTACATTTATTGTATGAAATAACTAATATACTTAGGTTATATTAGGTTATTGCTACCTAATTTGACGGACATAACATCCACTATGTTTCCTACCGTCATATAAGTATCTCAAGCATTTGAAGAACAATGTTAGAAGCAAGGCAAAAGTTGAAGAGACCATTATGTAATGCTTACTTAGTTGAGGAGTCAACTTCTTTTTGTTCCTTCTACTTCGAGGATTATATCAGTCTTGTGCACGAAAGAATCCGGCAGTGATCTTTGGTGGAGTAGATTAAAGTGTTCTTCTTGATGGAGAATTCTCGATTTTGTTCATCAGGAACGACCATTGGGCAAAGCAACGGGAAACGATACCTCGCGTCAAAAGAGTATGTTGCGACTCATCAATATATGTTACTAAATTGCCCGGATGTAGTTTCGTTCATAAGGTATTACAATTGGGATTATTTTTGCTACGACATTTTTTCTATGCGGTGTCTAATCTCATATTATTTTTCGTAGCTTTATTAACGAGTCAATCATTGCGTTCTGCAAGAACCAAACATGCCAGATCAAGCTATTGAGATCAAACTTGGCTTACAACAATTTGCAGCAGTTCTTGCAATATGCACATGATAGTTTATATACGCCTTCTTCTTATCAATTTAGAAGTAAAGCGTCCTAAAATTACATTTCTTGGTTTGATTTTAATATGGTAATTTTACATCTCTTAGGCAGAACAAATCGATATTGCTAGATGCGACTCGTCGAATTTCACCGAGAACCAATGCGTTCATGTACGTGTTATCCTGCATACCTCGTTAATGGATATAAATTTGACACACTTTCATGCAGTACAAACAAAACAACACAAAAGCTTGATGGTATACGTCAAAGAGTGGGAATGATGCGGATTGTCACGGTGTACTCGCAGAGACGTAAGTCGAATTGTTTACCATGATGGGTTGCTTCGAACAACGTTGTTTAAATTTGATTGGTTTGATCCTACTCCAAAATGGTACACGACTTCTTCATAAATTGGGTTTGGTAGAGTTTCATAAAAGCCGTAGGTTCAATAGGTCTGAGCCTTTAATATTGGCAGTAAAGCACATCAAGTATACTATCTTCAACACCTTGTGCACGGAAGAAGGAAGACGAAGTGATTGGTTACCTATATGCAAACTTCAACCAAAGTCCGTTGATGAGACCAATGTCATTTGTTCAAAAGTAGCTGCTTCGAACAATGCTTTTCAAGTGATAAAAATGAGAATATGGACATCGTCGAAGTAGAGGTAGATCTATTAGCGTGTTCTTTGTTCATCTTCTGATTGAAGTTGGGTCGACAACGATGAATTTGATATGAATGCGGACGATGAAGAAGATGATGAGTTCAAATCATCATCGAGATAATGGTAGCGAACATGAGTTTGAGTGATTTGTGTGAGTTTTTAGTGCAATCTATTAATTTGCTTGAAATACGATCTTTACGTTATATGAAATATATCTTTATAAATGTTATTTGTATGACTCAACTGAATTATTTGTTTATGCGATAGATATAGATACCATTATATATGGCGAGAGGTAGGGGCGTGTGGTAAATCAAAGGATGAGGGACACGGAGGACATCGATAGACATCCGAAGGAGACTAGCATCACTAGACGGGATCTTTTTTGTCTCACCGTACTACACATGCACTTTCGGATGGTCGATTTTCATTTGCACATTATACCCCTGGATGGTCACATGTGACAGGTCCATACCAGACATATGCTCCCGGATCGTCGTCATCACATTATACCTCTTGTCATCGCCTCCAGGTCATCCATATCCATATCCAGCATGGCACGCATCCCCACGGTTCATGCGGCTCCCAGTCGGCATGGTATCGTTCCCTCACCGTCACACCCGGCTCCACACCATCACCTCCAGCCATATGGACACCCGCATGACCATGGTATCAGGCGAGTCTTCATCACATCATACATTATCACCTTTAGCTCATCCAGCTCATTCCCCTAGAGTTGGCGGCAAGCCGCGGTCCCATCCTCACAGACCCCAACAGCCTTGTCGTCATTCATCCGCGAGGTAAATCGGTAACACGTTGCACTAATAGATACCACATGCGATTGAGGAAGTCCACGACTTTTCTCGGACCTCCAAGCCGAGCCCTCTGCGGAAAGCTAAAACCCTCTTATTTATCTCATTGTTGAGCATGGCTAGTATGTTACTTTCCTTGATATATACCGCTTATTAATTGCAAAATATTATTTTCACCAGACTAACTTAAATGTCAAAATGGTAGGTTACACCACCGTCCATGGCGTCGGGGAAGATGAGTTTAGTTTTTAAAAGCGGATATTTGAAAGAATTGATGGAAGTAGAGATATGTTCCCGCAATCCCGACGAGATATATGCGGCTTAGGTGGAAGGTCGGTAACTTCACATCAACCATTGAAGTGAATTTATTGAAACTAGTATACGATTATAGAAATGAGGATCTGTCCCGTGCACTTGTTCATCTGTAGGTGTTACACACCCAGGACTTGCAAGTGTCCTTTGCGATATAGGATGTGTAGTGTCGGAAGGCGGCAATGTGAGTACACGTGAAATATATATCTCATCGCGAAGAAAAGAATAACTTTATTTACTTTAATGACGGATGAGGTGTTTGAGCATTACTGACGAATGCGAGCAACGAGATGTAAGCATTCAAGAAAAGAATCAGAAACTGAGATGAGCACGAATAAAAATTACGAGGTGGGAGGGTCGACACTGAGGTATTTCGTTGCATAGTGCTAGAAGTATATCAGCTAGACTACATGGTGATACGTTGGTATGTATACATACACATAAATAGTTTTGTAAGTAGATGAACGGCAATAAAAACTATTAATCATATAACTCGCTTGTAGGAGAAGAAGCTTGACGATAGTCCCGCCTGTGAGAGATGTTTAGAACACCTCATGTTCATAGCCATGGCCTTGACGGCTAAACTTTAAATTAGGTCGAGAGATCATGAAAGATTGATGTAAGTAATAAGAATTGCATATATATAACTAGTTCGAGACAACACATGTAGCCCATTAATTTAAAATAAACCATTAAAGTTAACAATTCGTTTATTAATTTAATCCGAGTTAAACTATTTCGGAGAATAGAAGAGATGTCCACTTAGACCCCAGGCCACGTCGATTGTGAGGATCTTGTTTATCTTGAGAGTGGTGCGAGAGGTCGGGGACGTGTCTACGGATTAAGATCAAAAGGTTATCATCGCAGCATATATCTTTAGGGAAGCAAGCTCAGCTCGAGGACAGCATATGGACCTCGGGAGTTGGAAGAGCTCAGCGGGAACACGAAAGGTTGCAAGAAACATTCTTTGAAGGAGGCTAGAATGGAAAGACAAGAACAAATGTAGAGAGCGAAGATGGAACGCCCGAGTAGAAAATGGAGAGATGTAGGTGGTTAGCTTGTATGTGAGGCATTGTTGATGCACGACACCTTGGGGATTAGGCCCTACTGGCGCCTGCAGTCTGCCCCAGACTGCCATCTTGACCGTACAAAGCGTTGGTCCCAGTGCAGAGTGACGACAACCGGCTGGTCATTTGACGATGGAGATAACACGCTTTTAGGCACACCTGGTTGACCACCAGCTGGGTATTGAATAGATCCACATAGAAGGATGCACGAGGATCAATGTCATCTTTTAGATAGTCACACGATGAGTTCATGTCTGACTTATCACGCCTTGGCGACCAGCACTTGCAGCAATAGTGATTGGATGTTCTATCTTTTTTCCCTGTGTAAACCGTCAATTACTGGTAATGTATGTCTTCGCATTTTCCCTTCCCAATGTAAGTCAATATGAGTTCTTCATTTGCGGGTATATGTCTTTTGGTGACATTTTATATGAGTGTTGCATAGGGAGGCATCTCCCGGCGCCGAGAGAGCGTGAGGATTAGGACACACGAAGTCCTCTATGCCCGTGGAGTTCTTGATGAAGATCTGCCAAAGTACTTACATTATCAAGTGGGTTTCAAGTTTCAAATATTCCTTTGGTATCTGACGCCACGCCCATCTCTATTTTATTCACAAAAACCTCAATTGAACTTCGATCTTGTCTTGATCTTAAGCTTATTTTTACCATGTATCTTGCAATGTTTATTATGAACTTTTGAACATTAGGATAGTTGCAATGAGTGGTAGAATAGTGCTATAACATACGTTACAATGTCGTTCTTTTGTCATACTTTGGTATTTTAAATTCTTTAATATAATATTTAATACACGTTTCTTGAAGGCATTTTCCATTTGTCATTTCATGAAGAAACTTGTTTTTTGAGCTTGTTCTTTGTTGTGTATGAAGGGAACATACGTTTTTTGCTTTGTCCACATTGGACAATATGATCGAATATGTATTCTATACTGATCGATAGTTTACCGCATATAAAAACATCCATTTGCTTAGTTTATTGTTGAAGTCAAGATTACTTGTGTACATTGTTCATTGATAAAACACGCAATTTCTCCTTAAATGAATGAAACTTTACCTACATTTTGAATTTTTGAACCATTTATTGATGTTGCTTTGTTGATTTGTGCTTTATAACCTTTGGTACAATTAAAATGTATGGGTTTATCATTTGTAATGGTTTCTAAGTTTATGGCCTATTGAAATTTGGGGTTGATATATGACATCGTTGTATTAATGATAATATTTTTAAGTGAGATTTTAGTTTATGTTCTATGTTATTTTCCATATTCTGCTTAAGGAAATTTCTTTTTCCATGTTAAAATAACGTTAGTTTGTTCAATCAATTCAATTTTGTTTGTCGGTCCCAGGCTTTTAATTCTTAAGTCAAGTGACTTCATGGAAACTCTTACATTTTAGGAAGTTTTTTAATTCAAAAGGAATGGATATCCTCTTCCTATAAAGTTAGTTGATTTTCATTGATGTCGTGAATTTAAAATTTTAGAGTTTACATTTGCGAGTGAATGAAATATATGCATTGTGACTTGTTAGTCAAGTCTAGTACATATAAAAATTAATTAAAATTAGTAAATTTAGAATCAATTTTATATATTTAGGATCAATGATACAAAAAAGTGGTCCTGATAAGAATGAAATTACAAATATTTTGGTTAGAATACGTGCATTGTGACTTATTTATTTTCATTTGTGTTGGAATATATTGGTTTATATCGAATATTGTTTCAAGTTATTCCTTTTAATTATCGGGATTTAGATGGGAAATACTTTCCCCACCGAAAGAATTTGTATGGTGCATATCTTGTATCGGTGAAACAATGTTGCATAAGAGTGTGGGATTGACATTGTATATATATAAATTAATTTGTGTAGCCACATCTTTATTTGTGTAGTATTTTGTATTTTGTTGAACAATGTTCATCTAATCTTATATAGTATCTTATTAGTTAAGTATGAAATGTTAATCTCATCCTTTTGTAGACATTGTTTGTCAAATTTTGATAATATACAAACATTTCTCAAATTTTCATATTATTTTCAACGGGAACAAATTTATTGATACTTGAGATTTCTGCTAGCAGGTTTTTATTTTACTATTTCACGTAATGCAGTTTTTCAAAATTACCATTCCAAATTCGGTGACGGATCGGTGTGATTGTTTTGCTTGACGGTGCAAATCAACGGCAGTTTTGATCCTATCATTTGAACAACAACGCAGTTAAACGACACGGCCTTTGATGGTTGTCTTTGACTAGGCTTAAATCAGCAGCAGACAGTCAAATATTGGCTCAGCTCTTCATCAGCAAATCAGAGCACGAGCATCTTGGCTTGATAGATTTGTAAATAGTAACGGACTTGTTTAAATTGTTGTTCGAGCTATGATTTTTGTCACCAATGTAATACTTCATTAGCATGAGAACACGAAATACGTAGGTTGAGTTCAATCAACAGCAAAAAAGTTTAGGAACAAACTATTATTTTTTTATTTGATCTTTTGCGGGGTCCCATAGCAGCAGATTCCGTACAAATTCAACAACATATTAGTTTATTGTTGTTTAATATTTTTTTGTAATTGAGGACATAAAAATTGGTAAGGAAAATGAAATCATTGACCTTAACCGATACATCCTTTAATACTTCCTACGAGGTTGAGCATTAGATCACATCTATTAATTGTACTAATGTACTCATTTCTTCTAAGGGTATGTTTGTCATTTGCAAACTTATATTGATAAAAACCATCATGTTTATGGAGGCACCTAAATCATGTAATCTTTAGAAATCTCAATATTTTCTATTGTGCATGGAATGAAAAACATTCCCGGGAACATGACACACATGGGGTGATTTCTTTAGGATTAAGTACTGAAACAAGTTCTCCTAGACTTACCTTTTTCATTGGGTTTTATCTTATTAGTTCATAATCTTTTTTTAATAAATTATTAACTGAGATTTGGGTACGTTTTTATGACTTTGAATAGAGGTATGTTTACCACCATCTTCCTTAAATTGTCCGAAATTTCTTTATCTTCTTGCAATCTCTTAGTGTTCTTATTGTATTCTAGATAGTATGGGAATGGTGAATGTATTATATTTGGTTTATTCTTATCGAGCAGATAATTGCCTTTTTTAGAACTTATTATCTTTGATTTCAATTTCCTTTTCTAATTTAGCTTCTTAAAGTTTTTTAAGGAACTAGTAGTTCACGTATATTTTGTTTTCGCATTTGCTACCACTTCTCAAAAGTTATCACTTTTGCATATAATATAGGGTAAGGTTGAGATGGTAATTTTTCTTGGTTAACCCATGGACTCATTTGCATAGCCACTTAGCTTAATTGATATTTTAGTTTAATTTGTAAATCTTGATTTTTTTTATTTTTTGCTTTATTTTGATTGTCACAATGCAATGGTTATATCTGATTAATGCGGGTGTTCTACATCTTTGACAATTCCGATTATTTATAACATCACCTATGTTTGGCCTTATATAATTTGTATAGTTGCAAAATGTAAGTAGGTTGAATAGGCTTATCATAATAATTCAGCCAATGTTAGCCTCTTTAATTTTGTTTTGTTGCATCAATGGACATTAAAATGCTATAATAATTAGTCTCCCTTTGCAAAAGCACAAGTTTTTACTTGAATTGATATGTCTTTTAATAATTAACTCAACCATGCTTTTTAATTCATGTCTTTATCAATGGATGTCTTAACTTTTTTCTATTAATTACGCAAGGTTTGGTTTTTATAAATATCTTTTTCGACCATATTAGCTTTGATCGTTTAGCCATTTTACCGTAGTTGCGTATTTTGCTAATATTGGTGTTATATCAAATAAAGAATCTCCACACAACATGTCAAGGAATCATTTTTCTAAATTGTTTAGTCCTTCGTATAATATTCTAAAGAAAGTTTTTTATGTAAATCCATGTTGTGGACATAAATGATATCAATCTTTAGTATCCATCCCAAAATTGACTATAAGTCTCTTTAGTTTTCATCCTAATTATTACTAATTCATTTTCTATCCGAATTGATTTTACATCTTTGGAACATATTGATATCAAAAGGCTTCTAATATTTCGAGCAGTGGTTATGGAGTTTTGAGGAAGGTAGAATAACAAATCTTAAGCTTCACCTTTTAAAAAAGAAGGCAAAGTTTTTAACCCGACGTATTTTAACTCTTGTTCTTGGGTTTTATCATGCTTGTTTTTGTGTACTTCCTGAAGTAAATTCATAAGGATCATCATCACTTTCACCTTGAAAGTAAGGTAAAAAATTGACAAATGTAGATTTTAATTCAATATCAATAAAATCCATAGGAAAAGTAATACACATGGGTTAGAGTAAGTTGTGTGTAACAACCCATATTTTTAATAATGGATTCAGTCCATAAATAAGGTTCACCAACCTATAGCGTAACTTAGAGAAGGTAAAAAATCCTAATACTTTGCATGAGAAGCGAGAAATATAATACTTTTAAGTGGTTGATTCCTTATGATGTATCTCTGCATTATATACTTATTAAGTCATTTCTACTTATGTATAGATGTTGAGATGCAAGCAAGACACGCGTCAAGATATGTGCCAACATAGGACTGGTGTAGAGAGTGATATGGTAAGTCTTAATTTAAGTTAGTGTGGTTTAAATAGCTAATTTGATGTGGTTATAGTTGAATTGATATTAATGTGACCTAAGTTAGAAAAAATATTAGGCATTGATGTACCTCGAGATACATGTAGTTGTCATCACTAGGACATGTGTTCTTTGTATACGTCATCAAGGGTGAATAAATAGATGGATAATGGATAATTAGATTAGCATTATAATCCATTAGATTAAGCTAAAGATTAATTGTACCTCGCATGAATATATAAAGAATTGAATGGGTTTTCCACTGGAAATCACATTCATTTTTTATCTAAAGAGATAGGAATGTCTATGGAGGAAAACCAACTGACTTTAGAGAAAATTCTGGTGGATTTAAAGGTGGAGATTAACGATTAGAAGGAAGTATAACTAGTTAAGTTAGTTTACACCTTTACTTCATGAGAATTTAAACAAAAAGCGTATGTTTTAGTTCAGTTCTAGTTTTTATAGCAATTACAATGGGCAAATGAGTTCGTTTTCAAAATCTAATTCCTTATTTGGAGTCCTTGTGAGATTTCACTAATTTTACTATAAAGAAGTTTTGAATTTGGATTTATTTTCATAATATTTATGAATTTTTGAAGTTGTAAGACTAAAATTGAAATTTTGCATGTTGTGTAATGAACCAACCTCTATAATCTAATCATAACTACCACTTAATTCCATAGCTTTTCATAAAGCTAACCCAGAGGGGAACAACCTTTGCATGCTGAATGTTTTTAAAATTGAAGTTTTTCATGTCTTAAAACCCCTTGCAGCTTTGATGATGAATCGAAATTTTACGGGTTCACAATTTTGTAATTGTTTCTTTAGCATATCTCCCTCATTTCTTATTTGAATGAGCTTATGTTTTGTTAATATTGTTTTCTAGGATATGTTTGTAGACTTCAACGAAAAAATTATGAGTTTTCAAGCCCACGGTTTAGTAGAAATAAATTTTACAAAGTGGCTAGTCGAAACTAAAATTGTTTTGAGCAAACGTGGTAGAAGTTTCATATTTCCTTCAATTCTTATTCAAATTGCAAAAATATCATAGTTACGGAAAGCTACGACATTGCTTTAAATTTTTCTCTTTAGTTATAATACATAATATTAGCATTTTTAGTAGTTCAAATCAACTCATAAGTTGTTGCACCAAAACTATCCCTATTTTATTAAAGTTGATTTTGACATAAGCAAATTATTAATGGGGCTGATTTTAAAAATGAGAATGTACAACCATTTAAACTAACTCTAATATCTTGTACAAGTTCTAAAGCGCCACTGATTAACCTTTCAATATGACTTAGATTGGAGTTTCAATAATTCGAGGACGTATTTTGGGTGTCCAAGAGGCCAGTTAAGCTAGAAAGCGTGACCTCACAAAGTAAGCGATTGAGATATTTCTACTCATTTTCATTTCTTGTTTATAATTGCTTATGCTTTGCTACACTTGTTGTATTCTTTATACGATTCGTATGCATTTATCTTATTATATGATTGTGGTTAAATTTAACATGTGTTTGGGTTTAATGGTTTGATTTTTGGGGTGTATGTGGCACGCGGGATATGGGACACTGAGGATGTCGGAAGCTGCGACTAGTATATGATATGGACTGCACTATATAAAAATTTTAATGAAATGATTAAACGGCAGCCAATTAAGTAATATTGAAGTTGATATATGTACTAACCTATTACATGAAATTAGATAAGTCATGTTTCACAACCATTTAGTACCTACATGCACTATTAAATAAGTCATTACCACGATGTATATATGATGAAAAAGGTAATAGTTGGGCTAATATGTTGGATATACGGTGATTGGTGGATTTAGTTCTTTTATAATATTTGTGTCGATATTACTTTCTTTAGTTGTGATGTTGTGTATCATAATCTTGTTTTCTATATTGTTATGTGGTATACATATGCCTTTCCATGTATTCTTATTATATTTCAAAATATGGATAAATGTCTCTTTAGTGTTACTTTCTACATTCTTGTACTCATCGATCTTTTTATAATGGTAGGTGTAGATCAATTGAGTAGCAGGTAGACGAAGGAGAAAATCGGTGACTAACTTTGACTTGTTTATTTCTTTGCAACTTCAGATTTTGTAAAGTTTTTTATATTTTTGTTGTATAAAATACTTTATGTTTTTTTAGTACTTTCTTAGATTGTATATATTCGGGTTGAGCAATAGTTTCACGACCGGACACGTGTTTATTACCTTCTCATTGTTGTTCCATCATTTATATACATGTGGTTGTTGTTTATTTGTTTCCACACGCTAGGTATTTATTTAAAAGGCTTCCACAAATAATATTAAAATATTGTAAAAAAGTTTTAATTAACTATGAAAATCACAACTAGCAAGGAAATGAAAAACAACTTATCTCGAGCACATATAACAAGTTGAATGAGAATAAGGCTTACTAATATGTTGTTAAGTCATACGTAGCTAACATTAGCACTAAAATGGCAGGAATTAAGTTGAGCGGTGCCTTAGATTAAGGGAGGGGTCATCGAAGTCGGTATCAAAGCAATGCTTTCTAGACAAGTATGAAATGAAACGTGAATAAAATGAAAACTCTAGTTCTAGAAACCAAATGATCCTTGCTTAGAAACTATTAGTTGGGAAGTGAGCGAATGTGAGTGGGGGGTTGTATATGAACATGTTTTTTTCATATGTATATACATACGTGATGTTATGCTGCACGTAGTAGCTAGTATCGTAGTCGCTATCAATTTGGAAATAGCGATGGCGGTCCACTGTATAGTAGATATCACGAGTGCGGTGCGATTAGCCTCCTACTTTTGCGAAAGATCTACAAAAGAACATTACGATGTGCGTCGGCTCGGGCCTGAAAGAATTGACTAACTTCATCACCATGATGATCGCTAAGCTTTGCCCCACTTAGGCATGAAAACGCAGACCCACTTTACTACTATTACTGCGGGCTTACATTATATGTGCCAACTCCCTACTTTGTGAGGCAACTCCTATAATGCATATGCTTCTTACCATTGTGACAATGCGATGGGCGAGACATGGAGACATTACCATCTTCCATACCCATATATTTTAGTACATCCAATGTAGAGAGATGTTAATGTTTGGTGACGCACGATCCTAAAGATATGGGAATATCTCGGGAGAAACTTCACAAGATCCTAAAGATCGAGAGGATAGATTTTAGGCTAAAGATCTCGCCATGCACAATGTAGAGAGATGTTAATGTTTACAGTGGCGCATGGAAACATCTGCTTAATGGAGACTTTAAGTCTTGGGATGCATTTAAGAAGAACTTTTATCATTTGTACTTCCCACTTTGTAGTGATGAAGACGTTGAGCAAGTAATGTATAAACCCAAGACGGAAGCCAATGAGTCGATGATGCGGTGCGAGATAGATACGACTATTTGAGGTAGTTTGTCTCAGGGAGATATGTGAGGGATGACTTAATAGATGTCTATCAACTTTGAAAATGGACTTAGGCCGGACTTCGATTCTTATGTTGTCGGATCTAGAGCTAGGACACTCACTTATTATATATATGATCGTGCTCTCTTTCTCCGAGACATATCATCTAGACTAGGGTTGTTGATGGGTCAACGTGACTTCCAAGAGTAGCATGTCGGATTGTCGATTTTGAGATGAGGAGATAAGAAGAGGCTAGGGACGGAAGAAATTGGATTGAGGGACCTTAGAATGTAAGACGCTAGCGATGTATGATAACTACTAGTAGATCATAGTTCGTATGCACCTACCTTACCAAGCTTCAATTAGACAAGCATTAGCGGACTCACATCCACAGTAGGTATCGAGGTGGTAGATGCTTTTTAGAGATGCGCCGATCTGACGGACTCGGAAACTTTTCTACTGGCAAAAGAAGTCACCAAACGAGTTACTGAGATGTTGTCAGAGTCGAAGCCAATGAGCTATAGGTATGCGGCACCATTGCCACAGGCTAGTGAGATAGCTCGGGTAGTGACAAAGCTGAACTTAGAGATGGTACGCAATTGTGAGGGTAAGTTGGTTTGTTTGCATCCGTAGTGTGCGTATATTATTTTGCTTTGTGCGTAATGTTAGTTTGAAATTGTAGATTTACAAAGTAATTGATATTTTAGTTATCCGAGAAGGTGATCTGACTTAATTAAGTAATTTATAAGTTAAGAAGTCGATAAATAGGAGTAGTGTTATCTGAATAAGAAACATCTAAATACTCTTTAAAAGTTACAACTTAGCAAGATTTTCTTTTGAGTACTATGACGAAAGTGTCATATATAGTGATGATATTTAGGAGTTTGCTATGTGTGGACTTTCCTACTTGGTATGTGAACCCACGTTAAGTGTACACATGTAGATCAAGGGCTAGGGAATAAGTGTACACATGTAAAAACAAGTAGCCAACTTAAGGGGAAATTCACATGTTTGTCACATTATATGCCATTTGATTAAGTTAGAGATAAGTGTACACATGTAGATCAAGGGCTACAAATTCACGTCACAATAATATATAAAGGATTGAATAGGCTTTCATGCAAATCACCTTCATTTTTTATCTAAAGAGGTAGAGAGATCTCGAGAGGAAACCTAGCCAACTTAAGGGAGGTCTAGTGGGTTTTAAGGTGGAGATCAAGGATCAGAAGTATCTATAACTAGGTAAGTTAGTTTACACCTTTACTTTGTTAAATTCAAACAAAAAATTGTAGGTTTTAGTTCAGTTCTGATTTTTCTACAATTATAGTTAGAAAATGAATTTATATTCAAATTTTAATTCCATATTTGAATACTTTGTGAAATTCTACTAATTTTACTACAAAATTTATTGATTTTTATTTACTTTTCATAAAGTTATAAATTTTTGAAATTGTAAGACTAAAATTGAAATTCTACATGTTGTATTATGAAACAACCTCTATAATTTGGTCATAAGCTTTCCCCATTTTAAATCGAAATGGGCCCATCTTGGTGTAATTTAATGGCTAACTGAAAAGGGAACAAGCTTTGCCTCTTAAATGATTTTGAAATTCAAATGTTTCCATGTCTTAATATTCCTTGCACCTTTTATGTTGAACGAGAAATATCTGGGATCACGCAGTTTTGTAAATGTATTATTATTTTGAGCATATTTGTGAATTTCTATATTGGAATAGAGCTCTTGTTTCAATATAATGTTCTAGGATATGTTTGTAGACTTCAATAAAAAAATCATGAGTTTTAAATTCATGGTTTAGAGGAGAAATTAATTTTACAAAGTGGCCGATCGAGAAACTAAAACTATTTTGAATCCATTCACAGTAGAAGTTTCCTCTCCTTCAATTCTTATCAAAATTGCAAAACCATTATAGTAATGGAAAACTAAGACATAGATTTAAAAAGTTCTCTCTGGATAAAATATATAATTTTAACGTTTTGGTAGTTGAAATATACTTTGCCACAAATTCTTTGCACCAAAGCTGACCCGATTTTATTATGATATATTTGGACAACCAAATTATTAATGGGGCTTTTTTTAAAAATGGGAATGTACAATCATTTAAACCGACTCTAATATCTTATATAAGTCCTAAAAAAACACCTTTAATTAACCTCATGAACTTAGTGGAGAGTTTTAAGAGTTCGGGGACGTATTTTGGGGTGTCGAAAGATCGGTTAAGCTAGAAAATTTGGTGACTTGCCATTAAATTGATTGAGATATTTCTTCATTTTGTTTCATATTATTGCTTCATTTTTTATAGTTATTTGTTCTGCTGTTTGTTTTATTCTTGGTGCCCTAATTTTTAGGGAATTATACCATTCTATGAATATGATTAAATTAGAACATGTGTTTATGTTTCAAGTTTCTATTTAGAGTGTCCCTTGTGGTACACATGAGTATGAAACCCCAAGGATGTTGGTATTCCAACTAGGATGTGGCGATAGACCTACTAAATGAGGTTAATGCCAAATGATTAAGCGACGACCAATTAGAGTATCTTGAAGTGTCATGTGTACTAACCTATTACATGAGGTCGATATGCCATGTTTCACAACTAATAAGGATAGTACCTATGTGCGGTGCTAAATAAGTTATTACTGAGGTCTACGTGACCAAAAAGGTAATATTAGGGCTAATGTGTTGGATATACGATTGCCTTGATTAAGTTCTTTTATAATACTTATGTTAATATCACTTGGTTTCGTTTGTGGTGTTGTCTATCATGTCATGTTTTTTATATTTTTGTGTGGTGTACATATGTTTTCCATGTATACTTGTTATGTAAGGAAATGTGGATAAATGTCTTTTCGGTTTACATTCTGCATCACTATACTTACCGTCCTTTTTATGATGGTACGTGTAGATACATTTAGTAGCAAATCAAATAAGAAAGAAAGTCGATGGCTACTTTTAAGGAGAGTCGTTTATGTGGTGCCCTACTTTAGATTTTGTAGGTTTTTTATATTTTATTATATGAATTAAATTATGTTCCTTAAGTACACTTAGGTTTTATATGTTAAGGTTGAACAATAGTTCCTTGACTTGACACGTGTTTATTACACTATCATCTTCGTTTCGTGTTTATATACTTTTGTGATTAAATTCTTTCTTGGTTTCCATAGTCACGTTTTTTATTAAGTTTTCCTGTGATAATATTAAAATGTTGTAAAAGTTTTAATTAACTACGAAAATCATAATTAATGAGAATGAATATTACTTATCGTAAGCACATGTTGTTAGGGTATATGCCCTAAGCTGAATCTGCAAACATTATTTATCTTCTAATTTTAGTTTATAAAATTGAGGTTTTCATTTACCGTTTTATTATAAGTGATTGCATGGTTACCATATAACAAGATTCACGGGTATTTGTTGAAATATCCTAAATGTCCCTATTTCAGTCATTATATTAGAGACTATAATAAATTAAGACTAGTGTGAATCTTGATTGATAGTTATTTGATGATTATGCGTATAAGGTATATGACTTAAGATCATGGATACTTGTTAAGGAGCAAGGTATTAAGTAGACCTACAATGAGAATGTCACAGCATGGATTAAGATATAGGTGTTACTCATGATAGGTATATCATTGAATCCTTGTTTGAGATTACCATAGAAGTCAATATTATGAGCATGGTAATTTGACATAATCAAATGTTGTCTTTACTTTGAATGATTATAAAAAAATTTGATTAGTTGCAATGTGAACAATATGTAAAAATTTGAGTAATTAAGATAAGATTTGTCACTCTCGTATAAAGAGATTTCAATGGACCCTCGATATGATAGGCTAATAATGGCCAAGTCCATGTGAATTGATATGATCCAACTGTCACTTGAATTTTTCAATTTACCTAAGGTGTTAAGACTGATGCGATTGAACCTTAAGGGTGACTTTCCGTACCTAATGTTTAGTGAAAGATGTCATGAAACAAAATGATCTGATATATGTTATTAGATTAGGTTGTATCGATTTTGATATTCATGCTACTTTGTTAATCATAATGCGCTTGCTAGAAATTGCATTTTATTACTGCATTCTTAATGCACAAAAAGATTTTGGTTCATTGCCAACGTCAGCATGAACCTATTAGATAGAATCTGAAAAAGAATAAACGTAGCGCAATTTCAATTGATCCAGTAATGAGTTTTATATGATTAGATTCATGACTTAAAAGCACTTACAATTTGTTATATGATAACTTATTAATAGGTTCGTATGTGTAATTTTCTTAAAGCACTTCATCTGATAGTTGTATTACTGGTAGGATTTTAACTAAAGGATTTATCTATACATATAAATAAAGGTTGAAACCCCAGAAAGCAGTAAGATTTTATGTTGAAAATTCCGAGTTACATAGTTTTTGTGAGAAAGAAAGAAAACATTTTTAATCTCACTTTGGGGCTAGCGGTCAAATTATGGTCACCATTCGTGTGTAGATTTGGAAGTAGAGGGCCTTTGACTTGAACATCTTAGGGATTGAACAATCATTGAAGGAAATCATGGATTAAGGTATTTACTTTTTAGATCTGATTTAATGGAACCTATTTTAGATCCTATTACGATTTTTCAAAAATTGTTTTGAATTTTCGGCTGCGTATGAACCCCAAAAACCTGACACTTATAACAAGTTGAATGAAAAAAAGGCTGCCTAATATGTTGTTAAGTTTTACATGGCTGAGATTAAAGCTCAACTGATGGGATTAGGCTGAGCCATTCCCAGTTAAGGGAGGGTCATGGTGACATTTTTATTTGCTTTCCTAAAGGTAAGTTCTTGCTTTCGATGTATATCATATTATATAATATGCAACAAGAGAAAGATTATTAAAGAATTATTTTAAAATCACGACAATATGGTAGCTAAATATTGTCACGTGTTGGTAGTGTCCGATAAATTTCTCACATTTATACTTTTAAGTTTGTAGTGTAATAAGTAGGATCGTCTTCTTAGGGATTTCTTGAGTTTCTTAAGAAACTTTTTAAAAGGATTTTATTATTTTTTTACTTTGATTAAGTAAAATGGGAAGCGTAATTACTTATTCAAACCATAAGAATCAAACTAATTAAACTGACTTAATTAAAACAAATCAAATTCAACAAATCAGAGTCACCTCAATATAATTCAATATAAAACAATGTAAAGCAAAACATCTAAACAAACATCCAAAACAATGAAACATTAACTCACTTTGTATATAAACATATTACTTAAATGTAGTCATAATTAATGTTTGATCCTTTTACAAAGTATTTTTAGTTCATTAAACCCAAATCAAATGTAAGTTGATAGTCTTTAGCAAATGGGTTGGATTATTCTTATATTAATGGAAAAGTCACATTCTTTTTTATCAGGATTGTCACTTCGAAAGCTTAAAGGAATTAATAAAGCGATAAAACAAAGTATATTTAGTTAGAACTTGATCTACTAACGCTATTATCTTCTAAAATACTTCAATATTAAACTTAGATCATAATCCACCTTAAATTTAAACAAGTAAAAACCTCTTTAAATAATCCTAGTTACTACTTATGAATTGATAACAGAGATAAAAATACCATATGATGCACATTGGCAAACATAACATGAAATACAAAGTATTCATGATGGTAAACAAGTAAATAAATATCTATTAAATTAGTAAATTAAAAGAATAAGATTAGTTTAAAGCATTAAGCACAAATCAATTTCTATTAATGACTACATCACAAAATGGATCAAATTCATATTTAGGTTTTTTTAGATTAATAAACTACTTACTACAATTCATAATAAATGTCACGATAAAATAAATAAAATACATAAATGAAAATACTTTTCATTGAATACTTGAATCTTTTAATCGCTGTGAAAAGCAATAGAAACAATTAATAATGATCTCCAAACTAATTAAAAAAGTGTTAAACTATCAAAAAGCGACTTATTTTGAAGTCTATGGTTAATATATATAGTGTTCCAATGTAATAGATATCGAGAAACCTACTTTCAAACTCCTTGTTGTAATCCAAAATTCTCAAAATCAACCCTAGCTATTCGTCATCGATTCCACTTTTAAAATGTGATTCATTGGCTAAATACAGTGGAAATGTCCTGATAACATTATTCATCGATTTGTTAGGCAATTTGTATATAAACTATGAATCATTAAGAATGACAAAAATGATTTTTTGTTCCATTTTGTCGCTGATGATTTGTTGTGCATTTCTTCCAACTTATTTAAATCCTTTGTTTTTAACCACTTTTCAATTATTTGTTTTCATATTCTGTTATAACCAAAAATCATGAAGCAAGAGAGAATTCGGTGTAATATAGCATTTTACATCCAAAATCATACCAAAATATACTATAAAATACTTCCTAGTTATTAATTTATTATTAGTGTCAACCTAGGTGGAAAACACCATGGAAGTTGAAGGCAACGATTGGCGTCGGTGGCGACGCTATTGGTAAAGAACCCATGGTGCTAACAAAAAAAATGGGTTTTTGGATTTTGGACTCGGATGGGATTCAAAACGGTGTTCTAGGGTCATACTAGGACTAGTAAAATACCAAAATTAATGCCAAATGGCTTGTGATAGTTTTTCAAATATCGGGAAAGGTCGAGTAACCCGAGAGGTAAAAATTTGAAATGAAACTTAACCGAGGTAAGTGGGGATCGTATTCTTATCAATTATGCTTCATAATTTAGTATATATATAGTTCATATAGCATTATGGACTAGGAATGAGACAACGTACTATGATTTGAGATGTTTTAAAATATGAAAATATCGGTAAATAGACGATAAGGCGAACCTTTGAAGGATAGGAAGGTTAGCATGGAAATGAATTATTCCCTTGTTCCTAGTAAATGGAAAAGGATAGCTTAGAAGTGGATTACACCATTTCACCCTCGGTAGCACGAGTTTTACCTTAGTCTTCATTATTCAATTAGAGTTGGTAAATTTAAGTCGAGCGTGAATAAAGCAATAGAATCATATGTTGGCTAACATGTGGATTATGTGGTTGTATTCTCAAGTGAAATGAAAGTACGACTCTATTTTGAAGTCCAAATTACTCATCGGGAGTACTATTGCATATGTTTTTTTCACTTGCATTTCAGTTATATATTATTTATATCAATTTTCCAAGCTTAAATATAAGTGCCTCAGTTTGTATTCCTATTATGATTTGGAAAAGTTTGATCCATGTAGTAGACCCTAGATTAATATAGAATTTGAGGCTATGTTGTTGTTTTGTTGTTTCATTGATTCATTGATATTAGTTGATGTTTGATAAGTTTACAAGCATCACTTACTAAGCAGAATCAAGGAGTCTGCTGCTACTTGTAACATTTAAGTTCTGAGTTCGGTTATTCAACTAAAGGAAAAGAGAAGGTTAAGAGTTTTATAGTTTTCTTTGTGATGCAATGAACCTTCCTTGTATATATATATAGTTTTTAAATTGTTTCGTTGTAATAAAACATGGATGGGGAGGTTTTGTATAATTTCGTCTTAGATTTGATAAAGCACGGGATTTTCATGTATAATTTATATTATCAAAAAAAGTTTCAATTTTCCTTTGCTATATACTTTGATATATATTTCGATATCGATATAGAGGTCAGAGTATATCGAATTACGGAAGGATAGGTTCTTGACTCTAGTTAAGTCTGTTTGGTGTCACCAGGGGCTTAATATTAGTTTGGTGTCACTGTCATGCCCTAATCATGATAAAGGATATTGTTGGATTTTCGAGAGTTTATGCGACGAAAACTTCGAAAGAATTTGAAAACCCCAACGAGATCGAAAATGAGATTACATTAAACAAGAACCATAAAAAGTTAGCAGAGTACTTAATCCATGATTTCCTTATTTGATTGTTCAATTCCGTGTGGCGTTCAAGTGTAGCGTCCTCTATCGAAATTCACACTTTGAGGCTAATGACCGCGATTTGGAGTATATTACTAAGAGAAATTTGAAAATGT
This sequence comes from Stephania yunnanensis, assembly GCA_039657365.1. Classification (NCBI taxonomy): domain Eukaryota; kingdom Viridiplantae; phylum Streptophyta; class Magnoliopsida; order Ranunculales; family Menispermaceae; genus Stephania; species Stephania yunnanensis. The sequence goes on from CM077584.1 coordinate 25,286,566, forward strand.
TTTTCTTTCTCTCACAAAATCTAAAGAACACAAAAATAGCAAAAACGCAATAATGATTCAAGTGAATTACACCGCCGATCCTATTAACAAGTCATAAGCGGTCTTTAAAGAAGGCATTATGACTATCCAAGTAGCATGAATATCAAAATGATACAACTTAATAAATAAGCACATATCGTATCACTTTTGTCATGTGATATCTCTTGATTAAATATAAGGCATGGAAAGTCATCCATAGTGTTCAATTTTACAAGTCCCAATCTTTAGGTAGATTGAAAACATCCAAATGACATTGATCATATCAAATCACTTGGACTTGGCCGTGTGATGCAACATATCGAGAGATCCGCTGATATCTCTGTTATTTAAAGAGGGATAAATTTTATGTGATTGCCACACATGCACATGTTATGTGTATCTAACCAATCACAATCTTTATAAATAATTCAGTTAAGAATAACTTTTTATAGTATCGAATTACCATAACCTTTAATATCAAAGTTTATGGTAATCTCGAGTCGATGTGTAAACGATATACCAATCATGAGTAATACATATGACTTAATCGATGTGGTGTGCTTTCATAGCGAGTCAATCTAGGCCACCTTGTTCCCCTATAAGTACTCATGATCTCAATTAGTACCCCTATATTGCATGATCATCATATGACCATCTAACTAAAATTCACATTACTCTCAACTCATTATAGTTCCCAGATATAATGGCCAGAGATAAGGGATATTTTGGATATTTCAACAAATACCCTATGTATCTTATAATAAGGCAAACATGTAATCATTTATGGTAAATAAAAATGAAAACCTCTATTTTATGTACTAAATTATAAGATAAACAATGTTTTAGATTGACTTAGGGCACCTTGAAGAAGCAGATGCTACATATAGGCTAAAAAATGACATTGGTTATAATAGATGATAGGTGTGTGCTATAAGGCTATTTATTAAAATCAAGTATGACCTAAAAAGCATTCCCCCACATATGGGTTTGTCTTTGAGATTTCACTTTGAGTAGTGTGCGACCTCATTTAAGGACTACTAAAGATCTAATTTATTCTACTTGCTCGATTATGATTTTATTACTTTTAGTAGCATGTGCAAGACATGTGCCTCATAGTAGATCATGCGCTGTAACAATGATCAAACTGAGTCATGAATACGATAAAGTTGAGTCTCTAACATCATCCCAAGTCCACGTCTCAAGGGCAATGCACAAACAAAATTTACAACCAATATGCACTTAAAGGTAAGTTTGGACAACTCTATATACATCGAAAGTGATTCTAAAAACTTTACATGCATGGAACATAGCATATTTTATTCTAAAAACACAACCACCATTACCATCCATAACAAGCATTAGCTTATATAACAAAAAATTGAAATGATTATACCTATAAAGTTTGCTTTCTAAAACATGCAAACCAAACCTGTAAACCTATATACCCCCCCCGACAAACTTAGTCCAAACCTTATCCCCGAGGTTAGAAACAAATTCGAGATAAGAAAAACTACAAAGATGGCAAAACAAGGTGAACGAAGACAAGTGATATATGATGGAAAAGAGAGTAAGAATAAGCAAACTAAGTACCGCGTTATTAAGTGTCCAAAACTAATGAAAGTAGAGAAAAATATTCTAATAAAAAGAGATGATTTTTTATTGTTATTTTGTATATTGTATTCTTTTATTTCTTTCATTTATCTAACCTGTTGCTTTAAACAATCTACTTATTTTTTACCTATTCTGCAAGCTAAAAATCTAACACAATATGGGACTAAAAGTGTTATAATCAAGTCAAGTACACTTCATTTGAAGCTCCAAAAAGCTTATATGCATGTCATTAGAAAGATTCTCATGAGTTTCAACTCACATGGGCAAACAAATTCATAAAAGATTCCCTAGAACTCATTAAAGCATAATTCTAAGCATGAATTCATCAACAATCAAAATCTAAATATATTAAAGACAATCCATAAGGTTTAGCAAGACAAATGTGTAGTGGGATAATGCCTTGCATGGCATTATTTGTGCTATTGAAACAAAAGAATATGATCCTTAGGAGTGAATCATGCATGCTAATTCATTGTACCTAACGAATGTTCACTGCTGATAAGTCCCATCCATGTTTATAATACTCGATTCATATAACCTGCAACATTGAAAAGTCATAGCCAAAAATATCAGGATTGTATGTAGATGAACAACAAAGCATGAAATGAGCAGAAGAAAAATGAACATCATATTAGGTTGCCTCCCAAATAAAATGCTACTGTTTTCAGTCTTTGGCTAGACTTTGTACTCTTGTTCTTAGTAAGTTAGTCTTGCAAGGAATTCACTCTCCACATCAAGTTGTGGGACATTCTCATAGAAAGGCTTAAGTCAATGCCCATTCATTTTGAAAGTCTTACAGGAACATCCTTACTCTAAATCTCCATAGCACCATGATGTAATTATATTAGTAACAATAAATGTCACAACTGTAGATGGTTGTTGACACGTGTCGAGCGTGTATAATAAGGTTTTTAAGTATATCTTTATTATTTGTAGTATGTTGATAAGTGGGATCGTGTATACGAGGGATTTTGCAAACTTCTTTAGGAAAATCTTTCAATGGTTTACAATGATTTCTTTTAATTTAATTATTTAATGAAAATGAGGTAAAATTATCAAAAATCAAACTATAGCGTCAATTAAAGTAATTTAACTAACATAACCAACAAAAATAAAATCCTGAAACAAAATTTAAACAAATCAATTCAATTCAATATAAAATTAACATCTAAACAAATATCCGAGCAAATAAAATATTAATCAGGTTTGTGTGAAACATAATGCCGAAATCATAGTCATAAATATGCCTTCATTTTATTATAAAATATTTTTAAATGCGTCAAACTTAAATCATAAGTAATTTGATTAAGCCCTTATGAAACCTTGTAGTTTTCTTTATATCAATAGAAAAAGCAGCATCTTTATTTTATTAAAGTAATTCTTCAATAGTTCAAAGATAATTAATTAGACAATAAAATAGCATTAAGTTATTGAAAACCTCAAACTACTAAGTGTTACATTTTTAGAAAAAGCCACATCAATATCAAACTTAGAACTTAATTCACCTAACACATTTAATAGTAATAGACCTTTTAAACAATTCACATTACTACTTTCAAATTAAAAATAGAATCCAAATAACCAATACACATTCTAGACTATACATACAACACAAAGCTTTTTTATTGTAATACGCAAATAACAATCTTTTAAATGGGTGAATTGATGAATATTAGTTAAGTTTAAAAGCATTAAGTAAAAATCAGTCTTAAGTTATGAGTATATTACAAAATGGATTAAGTTCATGTTCGGACTTTGTTTAGATTAATCCAACTACTCGTACATATTTATAATTAAATATCATGATAAAGTAAGTAAAAGACATGGGTACATTGTCGTTCATTTGTTTTACTTCTCTTGAACTAGAAATATAAGTCTTTTAGTCTCTCCTTTGATGGGGTGTTCGGTGCTCCCATACTTTGTGGTGTTGTTGCTTGTATTTATCAAAGCTTAATTATTTAATTATTTAATTCTCTAATTTTATATTAAGACCCAGCTTTCGGACCCACGTAAACATCGCAGATTGGTGTCCCAGAAACACGCCACATGAAAGTATAATATTTTTATTTTTATGTGATGCTTGTCATATTGTTTGTATTTTAAATAAGATATTACATTAAAGTATTTCATTTTGCAGCGTTTTGCATGAGATACAAGAGCAATGAGTAGCGCCTCAACATGTGCATAATGCGAGTAAAAGGTTGAACTAATAAACTAGATAAACGTGAAGCTTAAGTGGAATAAATAGGAATTAATAAAACTTACTAAGCTATGGTTTTGTATTGAGTAAATCTTGCCTTATGTATGTTAATTTAGCTAAGTCTCAAACTTTTTATTTAGCTTAATATAAGAGGACTAGAGTAAAGTGGAAATTAAATATGCTAGAGTCCATTAATTTAGGCTAAGATATAGCCTTGTATTAATGCACTAATGATAATCATTAGCTATGTCAACATAAGTTTGATGTATTTTATACGAACCATGGATATGCTTATAGATGGGCCATGCTTATTAGACCCCTCGTATGTAGAGCATACGGCCCAGGCCTAGGCTTATCCCAAAATCTCTAATAATCTAGTCAATCTGCCAACTTTCCCAAATATTTAACAATTAACATCAATTTTCTAAAATCTTCGAGATAAGTATTCATCCTTAAAAGTTAAATCGAAAGTCTTTGTTTCATTTGCATCAGACAAGGAAATCTTACAATTTGAAATTTTGATTTCTTAAAGAAATTTCGGTAGAGTCTCCCCTATAAATAGGGTTATCAAAAAAATCCAAAAACCATATAAACAACAGTAGAGAAGGTCTAGAAAAGACTCAAATCTATACGAATATTAATAACTGACTCATATATCAGAATTTATACATTATAACAATCTACTCAACATAAATCATTAGATATTAAACTAGGTAATAAAACTATTTAACCCCAAATTCGAGTTTCTGATAAGCCATTATACTACCATTCACATCATATACTCCTTCAAGAAATCTTAAAATAGCATATCAAGCCTAACTCGTATCTCGAAGTCTAAATACATAATAATAATGAAATTGTTATACAAAGAGAAAGAAAAGAGCATTAAAGAAATCACTAGAATACTAAAGATCATTATCTCCTTTTAGATATATCCATTACTTGAACCTTTCAATAGCAAATAATAATAATTTGATAATGTCGATTGTAAGGTTTAGGGATCGAGCACAATTTGTGAAAGTTTTTTGAAACTTTTCGAGCATCCCGAACCTGGAATATTGATTCTATTAGAATTGAAAGTTGATAGAGAAATCATTACCTTTTATAACAAAAAATTCCATGTCTACCATTATTGGTTTATCAATCTGTTAAGGCATGCTTTCTAAGAAATCTATAAACATTATTTATCTTATAATTTTAATTAATAAAATGGAGGTTTTATTTGCTATTTTATTATAAGTGATTGCGTGTTTACCTTATAGGAAGATTCATGGGTATTTGTTGAAATATCCTAAATGTCCCTAGTCGGTCATTATACTGGGAACTATAATAAATTAAAACTAGTGTGAATCTTAATTGATGGTCATGTGATGATCACGCATATAAGGATACGAATCAAGATCATGAGTACGTATTATGGAATAAGATACTGGACTGACCCGCTATGAGAATACCACATGGAATAAGTAATAGGTGTTACTCATAATAAGTATATCATTTAGTCATTCGACTTGAGATTACCATATAATTCAATATTAGGAGCATGATAATTTGACAAAATCAAATGTTGTCTTTAACCGAACAATTATAAAAATTGTGATTGGTTACCATGTGAATAATATGTGAAGGTGTGTAATCAAGATATAATTTGTCACTCTCGTATATAGAGATATTAGTTGGTCCCTCGATAAGATAGACTGATAATGGCCAAGTCCATGTGAATTGATATGATCAATGTCATTTGGATGTTTTTCAGTTTACCTAAAGATCGAGACTAGTACGATTGAACATTAAGGGTGACTTTCCTGTCGTATGTTTAGTCAAAGGGTATTGCACGACAAAATAATATGATATAAGTTATTAATTAGGCTGTATTGATGTTGATATTCATGCTACATGGGTAGTCATAATGCTTTGCTAGAGACTGCTTATGACTTATGTACCAAAATAGTTTTGGTTCACTGCCAACATCGCATGAACCTATAGGGTCGCACACAAAGAATGACTTTGCACAATTTCAATTAGTAAAGAGTAATGAATTTTATATGATAAAACTTATGACATAAAAGCCCTTACGATTTGTTATATGATAACTTATTAATAGGGGCACATGTGTAATTTGCTTAAACTGCGTAAATACAATAGTTGTATTACGAATAAGATTTTAAGTGAGAGCTTATCTACACATATAAATAAAGGGTGGGTCCCTAAAAAACGAGTAAGATTTCGTTTTATAATTTTTGTAATACATCTTGATGTATGGTTACGTGTATCTCATGAAACATAAAGGTGAGTCTTTGAGATACTTAGACATTTCATAAAAAAGTACAAAATCAATAGGTAAAGCTATTAAAGCCACTGATCGGATCGAGGAGTGGTGAATATTTAAGCGAAAAGTTTGATGATCATCATAGAAAGCGTGGGATTGTCATAGTTAACTCATCCACCAACTCCACAATGGAATGGCGTTTACGAGAGGAGAAATCGGACTTTATCGGATATGTTTCAATCTAGATGATTCATGCAGATTTTCCTATTTCCTTTTTCGGGTTATGCCTTAGAAACTTCTTTGCGTTTACACACTAAATAGTGCTCCTTAAAGTGGTTGATAAAATGCCATATGAGATGTGGTTTGGGAAAAGACCCAAGTTTGTCTTTCTTTAAGATTTGTGGGTATGAGGTTTTCGTACGGCTTGTTGTCCCAGAAAAATTATCCGTGAGAATCTATCAATTTGTGTATTTGTTGGTTATCCTGAAGAAACTAGAGAATATTGCTTTTATAATCCCGTGAGAACACGAGTGTTTGTTGCTCGGAAAGGTGTCTTTATTGAAAAAGAGTTTATTTCAAAATACTCTTGATCAGGAATAAAGTAAGTCTTGAAGAAATTCAAGAACCACAAACAGACACTCGACCGCAGAGTGGGAAATCAACTAGGTTTTGAACTAATTGATCCTCCACTTGGAGTATCACTGAGTCGTTGTAGGTCTAATAAGGTAAGACATCAGTTTGAGAGATTTGGATTTCTTATTGTGGATAGTAGTAAAGCGTTGCTTATGGATAAAAATGAACCTCACTACTTGCTCAAGATGATGTTTCAAGCCTTGAGGCAAATAAATGAGCTTAGTGTCATGAATTACAGAGATCTTATCCATATATGATAACCAAGTTTGGAACTTGGTTGATTTACTGAAGGTGGTAAGACCATTGGATGTAAATGTGTTTTCAAAGAAAAGCTGGCATGGATGGCAACATGCATACTAAAAGAAGCATGGCTAGTATGAAAAGGTTTAGGACATATTCCAAAGTGTTGATTATGATGAAACTTTTTCTCCGTGTCCATGCTTAAAAAAATCCAATAGAATTATAATTGCAGTAGCACGCATATTATGACTATGAGATATGGCAAATGGATGTTAAAAGCAGTTTTTCTAAATGGAAAGTTATTTAAGGATGTGTATATGATACGGCTGAAGGGTTTGTTCATCCTGGGGCTTAAGAAAGGTGTGCAAGCTTCAAATATCTATTTATTTATTAAATCAAGTTTCTCGGAGTTGAAATCTTCATTTTGATAAATGAAACAATTTAAGAATTTGGTCTCATTAAAAATGAAGATGAGCCTTAATAATATATAAGAAGGTGATAGGAGTATGGTTATTTTTCCTAGTGTTGTATATTGATGATATATTACTTCATTTGAAGTAACATCAAATCCTTACTTGAGTGTCAAGTCTTAGTTAGGGAAGTGTTTCTCAAATAAGGACTTAGGAGATGCGACACATCTTTCGGATTAAGATCTATAGGGATAGATCTAAAAGAGTGATCGGTTTTAAGTCGAGTGCTATATTGATAAGGTATTTAATAGTTTAAATAAACATGGCTCTAAGAGAGTGTCATTGCCAATGTCTCAATGGTGTAGATCCTGATAAGACTCGATATGTCCCAAAAACTAATGAAGATCGAGAGTGCATAAATACGATTCCCATATGCATCGGCTATTGGATTCTCATCGTGTAGTCATGTTATGCACTTAACACGACGCATCATATACTTTGAGCGCTCTAAGCACATATTGAGTACGATCCGTGACAGTCACTAGACAGCCCGGTAAAGAACGTGCTTAGAGATGCTTGAGAAGGGTAAAGAATTTTTTAGTCTATGAAAGTTTGGAAGAAGATCTTGTTGTAAGTGGGTACCTGAATCCCAAGTTTCCAAACTAATATAGATGACTTCGAGATCGCAATCTGGATATGTTTTACTTTGAATGGAGGCTCGATGGCTGGAAGAAGTTCGAAGCAAGAAACTTTCGTAGATTCTACAACGAAGTTGATATATTTTTACGTCCGATCCGGCTAAGGAGGCAGTTTGGATTAGAGAAGTTCATCTGAGAACTTGATGTGGTTAGAGTATAGTTAAACACATTTGCAACATGTGACAACAGCGGGGGAGATAACCTGAGCCAAGGAATAAGATCACACCAATAATCCAAACATATAATTAGATGTTTTCATCTTTATTCAAGAAATCATTGAGAGGGGGAGGCGTGAAGATTCAGAATTCCTACATAAAACAATGTTGTAGATCCTTTTGTGAAAACTGCTCCTGTAGCGAAATATGATCGTTATGTTAGGTCATTAGGTATTAAATACATGAATAATTGGTCCTATTACAAGTGGAAGATTTTTGGACATGTGCTCTAGATCAATCTACAAACATAAAGTTTATCTTATAATTTTTAGTTAATAAAACAAAGGTTGTATTTGTTATTTTGTTAAAAGAGATTGCATATTTACCTTATAGTAAGATACATGGGTATTTTTTGAAATATCATAAAATGGCCCTAGTCGGTCATTATATTATAATGATACAAATTAAAAATCTTGAGTACTTATTATGGAATAAGATATTGGGTCGATATTACATGAGAACACCGCGTGGATAAAGTCATAGGTGTTACTCATTATATGTATATCATTTAGTCATTCGGCTTGAGATTTTCATAGACTTCCATATTAGGAACATGATAATTTGACACAATCAAATGTTGTTTTTAAGCGGGCAATTATAAAGATTGCTGTGATTACTGATGTGAATAATATGTGAAGGTGTGTAATCAAGAGAGAATTTGTCATTCTGGTATAGAGAGAGTGCTCGGTGGATCCCTCGATAAGATAGGCGATAATGGCCCGAGTCCATGTGAATTGATATGATCAATGTCAACTTGGATGCTTTTCAGGTTACCTAAAAATCAAAACTAGTGCGATTGAACATTAAGGGTGACTTTCCATGCACATGAACATCGAAGGATATCGCCGCGACAAAAGAATATGACCTACGTTATTAATTAGGTTGTATCGAAGCGTTGATATTCACGCTGCTCGGGTGGTCATAATGTCTTGCTAGAGGCCACTTATGACTTGTGTACAAAAATGGTTTTTTGTTCCTTGCCAGCGTCATATGAACCTGTGGGTTACACTGAAAGAATGGCTTTGCAAGAATCTGTCAGGTCCCGAAGTAATAAATTTTATGTGATAAAACTCGTGACATAAAAGCCACCATTTATTTGTTATATGATCATTTATTAATTGGGACATATGTGTAAATTTGCTTAAAAAGCTAGCGTAAATACAATAGTTATATTATAATATGATTTTAAATGCGAGTTTATCTACACACATAAATAAAGGGTGGATCCACTAAAAAAAAATTCATTTTACTGGTTTCTAGTTCTTTAGATTAAAGAGAGAAAGAAAAATTGTTTTTCAATCTCTCTTAAGAATTTAGCGCTCCAAATTTTGTAGCCACCATTCATGTGTGGATTTCGATAGAGGACGCACACTTGAACATCTTGAAAAATCAAACAATAAAAAAGAAATCACTGAGAATAAGGTATGATTTACATTCATAGATTTAGTTTAATGGAAGTTATTTTCGATCTGTTGGGGTTTTTCAAAAAAGATTTTGAGTTTTTTGCAGCAGTATGAACCACAAAAAACTCAATGCAATCTTGAAGATGCTATTAGAGGCAGATGTCCTCTGCTAGTATCCATATTCGGAACACATGACCGCAATCTAGAAATGCTAGCTCCAGAAAGAGTGCGAGATACCTTTTACGACCAAGAACCTAGTTCAAAACCTAAAGAGACAACACAAAACCTTTTTATTCCTACATTTGTTTTAATTCCTACTTCATACCTATTTATACAAAAATTATAATTAGACGGTCAAGTGGTGCAGATATACCTCCTAGTTAAAGGAGCATTAATATAACATATTATAATGGTATTTCTATCATGAGCTTTATCATATAAAAGTCATAAATCTGATTTATTATTGGAAATCATGCGAGATCTATTCTTTGTGTGTGACTCGATTAGGATGGTACAACGTTGGTAATGAGCCAAAACCTTTTTGGCACACAAGTCATAAGCGACCTCCTAGCACGACATTTTGACTACACAAGTTGCATGAAGATCAATAATCAATACAACTTTAGTAGGCAAATGTATATCATATCATTTTTTCATGCGATATCTTTTAATCGAACATAAGACATAGAATGTCACCTTTATAGTTCAATCTACTAGTTTTGATGTTAGAACAGACTTAGATTGTCAAAGCGATATTGATCCGCTCAATTCACTATAAGTGACATTTTATCGGTCTAACATATTGAGGGGATGAATAGATTTCTCACTTTAAATGAGAATGACAAACCCCGTCTCTGCTCACTTTGACAACTCCTATACATTAGTCGAGACATTGACCAATCATAACCTTCAGTAATCATTAAAGACAGTGTTTGATTGTGTCAAACCATTTTGCTTTCTTAATGTTGGAGTCTTTAGTAATTTCAATTCAAAAAGCTAAATGATATTAGCTATCATGTGAACCACTTATGAAATTAACCATGTAGCATTCTTAAAAGGGTTGGTCCAGTATCTATTTCAAATAAATACTTATGATCTTGATTCGTATCCATATACGTATAATCATCACATGATTATCAACCAAGACTCATACTAGTCTTAATTTATTATTGTTAAGCACAACAATAATTGACTAGCGACATTTAGAATAAAACAATAACTTTCAATGGATAATGTTATAAAAGAAACACGTCCATCTATTTATAACTTGATGAAACAACGTTTACAAAATTGGCCTAGTTCACATTCCCAAACATAAATAAGTAAATCCAACACTACTCAAGTACACATGTAATAACCATATGCATCATAATAACATAATTTAAATGAAATATTAATATTTCATGGAACTATAAATATACTGGATCCAGTCGATCTAGTTTATGTTCCTTAACTACAAAGCAGAACAACGACTTCTAAAAGTAGTATGGGAATAGTAATGAAGAATGTCGAGTTTGAGAGGAAGGCCTTCGGAACCCTGACAACTTCTCGACTATAAATGAAGTATAATCGAGCGGGCACATTCCAACAAATCTTCGTAGATAAGTGTACACAGCGATCAGTGACTCTAGCCATAGAGCACTATGATGTTCACCCTACCACATATATAGCCGGTAAACAAATTGTGACCCCTTTAGAAGCGTTTTTCTTCTCATGTCCCCTGTATGCATGGTAATAAATAATAATAACGATAAATTGTGCATCTGGCCATATTAAAAAAGATTCATGCAAATGTAAAGGTTACTATTAGATTTGAGCTTATTTTTTTTGGGTTCTCGGAGTATCAAATCACCTTGAAAATGGTCCCACTAACTTTCCTACATACCCAGATTATATTAAAGGGAAGCTTCAAGTGAAACCATATAATGAAGCACTACAAAAACATCAACCAAATTATGCTTGATAATGGTTTTCAAAAATAATTATTTATAAAAACTTCAACTAGCTTTCAGCTAGCTACATTGAAGTAGCACTTTAATCTTGAAAACCTCAATATTTGTCTTGCTAATAAAGAGGAACTTGTAGAGCTCACTTAAATTACTTTCCATAAATTCAAAGAGGAGTTAAATTAGATCATAAATGGAAGAAGTTATGAATTTCCCATTATGGTGTGAATTAGGTGAACTTAATTTATTTTAAGCAGACGAAACCTCTTCAAATGAGTGTTTTACCAATTAAATCCTTTAAACTCAACACCTAACACTAAGAAACCACACCAAACTAAATCAAAGTATTTCCATAGCTCATGAAGTCAATTAGGGAAAAAAACTAATAATCCAATTCATCGAAGATTTCAATGGAAAATCAATTTCAACTATAAGAAACATCTTCAAAATAGTTTTCAACTAAACCACATTAATTCAATTCACCAAAACCCTAACCCACTTTGTCGGTGGAATTTGTCCTAAATTAAAGTAAATCAATCAAATACATCAATTCTGATAATTCCTAGCAATTTCTATCAAACACCAGCGAAATATATTGAAAATCCACGAGAGTTTAAATTGAGCGTAGGAAGGAAATTGACTAAATTGAGAATTCACTAAATTTTTAGATTAGAATTTTCATTTCCATCCCTAGAAACTTGGCTCAGACTAATCGTCTCACAATGTTGTATAGTTTTGAAGAGTGAAACATGATGAGAATCAAGCATATAGAGATCACTAAATAAAAGAAGGAGTAGGAGAACATTAGGAAACCAAAAACTTATTTCGTTTTGTAAAAACAAAATCAATTTGGTTTTTTTATTTAATTTGATTTTTCATATATATGTAAACCACTCGGCTAGTTGTAAGTAGCTTAATTTCTTTTTATTTATTAATTTTTAAAATCTCCCGTACGACGTGTTTTGACTTCCGGTGCTCATTTTGGATATGATTTTTCACGAAATCTTAGCTAAACTCTTAACAAAACATTGAAATCTCATTAAAACTTAAATAATACTGGTTTTAGTTAAACCAAGACCCTAAAAGTCTTAATTTTGTCCCCGATACACCAAACTCTTATGGATCCAATCCTCTTGTCATATTTAGCTAAGCTTCTACTAATTTGGACCTATTCAATGTGACGACTCGACACTGAAAACTTAAGGTAGGGTTTTGCACCAATTTCATTCTCATCTTACACTGCTGCGATCTAGACTTGCACGCCAAATCGAGGAATAATCACCCTGTGATACTTGACACTTGATTTGCGAGTTTTTGAGCAACTAATTATTTATTTTCATTTCTACCTTTTAAGGCATACACTTGCGACTTCAATTATAACAAGTGAGAGGACACACCTCGACTCGTCGCGACGAAATACCATATGATGCACACACACACACACTAGAGCATTCACCAACGAAAAAATAACATTAACTTTAGTGATTTTTTTAACCAATGCGAGTCATAATCCACAACACATGTCATGATTCGTCTCACATGAAGCTTGTAATTGAATCTAAATACTAGTTTATTGAAATTAGGGATTTAACAATTTTTCCAACTGGCTTTAAATTTCATCCTCGAAGCTCGATTAAAGGAAAGATTTCCCAATTTTTGAAAAATAAGAAATTTGTAATATGCAGTCTTTGCTTTTTAAATCTCTCTTATTCACATAAACATGTTGTTAGTGAGAAAAATTATAATAACATTCCTGCAGTTCAAGCATTTTTTAATTTCCTAATTAATCATGTTTTTAGTCTTATGGAACATCTCTAAAATATTTCTTTTAATTCTTATCTTCTTCCTCTTAAACCTCATTCAATAGTCAATACTTAGCAAGATTTATCCTATTTTACTTTTCAAGAAGTACTTCTCATCACTTATCTAAATAATTGTTGGAGTTTATTTTCTACTACAAAATATATTTTGTTTTGAATTGTTATTTCAATTCTTAGACTATCATTAGGCTAAAGATATAAAGTGATGTAAACAACATCTAAGCACAACAATAGATAATGAAGTAGAGTCAAAAGTGTCTATACGATCCATTACCATTCCAACATTTCTCATCAAAAAAGGAATTATATAAGTCATCTCGCTAAAGCCATGAATGCGAGATTACCTCTGTCGTCCCATGATAAGGGATCTTAAATTTCAACACAATCAAAAAAAAATATGGAACCGAGACACGTCATGCGACTACTTTACTTTCGTTCTCCCAAATTTCTACTCACAATATCATTTAGGTTATGGAATAGAAAGCAATTACTAATTCTGACTTATTAGCCAATTCACTAAACTTTTGCAAAGTCGGAGTCTCATATATTCGACTTATTATTTTGATAACTTCTTCGTACCGGAAACGCTTGAGGTTTTAATGAATTTAAATCATCAGGAGAAGGCCAAAAGGCTTTTCATTTAAGTAGTTAAAAAATTAACAACTTTTATAACCTTTTTCAAATCATTTTGTATTAAAGAATTCCTGAAGAACCTCTTTTCTTTCATTTAGCTACCAATCTATTATGACCCGTTACGCCATTAAGCTGGTGATTAATGTTAGTCAAAAATCTTAATTAACCAGGGAGGTTTGTTTGTGGTTAAGTCGGCGTACCTCGATTACCATGTGCATGGGCTTATGTGATGGTTTGTGTTTGTTTAGAATGTTTACTAAATTTATAGGTTGTAGTCTAAAAAGAGAATTCATATACAAGTCTATGATTAAAAAATAAGTAACTAAATAATAAATAGCCAATACATCGAAGAGTGCGATGAAGAAGTCGTTGAAATGAATGTGCACACCCGAGAAGTCTTCTCGGCATGTCCAATGAGTTTATTTGCAAAAAAATATACGAGGTATAAATATGTTTATATATTTGATATATATAAATATATATATTAAAACTATGAGTTTGATTTTAATTATATGGATTATTGAATTGCCTCGGGATGAGCACAAGTGTTGCTAAGCTGTCAACATGTGAATTGGCGTAAAGGAGGTGTCATGTTAACGCATCAATCGCTAGATCAGCCTCGAAGATAGCATGATGCATATCTCGAGTGAAATCCATATTTTAAATCCAGCTTGGCTTATCCTTATTTCATCGATTAATCGAGAGAGTATGAGATGAACCAACTGTGAAGGTTTGATTTTGAGGAAATAATCAAAGAAGTTGATTAAGTTGATACATGGATATCAAGCTGGCACGGAAATTCGTAGATCATCACATCGATAGGATTTGTTTTTTGAGTTTTAAGTTAAATTTAACGGTTGGTGATGGTTTATATAAATGGTTGTTGTTGATGATTGTGAATGAGTTTATACCTTACTAGAACAAAGCACCTTTCTAGATGTATTTTGGGAGGGTTGATTATTGTTGTGATGATTTGTGGATGGAAGAGTGGTTCTTGACCTTATTTGTTATCGAGATAATACATAGTGGAGTACGGCTTGGCCTTGCAAGGGAGCGTGCTCTTTTCATCAATTAGGGACAAACCCCCGTTGGTTCGAGCGCATTTCATCAAGTGAGAGAGCGAGCTCCTACCTCAAAAAATAGCAACTTCTTACTATAAATTACTTAGAATTTCCTTAGGTCTTAGGGAGCCAGTTAAAACTAAGCATGGGGTATTAGACTTGCATTGTCACGAGAATGGTTTGTGATAGGAGTTTGATCATAGAAAGCGTAAGTGACTTGAAAACTTAGGAAGTTTGGAAATGAAAACCTGGACTCGAGGTAAGTATGGATTCACTTATTTATCAATATTTCCTAAAAATATATTAGTATGTGTAGTTCATGTAGCTTATAATTGAATGGGGGACTATGGGAAAGCTGTGATATTTTTACTAGATAAATAATAGTATTTAATGTGATTCATGAGAATAACTCCTGGAATTGAGATTAGGTTATAAAAGATATGGGTTACCATCTCGGCCAATATATAACTTCCTACTTAGTTAGATAGGTTACATGGATTACATATTCGCCCAGGTTTTGGATAGAACCATTAGACATTAATGGATTATTTAGACATCACATCGGCCCGATGTTTACGTCTAACAATCGCATTAATGGTGTAATTGGACAATCGTTACCCTAAATTTATAAATAAAATGGGAATCATAGTGTAATAGTCATTGGCAAATTTACTTGCATCTATTACTTATTGAATTATATGCTTTCATAATCCCATTATTTAACCTTGGTGCATGTGTGTGCATAATATTCTTGATTATTATATAAAATGTTGATGGCTTTTTGAATCCTTCCTTGCTAAGCAAGTTGGAGTGCTTATCCTAATTAACATTTTGGGAAAATCGATAAGCGCTACAATTCTGAGGATAGAAGATTATTTAGGAGTCTTGACAATCTCTTTGATATGTCTTAAATCTTCCCTTGTCATATATATTTGTATTGAATAATAGTTACGTAATACTCATGAGGGATTGGAGATTTTGTATATCCGAGATTTATTATGATTTGACTTAATTTTACGTATTGTATTTAAATATCAAAAAAGTTTTCATTTTTCTTTGCATTTAATATTTGTTTTACATCGATATTCAATATGCATTTGTCTTTATCATGAGATGAAATGAGAGTTCGTTGACTTTCTAGTTAAGTCTAAGGCTGGGTTATTAGGGCTTAATTAGGGTTTTAGGCCGAGTATCACTCTAATCGGGTTAAGGGATGCTACAAAATCTCTACCAGTTGCCTTAATCACGCTATGGTTTCCATATTTCCACATTATGCAGAACCTAATATCTCAATCATTTGTTATTTACCAAACTTAACTTTCTATATCTACATAGAGATCACTGCTAATTTCTGTTTGAGTAGATAGTGGCATGCAGTTCCAAATATAGATATCAACAAATTTCATGATTATACTCTCATTGTATAAGCTTTACTTGTATCCATATAAGTTATAAATATGATCATCTACTTTTCATCGTATTTACTCAATGCATATACTTTTGTTCTATCACAAATTATCCTTATCGAAAGAATTTCCATTCTTCATATATATATTTATGTAAGTGTATACTATTCTTTATTCGATTTTTCCAACCAAAATAAATAGTACAAACTAATTGAGAGCTGTAAGTCACGTGTGCGTTTCTTTTTCATTTCCATATGTAGCTTCACTGTCTATACAAGTAGCTTACATCAACTCAAATTTAAAATAACATAGTGCTTTAAAACTTCACTCACCAACAATTATGCGTCATAGTGTGGCACTATATTTGAACCAATATACAATGTATTCATGAAATAAGTTATTTATTACTTTGGTTCAAAATTTTAATGTTTTGGAGCTTGACTCCTAGTAAGATCCGTATGTAGACATATATGGTTACTCATCAACTTTAGCATTGTTTTATATATTAAGTCTTATTGAGACTCATTACTTTTAAATTTCCATTTCCACGTGAGAATCTCTTGACCATTTATTTGTTTATACTTCAGCTTAATCTGACACTTAAATAGAAATATCAGCAAGACTTCTTTATACCAGAACTTCACCAACTCATTAGATTTTTCAATGACAAAGGATCAGTGATTCACTAGTGCTCTCTATGCATTGTGAATTACCCGTGTGATTATGAGATCATAAAGTTACTCTGTAGAGTTTTTTGTCATGCCATAACTACTTTACGTATGCTTTACCTGACTAAAACAGTCTTCACTTCATGCTACCATTTAGTCAATCTGAGTCATCTACGCTGTCTTCATCATTTTTCATATATAGAGTCTATTTAGTTCCATTTCGTCAATCTTTTCTATTCTCTCATTTATCTCATTCTTGGTCCCTTTATAGACTAATCTAAGCTTTGCTCGACACCTCGACCATTTATAACTTCTTTATCTTGACTTACAAATGTAATTTATATCTCTTCTCTTTTTCGAATATGTAGCTAAGGATGATATGACTTCTTATAATATTTCGATAAATTGAAGTTTTCCTTAGTCAATTTTTATTCAAAACGAGAGAAATTTATAACTTGAGAACGGTCTAATTGTTTGTTATTGTCCTCAGTCTTTCATTTGTCTCAAGTTTTTGTCTTTTTCTCAGGCACGTACTTTTCAAAACCTTATATAAGATTATAAAGAATCTTCTTGTTCATCAAATTCAATTTTTGATGATTTCAACACCTATATTACTATTAAACTTAGAATAATAACAAAAAATTAAAGAATTCTCAGGACCTCGATTAATACTTTTAACTACTAATCGACCTCTTAAAGGACATTATTTTAATCATTTAAGTCATATTAATGGAATTTCTTGCTATATAGATTCTTCTGAGACTTGATACAAATCACCCAATGATTCTCAAAAGGTAAATTTATCTTTTTATTTGTTGTATTTTAAGTTGTAGTGATTAACATCATAATTTTAAGCTAAATAGAAGTAAGTGTGTTTTCGAATTTTTGAACACAAACTGGCGTTTTGTTTAATAACTAGCTATAGTTATTATCATGCAATTTCTCCAATGCTTTAATTGTAAACACGTTGATCTTACCTTTTATTTTTAAGTAAATGATTTCCTTGATCTTTATATTTGAACAACACGCCTAGCTTGGTGTTAATAAACATCATTTTTAACTTAATTTTGAGAGGAGATAGGAAGCACGAAAGCAGTAAGAGTTAGGCATCAGTAATCTTAAAGTGTAGGACCCAGCTGATGCATGCCCATATATTGGTAGAGCATAATTGCATGAACCTACCTTGAAAGCTCTCCAATTATACAAGCATTATCGGCCTCGCATACATATCAAGTTATTAAGCTGCGTAGGAGGCCGAGATGTGTTGATACTAGGGGGCACCCTCGTGACCGTGTTTACAAAATGGAGGAGATCAACGACATGTTATGGATGTTGTCAAGTGGAAGCCACTGACTAGCTATCGTGATGCTACATCGTGCTACCATAAGCCGGAGAGACAAGCTCGGGCAGTGATGGAGACAGGACTGGACATGGTACGCTAACCGTATTAAGGGTAAGTTGGTTTTGTTTGTTTCTTACTTGAAATGCATATATTATTATTTTTTATGCATAATATTGGTTTGAAATTGTTGATTTACGAAAAGATTTGATGCTTGGATGGTCGAGGGTGATCAGACTTAATTCATAATTTATAGGTAAAGAATTTGATAAAGTATAAGTAGTGTTATCTAAATAAGAAACATCTAAAAATTCCTTAGAAAGTTATGTTGAGGCAAGATTTTTTCTTTTGAATACTATGACCGAAGTACCAAACATAATGATGATATGCAGAAGGTTTGCTATGTGTGGACTTACCTTTTGAGTTATGTGAACCTGGATTAAAGTGGTCATGTGGATCCACCCGTGCAGTCTAGTCAAGCAAGCCTTGAAGTGATTTTATTAAGTTTCACTTTTAAGCTTTTGAATTTACTTACGGATTGAATTGAGGATGGAGATTGTTGGAAATCAATATTAATTATTGTTGTTGTTGCTTGTTGGTAATTTAAGACCATGTTGGGAGAAGCCCTCCCTGATGTTTTTGAGAGGTTTGAGGCCATGAGTTGTATATTGAGTAGGGGCTACTACCCAGACTGGGCTTTCACTTTAAACTGATGATAAAGTGCGCCTTCATATAAGCACTCCATAAATGAGATTTTGATGAACTTTAGAAGGTGGAGGGCTATAATGACACAAAGCACTTTCGCCATAGTAAATTAGTCCTTAATTAGGGTTCTGGAGCACAGTGACATGACCCGAGAGCAAGTGCAAAGTCCCAATATAAAAGAGCAAGGATGTAGAAATACATGACTTTTGGAGTGATGGACATCTAAAGTGATGATATATGTGTACATTACATTTAGCAAAATATGTTGACATTTAGTATTAAATTTTATAAGTTTGGCCCACGAGCAAAGATACTGCTCTCGAGATGTGTGCACGAGCGTGGGAGGGTAGAGAGTGATGTAGTAAGTCCTAATTTAGTTAATGAGATTTATAATAGCTTCGAATTTAATGTGCCTATGGATTGAATGTATGTAAATATAGCCTAAGATAAGAAAATAAAACAACAAGCATTGATATGCCTCGGGATGTGTGTTGTTAACATCACTTTGGGTAACTTAGTGTCAATATGGGTGTAAGCTTGATTGAATTAATTGGATTGGTAGGACCAGTATTGTAAATTAAATTCAACTTTGAGTTTCTAAGAGATCGGGTGTGTAAAACGAGATCAATGCTCACAAATTCATCTCTATCACTTTATATAAATGGAGTTAGTGGAATTCAAACAAATTATCACCAAGGATTTACATGTAAAGGGAGAAAGAAAGTTCTACTGATGAAGATCAAACTTGTTGTTATGAAGATTCGTAGAAAATTTAGATTTATGATCATGTTAGAGAGGTTCCATAACTAGGTAATCAATTTTCATCTCCTACTTTTTTGTAATGTTTGACAAGCTGAATTACGTAAGTTTTGGTTCGAGTTCAGGTTTTCAACAATTTCGGTTGGTAAATGATTTTATTTTCAAAAATATTATTCCATATTTAGATTGCTTGTTAAATTTCATTGACTCTACTATAAAGATGTTCTTGATTTGGATTTGTTTTCATTAAGTTACAAATTTTTGAAGTTCATAAAGTTGTAAAATCAAAACTCAAAATAAAATTCTACTTGTTGTTGTTATGAACCGGGTCTCAAATTTAGTCATAACTTCCTCATTTTCAGTCTCGAATGGACACCTTATGGTAACATTTTGAAAACTAACTCGAAGTGGAATTAAACTTTTACCTATTGAAATATTTTCAAATTCAAATGTTATCATGTCTAAAAATCCTCTACAACTTTGAGTCCCACGGATATACAACTTATAGGCTCACAATGATGTTGCTTAATGTCATGTTGTTTTGAGCGTAACTTCCTCATTTCTTATAAGCTTGATCTAAAATTTAGTATGATGTCTCTAGGATACGTTTTTAGGCTTACGTAGAAAAATCGTGAGCTTTGAACCTATGTGGTTTAGGAGCAATGAAATTTACAGAAGGTTGAGTGGTCAAAATCTAAAACTATTTTAAGTCATTATGGCCCAAAATGTTCATGTCTCATTCGATTCTTATCAAAATTGCACAAATCTTATAGTTCCAAAAAGCTAAGGCGTAGCTCTAAAACTTCCTCCTTGCACTACAACACATGGTTTTTAATGTTTTTGTAATCGAAATCAACTCATAAATTGTTGCACCTAAAAGCTGGTCTTTATTTATTAAAGTAGAATTCAACATATAACAAAGTATTAAAGGGGCTGATTGTGAAACATTAGAATTTGAAGCCCATTAACCAACCTAAAATAAGTTAATTTAAATTTTTAGGACACCTCAAGAGCTTAGAGAGGACTTACGGGATGTGGAGCGTGGGGTTAGGAGTGGCTTGAGATAATGTATAGGCTAAGAATTGGGTGCATTTAAGGTAAGTAACATGTTAAGGCAATTCTGCTTCCATTTAAATTCCATTATTGAGTCAATATACGGTCATTTGGAGTGTTTGTCAATGCTGATCTTATATTTCCTAGATTCCATACCTTGTACGTATTTTTCGTGTACATGATTTCTTCGATTATAATCATCATGTAATCATTTGGTACCTTGGCATTCCTTGTTTTGGTTCTTTCTATGATTGGGTTCTTTTTATAATTATTGATCTCGTAGCTATTGAAATGTCTTCTTAATAACATGTTATGAATTGTTTTGCTTTTTTATTGATGTACATACTGCTTTCCTATGTCAATATGTTTGTTGTGATACTTAGTATGTACAATCTTTAACATGAATTCTTTGATATGCATGACTTGAGGAGCCTTCTTTTGTAAGTGCCCTAACTTTGCGAATTGCATCGATACTTGAGGTTCAAGTCCACTAGAGATGTCGGCACTCCATGCATGACCTGATATCTTTTCGTTATAGGGCACAGATGTGCGGCTTACAAGATTAGAGTCCCCTGGGGATGTCGACACTCCACACAAATAGCTGGTGTTATTAGTGCAACACTGAGGGATTAGAGTTTTTGGGGATGTCGTGACCACCGAGCTATATATTTGCATGATCATTAACTTTCTATCATAAAGTGTAAGAAGCTTGGCAATTATTTGGCATACTTTCCTTTCGGCTATTTTTATTCCTTAGCTATTATATGCTTCAGGTTACTGTTCTATGTATATTTTAGAAATGATGGATGACTAGCCTTCGAAGTTTTACTTTCTACTTTACTATATACTCATAGTTCCTTTTCTATGGCAGGATGGGTGTGGATGTTATCACATGCTGAATCAGGGAAAGAGAAGGTCGACGACTACCTCTGAGTCTCTGTGAAGGGTAGCTTATACTACTTTTTGTAGGTGATCATTTAGCCGTATTATTACCAATATCTTTTTTATATGATTTTAAGTTATATATTTGGATGAGAGACTAGGCTTCTCGAATGATGCATGTATTATTTGGTTTGATTTCATGTGACCATTTATTTTACCTAGTTTCCATGATAGAGTTTTTTATAATCTTTTACGCAAAAAATTTTGAGTCTTCTAACTGATAATATTTAAATGATTAAAAGTTGTAATTAACTCACGGAAATCACAACTAATGAGAAATGACGAACACTTATCATGAACACGTATAACAAAAGTGAATGAGAAAAAAAGGTTGACTAATATGTTGTTAAGTCCTACGTGGTTGATATTATGGTTTAATGACGAATTAGTTCGGCGGTGCCCCATTTGAAAGAATGGGTTGTCACGATTGGTACCAAAGCATATGTACTAGAACCTTAGGGATAGGTTTTAGAGTTGTACGAAATTATGATGTCAACGTCACAATTGCTATCGAGAGCTTAGGTTTGTAGAGCATGAGGCAATACGAGTATAGTTTATTATATAATGTGATACTAACATCACAATTAATATTAGGATCTATGTTTTCATTAAGTACAAAACAAAACTTGAGTAAAACACAAATCTTCGTAGTAGAAACTGGTGCTTGCCTAGAAACTATTACTCGGGAAGTGAGCGGATGTAAGTTAGAGGATTCTATATGTATTTGTTATGTTTTGTTTGTATATATACTCGATATTTATGTAGTAGTTGATGTCGCGATCACTAGAAACTTGAAGACTACGATAGTAGATCAGCGCATAGGCGAATATGGTAGCGCCAGCAATAGCCAACATACGATATCGGCTGAAGATTTTTAGAGGTTGTCTGATAGAGTTGCAGCACAAGATCAGCAGTTGGCTTATTTCATATCTCTTATAATGTGCACATTCTTGCACTTACCAAAATTGTACTAGGTCGCCACCATCGCTACTATCTCGACTTCAGTCCTTTCTACACCTCGAGCTTCACTAGTGCACTAGCTACTACCATTTACGTATGTAAGTACTTAAGCCAACTAAAGGATGGTAGTACCCTACTTCACTAAAGATGCTTTTTTTAGCGGTAGTGCCACCGGCGTCTCCTATTTAAGTCATACATGCTTCGATATAGAACAATAGGAAGAGAAAGATAGGTAAGGAACTAAATAGAACAAATGAGGGATCTAGTTCATCTAGATTAGCGACACCGATCACCATGGCGCATCGTACATATATACTCCTTTATTTGCATCTGCAACATTTGAGTAGACATTCATTCTCGCTCTCAAGAGCATTGTGGTTAGCCAATCTTCAATCCTAATTGTACCATGGCTAACCACGTCAAATAGTGCAACCAAGGCAATAGTCTCAACAAACTCGGGGTAACATAAACTAGTATGCATTCGGGACAAAGGTAGGAACCAGCTCGAGGCAGAGCCTAGGTTGACAAAGCATATTAATAATATGATATGCTTCGATGTGGTGAAGAGGTACACATCATACGTCGCAGTCCATAGTCGGTGGGAAGAATTTCTACGCACTTACCACCTTGGCAAGACCTCCATTATTGTCTTTGCGATTCAGCAGACATCAGTGACATAAGCCAAAAATGCATCGAGATAGGAATGAATCATACTAAGTTTACAAGTGTAAAGGAGGCGCCCACTTACTTCAAATGTCATCGAGATTAGGCACATTGGTCAATAGTGTCCTCAACTCGCAGATTCCCTCCAATAGAGGACTTAGAGTAGAGTCGACGGTAGCAATATTAGTTTATAAGATCGAAGGAAAATGAAGATCCAAGTGCCTCACCAAAGAGACAAAGGTCGACAAACAATCAAAGCAATTACCTCGATAGTGCGAGTTGATAGCCCGCATGTTACGTATGAAGATAAGTTGGACATAAAGTTAGAAAATGTCCATAACTCTTGAGCTTGGAACAGTACCTATGATATAGCCATAGGCTAAAGAGAGCCCACGTAGTGGCAAAGCAAGACCCAAAAAGCTTAAAGCGATTGTATTGAGGTAAGTTTCCATCATGTGTGAATTATGCATGTACTTGTCATGCCTAAACACAATAGTAACTTGCATAAGATGATTTGCAAGTGAGTTGATGATTAAACGATGAGAGCAACCTAACGTAATCCATATTTCATTAGTTAGATTATTGGG
Organism: Stephania yunnanensis; assembly: GCA_039657365.1. Lineage (NCBI taxonomy): Eukaryota > Viridiplantae > Streptophyta > Magnoliopsida > Ranunculales > Menispermaceae > Stephania > Stephania yunnanensis. The sequence continues at coordinate 25,310,805 of CM077584.1, forward strand.
ATAATGGAAGCAGTGTTGCTTGATAAGCACACACACATAACTTTCAAAATAAATTATGCCTAGTAAGGTTTCTCTTGAGTACTATGACCGAGATAGTGTTCTATATTGTGATAATGTGTATGTGGTAGCTTTGAGCATGGACTCGCCCACTATAATATTTTAAACCATGTTAAATGATCAGTGGATCCACCTCGCGATAATTGAGAAGTACGGGTTTGGGGTTCGTATCATTTGAAATTTGGACTAGGGTAGTTATAATGAGAATGAAATTGAAATAAATTATATCATATTCTTTAAATGATGAACTAAGAGTCCAAAAGTGAGTGACTCCGTTTTTAAGGATAGGATTGAATTATGAGAGTAAACATATGATTAAGTCAAGTTTAATTTCAAGGACAAAATTTCTATTAGTTGAGAATATTGTAACGGCCCAAAATTTACTAATAGTAAATTGGTCCTTAATCAGGATTACCGACCCGTGACGTGACTCAAGAGCGGGTACACGATCCAAATACTCAGCGTCAGGACCAAGAAATATATTACTTTTAAGTGATGGATGCTCAATGTGATATATGTATGAGCAATATACCTAAAAATATTTATTTAGTGTTGTATTTTGTAAGTTTGGCACCCGAGCGGTGCAGTATACCTCGAGGTGCGTACCAAACATGGAATGGGGCAGAGAGTTATGTGGTAAGTCCTAATTTAGTTAATAAGATTTAAAATAGCTAATTTAATGTGCCTATAGTTGAATTTATGTAAATACGGGCTAAGATAAAAAAAAATAAAACAACAAGCATTGATATGCCTCGAGATACGTGTTATTAACATCACTAGGTAACTTCGTGTCAATATGGGTGTAAGCTTGATTGAATTAGTGGATTGTAGGACCAAATCGTAAGCCATCAAATCCTTCTAGAGATGAATGTAGAAATAAGATCAATAGTCACAAATTCATCTCATCACTATATAAATGGAGTTAGTGGAATTCAAACAAATCATCTCAAATCTTTACATGCGAAGGGAGAAAGAAAATTTTGGAGTGAAGTTCAAACATGTTGCTATGAAAACTCAGAAAGACTTAGAGAATATGATCAAGTTAGAGAGGTTCCACGACTAGGTAATTGAGTTTCATCTCCACTTTGCAACATCGATAAAAAATTGTAAGTTTTGGTTCAGTTATGCTTTTCAACAATCACTACAAAAATTTACTGAATTAGCAAAATGGATAGCTGGCGTCACTAATCTAGTATGGCCCATCACGACAAGCGTTAGTAACAAATATAGGATGGGTGACCTAGTCACTATTTTCGCTGTCGCTACTTTTTTGGTGACGGGTATCAAAAAATAGTGACAGTCACAAATGCTCGCCACTTTTTTGCCAATGTATATCTGGTCAAACATAATTTATGGTCACGCCGATACAAATAGCGACGGGAACTCATCGTTAAGGCCCTTGCCAAAAAATGACATGTTCCAAGTTTGACAAGTTCGTGTCCACATTTGGCGATGGGAAGCCGTCGCTATTTAATTAAATAATTAAAAAAAAATTATTTTCTATTGTTTTCGAAATTTATTTAATATATAATTTTATTAAAATTCAAAATAATTTTATATATTTTAAAAAACCATAAAACGATTTAATTATAATAAATATTTTTATCACAATTTTTATTAAAATGAATATTTTCATTTAAAAATTTATGCATCATTTTTAATTATAAAAATAACTAATTTTTTTAATAAAATTAATAATAAAATGAGTGTTTTAATTTAAGATTTTTAATCATAAAAATAATGTATTTTTTTAATAAAACTTATGTTAAAATGAATATTTTAATTTAAAACATTATAAATCATTTAAAATTATAAAAATAATTGATTTTTAATAAAATTAATGATAAAATGAATACTTTAATTTAAAACGTGCTAAAACATTTTAGTCTTAAAAATAATTGATTTCTTAATAAAATTAAAATTAACTGATTTTTTTATTTTTAAAACATTATAAAAAATTTGAATTATAAATAGCAGTTTTTATTCTTTATTTGGTGAAAAGAAAATTTAAAGTAAAAAATTTACAAATAAATATAAAAATTAAATTAAATAACTGAAATAAATAAAACAATAAATGAAAATATAACAAAAAAAGTTACAAGTATAAAGTCTAAATAGTAAGTATGTACATTAGAGGACTTAATTGGCGCAATCGTGGTCGGTCTCCGAGTTAGCAGAACATCTCTTGGAGGCGCGAATAAAACCTCAAGTATGACCATTAAAGCACTCGCTCCATGCGACCTAACTTGTCTCCTGCATCTCTCGCGACTAGTCACGATCTAGGGTGTTATCTTAAATAACCCATAAAAGTTTTGTATGAATCTCCTTAATGTCCTTCCTCAAAGAACTTAGTGGGCTCATTATTAGTAGAAATAGGCTTTGAAGATCCTGCTTCATCATATCTATGCCTCGACCTCGATGGTTTCCACCCTAATCCATATATTCGTCCTTTGTCGCCACGCACCATGATAGACAAATACAACTCAGTCTCATCTATCGACATATCAGGCTGCGACTATGTGAGCTCGATGCGTCTGTTACGTATTTCCGTCTACCTTAAAAAATTAAACATTCACAAGTCATATATAACTCATTAATACCTATCATTAATTAACCAAACAATTACTACAAAAACATTTTCTTGCGACAATCTTTTCTACTCTCTAATCCAAGAAAGTAAAGCCTCCATGATTTTTGGTGTGAAAGTATAAGCAAAACTCTAAAGCAGTCAGGGGTCGACCTAATTTATCCTCTTACGAAACATATGTTTAGATAGGATTAAGTTTGAGACTAAATTATATTATATATATATATAAACTTAAGTTTGAGACTTCTTTTTATTTCATGGTGGATCGCATCTTTATGTGGTGCTCAAAGATCTCGGTAGATACACGACTCAAAGCTTTTTATCTTGGAACACATCTTGCTAATGAAATCGACGTACCGAGTAGCTCATCTATCTATTGTACGCCTCTCTAATAGCTTTTTCATCCGATGGATCCCAAACGAAAAGAAAGATATGTGCAAAAATATTAAAATTTAAATATTTCTAAAAAAAAAGTTTGCCGTTTTTGACTCTATATCCTAAGTGAAAGAAACAAACTTAACTTAAACATTTTTTACCTTCCATTGATTCCACTATATGTCTCGTATGTGTTGCGTAACAAACTCCCAAGAATAGCCATCCTGGTGAAAGGAATGTTTATATGCTCTAGTCATCTCTCAGCGGCTGGTCTATCCAATAAGAGCAACTTCCATCCACTAAATTGAAAATGAGACAAACCAAGATTACAAGAATTAATTAAATGTAGGTACTGATTTAAAGTACATATACTTACTATCTCTCATCCTTCACAACTAAGAATATTCACCCCATAGCTTGATTAGAGTGTTGCCACGTCGTCAGTCCACGGGGGTTGTATCGAAGGACGGGTCACACCAATAGTGTGGCGAGGAACTTGGCAACTATTACTTATACTCTACTTGATGACTCGTAAAGGGCGAGGCATGCAAATCAGAATGGTCTGGTGGTGGGGTCGTACGATGGTCATACGTCTGGTCATGCAGATGTGTTGAAGATGTTAATCTCCCTGATAAAAAAAATAAGTCCAACACCTGGCTTATCGCAACCATCGATGGGTGAATTGGATAGCAATGAAAGTAGCATATAGTACATCTATATAGAAGTCAGATCATCACCAAATATAGATAGAAAAGACATATAAGATGAAGGGGGATGTGTTAGATGTGTATAAGATGGGAGAGTGTCTGATGCAAAAAAAAGGTGTCTGCAGGAAGGGGTGATATGGGTACGGATGAAAGAGAGGGTTGATACTGAGTATGTTGATGTTGAGTCTGTTGGCCCTGACTAGATAGTGAAGGTGGAGTAGCATCATTGCGAGAGCGTATGTGTGTATAAACAGAATCATAAGATCAACTATCTCCGTTAGCGTCGGATCTTCTACTAGATTATCCATCGGATCCCTCACCAGATGATGGACCGTATCCTCTGTTAGAAGACATGACATTTTTAAAAAATTAAGAGTAAGTTAAAAACAACTACATATAAATGTCCTACATTTTAAATATTATATAACAAGGGAACAAATATAAGACTAAGTTTCATATTCCTTTACCAACTTAAATGATTATACCATGGTTCGTTGTCACCGTTCCCATTGTCCGATGAAAACTCAAAATTATAGTCTTCATCGTCTTCTTCATTGACGTTTAACATGTGTGTGCCATTAGAGTCAACTAGTGAAATTGTAATATTGTTGTCAATATCAACCTTAGTATCATACTCAAGTAATCGCTCTTAAAAACGTCTTCTTGTATAGGCGCACTGTCAACGTTCTCGATTAAGTTGTGTTCATCGATGAATTTTGAATGAAGCATCCATGTTGCTTGCCAATTGTTCTGCGCACCTGTTACACTTGGGTATCAAAGAAACTACACTTGACTAGCTTGTATGGCTAATATAAAAGGCTCATACCTTATTTATCGAAGATTTCTGTGTACATTGACAATTTTTAAGGAGTGGTGAACTTTGGGACCAACATTGGGCGTGGGAACAAACCAATCACACTTGAACAACACTGTACGTAAGAGACCACCGTATTCGATTTATATCACTTCTTGCAATTGACCGTAGAAGTCATTATCGCATTATGCATAATTTGTACCTCTAACGCACACCCCGCTACCATGTGTATCATTGTTTATGCTATGTGACAATGTCGAAATTTGTAGTCATCAACAAGATACGTGTGATATAAGGTGCAAAGTTGACTAGGGTCATACGACAAAGATTAAAAGTATTATATCTTGAATATACGATGGCACTTACAAAAGTGCAAAACATTAATTTATGATAAACTTCATTTTAAATTAAATAACAAAACAAGAAGAATTGAGTTAATATACATGTATTAATGACTTCCAAACTATTGGAACCATGTTGAGAACTATTTCTTAAGATGTTCATTGATTGCACTTTATGTGATATTCTACGCTTGGAACTTAACTCGATTTGTACATCCTAACATGAGATGAAAGAAGTTAAGGATTATGATTGAGTCGAATAAGGATATTGATAAGTCAATATTTATATATATATTTAGTAGTTTATTTTAGTATATTTAAATATAGAAAGTCTCTAAATTATATATTAATTATATTTAGTGATCATTTTTAGGTGAAACGGAGTGCGCGGTTAAATTCGTGGCGTAAAAATACTCAAACGGAGTATTTACATGTAATGATCCGAAGTCGAACTTTGCCCTCGATTTACGTGTTGCATAGTGCATAGAATAGGAGACAACATATTTCAACTAATTACAAAGGCTACCACGTCAAGGTATATCTTCTCTCGACCAATTAGAAGCTTCCACGTCACGGTTCTCATCACAAATGCCAAATGTCATGTTCTCACCCTCTTCAAGCACGTCATCACAAACCAGGCTCAACCAATGGGAAAGCACCACATAATGCTCACATCTCCAAACTTGCATTCAACACACCAGCCTCCTCCAATCAGAACCACCACGCGTCACCATCACTCCAACATTTCTTCTTCCTCGCTTCAGCCGGCCTCCATCGGTTTGTCCTCGTGGATGCCGCCCGGACAAGCTCCCACATCTTCGCACAAACTTGAGCGATTTCACTCCGCATCTTGTGTAGCCACGTGGCACTCACTCACCAAGCCGTGGTGTCATCGGCACACTGTCTCGACCAATCGACGATGACACCTCGGCGTGGCAATAGGAAATGAGCCAATAGGTGCAGACACATGGACAAAACCCTTTTTCACCCTAAAAACAATGCTCCCGGTGCATGTGTTACGAGACCAACCTCCAAAATTAGTTTCTCTCACTTCTAGAGAGCAATTTTTAGTGGTTTTTCATATTAGGAACTAGGGTATTCATACGGAGAGAACATATTGGAGCCGCCACACACAATTTTTCATACTTGGAGATTGTAGAGATGATGTTCTATTAGACCAATCTTCGCTTAGGTCGAAGGGGAAACAAGTGGGATTCATGATTCAAGGCAAAAACTATGTGAGATCTATGAGTTTTATTTAATTTGATTTAATTTCTTCTATTTCATTATTATTGATTTTAAAATATATGGTTTAGATCTAGGGTGTGTATGTGGCCAGTGCATGCTTTTAGGTGGACAACCTATAGTTATTTGGACTATTAGTATCCGTGTAATTGTATTTTTGGACCCATAAAGTGACAAACACTCACTCGTTTACTGTCAAACCCTTTCAATTCTTGAGTTTGCAACAATTGAATCTAAGTTAAATTTGAAGCGAATGCGATCCGGTTATTTAGGATTAATGTTCCCACATATCCATATTACTGCAATTAGTGTGTTAAACCCAATTGGCGGATGTATAGGGTTATTCATCGATTAGGGAAATAGTTAGTGGCGGACGTCCTAGCTATCAAGATTAAGGGAATTAGGAATTTCTGGCGGACGTCAATTTTCCATAGCGAATCTAGGAGAAATTGAATTAATAACTTAGTGGGATGATTGAGGACCATTAAATCCCATTGAATCTTGATTCTTGCTTGTGGAACCGTAGACTTAGGTGATTTCTTCTCATTGATATTATTTTTGCAAATTTTTTTGTGCTAGTCTAGTTAATTATTTCATTGAACTTTCTGAAAACCCCCCCATTTTTAGTTAACTTGGAGTAAAACTCAAGTCTTGTGGATTCGATCTCATATTTACCACTACTGCGCCCTTGTGGTTGGTAACTCGATTGCGGGTTATATTTGGCACGCACGACATGTGACCAATTTTCGACGTTATTGCCGGGGACATAGTCCTTACTCTTAGTTTAGATTTATTTTCTTTTTTTTGGTTTTATGCTACCACACCTCACTCGGTCAAAATCGGCCGGTTCACTATTACCTTTCGATCCTGAACCAGAGAAAACATTTCATAGGTGGATTAGAGATACCCAACTTAGGTAACATGAAGGCCAAAATCCTCAGAACATGGCTGCAAATTGCCAAATCACCATGGGTCACGCCAATCAAGAGCTTCAAGCTCTTTTAGCGCAACAACCCATCTACATCAACTATCCGGATAATGTCGGAGACTTTGAGTTGAGGTTTAGGTTCATTCATTTCCTACCATCCTTCCATGGTAGTGAGAATGAAGATCTTGTCGCTTTCTTAAAGGAGTATCATACTAACTGCAAGTCAATGAAACCCTCCAATGTGGATGAGGAAACGGCTAAGCTTAGATCTTTTCCATTTTTCCTTAAAGATAAAGCCAAGGAATAGTTTTTCTACCTTTCGCATGGCTGCATTAACTCCTGGAATGAAATGGAAATTGCGTTTTTGAATGAATACTTCCCTTATGATAGAGTTGCTCAGATCATCAAGGATATATGCAGCGTTAAAATGAGGTCTGGGTGAATCATTTGGAGCATATTGGGATCGCTTATAAACGATTGATTACTAGTTGCCCGTAGCATGGCGGTACCGAGAAAGCTATAGCTTGATTCTTCTATGTTGGCATGTCGCCTATAGAACGATGCATGATTGATAATGCGTGTGGGGGTCATATTCGAGACAAAACTCAAGCCTAAATGAATCAATTATATGAGGACATCGCACAGCAGACACGCCTTTATGGTGATCTTGATGCTACTGTTTACTGAAGTCTGACTGCAGGGTGTGTCTCGAGTTCCACTGACCAGAAAATTGACCAACTAACCTCATTAATGGAACGTCTACTCTCCTCTTACAAAGTGCAATTCAAAGCTTGTGGCTTGTGTACTTCCACAAATCATGCAAATGATGAATGTCCTACTCTTTTTTAAGACAATCAACAGGCCAATGCCATGGGTAATCAGTTGCAGGGACCATTTAGAGTCCCATTTAGGAATACATATAATTATGCAACGGCGAGGAACAACTCGAAATTAAGTTATGGGCCTCAAAATCAAAACTATCAGACCTTCATCCCTAGAGGTCAACTATTGCCTACACCCTCCAATGATTCCTCTTCACTTGAGGATATGTTAAAAGCATTTATGGGCCAACACAGCTAATTTATGAGTGAAATGGCCCAATTCAAGGCTACCACCGAGAAATCCATCATCGAGACCAATTCGGCGATGCAACTCTTCAAGTTAAAGTGGGCCAAATGACATAGCTGAATGGATGTCTTAAGGATAGGGGAAAGTTGCCTTCGTAACCTAACCCAAATCCTAATGCGAGTGCTAAAGCAATTACACTCCGAAGTATTAAAGAGTTGGATGGACCCAAAAGGAACAATGGGTCATCTGATCCCAAAGACCAAGAAAATGAGGAAGAACAAGAGTTAGTAGTGACTCCATTTGTCCCTAAACAAATGGTAACTACTCAAAAGGAAGCACCACCCACATTTAAGGTCAAACCTCCTTTTCCACAATGACTCATCTTAGATAAGAAAAAGGAGGAAGAAAAAGAAATTCTCGAGACCTTTCGAGGAGTAGAAATCAACATTCCACTCCTTGACGCTCTAAAACAAGTCCCTAGGTATGCAAAGTTTATTAAGGAACTATGCACTAATAAAGGGAAACTAAAAGGCAATGAAAAATTTCAAATGGGAGAAATCGTCACGGCTATCCTACAGAAGAAGTTGCATCCTAAATGTAAGAATCATGGGATGTTCTCAGTACCTTGTGTTATAGGTAATATAAGCATTCAGAGGGCTATGTACGACCTTGATGTTTCCATTATTGTCATGCCATTTTCTATTTATGAGACATTGCATGCAGGTTCATTAAAGGAGACTACTATTGTTATTCAGTTAGCAGACCGTTCCGTTGTCAGACCTGTTGGTTTTCTCAAAAATGTTTTAGTTCGAGTGAATAAGTTTGTGTTTTCTCCTGAGTTCTACGTAGTAGATATGAAGGATGAGCCATTCCCCAATGCTTCGTTAGTACTCCTTGGATGTCCATTTTTTCTAAAATGGTGAAGAAGAAGATAAATGTTGATGATGGATCTCTTACCATGGAGTTTGATGGTGAAGTCATTAATTTTAACATATATGATGCGATGCGATACCCCAGTGATGTGTCGTCTTTAGTGTGTACCATGGATTGTGTGGATCCAGTCGTTGAGCAAACCTTGCTTACAAGTGGCGATGATGAAGTTAAAGTAGTGTTAGATCATCATCTCGACACTACTCAAATCCACGAGAGTGACCTGACCTTCGACACTGATGTCGAGGATGTTATTTTCGAGTGGGGTTCATTCCAACCCCACCCCCAAGTGTCTATCATTTGGAGTTGCCTACTTCGAATCCGAACTTTCTCCTCCTCTGTTAAAGCTCCACACTTTAGCTAAAGCCATTACTCAGCACTAAGTATATGTTTTTGGCGAGAATGACACACTCCCGTGATCATCTCAACCAAACTTACACATTTGGAGGAAGAGAGACTCCTTCAAGTACTCTGGGAGTTTAAATAGGCTATTAGGGGGACCATAGCAGATATCAAAGGTTTGAGCCCTTCTACTAGCATGCATCATAACCTACGAGAGTACGAGAGAAGACTAGAGGAGGCTCGATTCGCTTATGATGGATGTCGTGAAGAAGGAGATACTGAAGCTCCTTAATGCTGGCATGATAAACCCCATCTCTGATAGTAAATGGGTAAGCCCTATCCAGGTGGTCCCTAAGAAAACGCGAGTCACGATAGTCACCAATTCCCATGGTGAGTTGGTTCCAACCTGCATTCAAAATGGATAGCGGGTATGCATTGACTACAGGAAATTAAACGCTTCCACTAGGAATGATCACTTTCCCCTACTATTCATTTATTAGATGTTCGAGAGACTAGCCGATCCTTCTCATTACTGTTGTCTTGAGGGTTATTTCGATTTTCATCAGATACTGGTCGTGCCTAAAGACCAAGAAAAGACGACCTTCACCTGTCTGTTTGGCACTTTTGCCTATCGGCGCATGCCATTTGGGGTATGTAATGCACCTGCCACCTTTTAAAGGTGCATGATGAGTATCTTTTCAAATTTTGTTAAGCATTTCATTGAGGTTTTCATGGATGACTTTACTATTTACGGCGATTCATTCGATAGTTGTCTCAGCAATCTGACAAAAGTACTCAGCAGGTGTATCGAGAAGAACCTGGTTCTGATTTATGAAAAGTGTCATTTTATGGTGGATCAAGGTCTTATTTTGGGACACATTGTCTCGGCAAGGGGCGTGGAGTTAGACCAAGCTAAAATTGATGTTATCAAGAAACTTCCCTACCCTACGAATATGCGGGAGATTAGATCATTCCTTGGACACGCCAGTTTTACCGTCATTTTATCAAGTACTTTACAAAAATTGCACAACCCCTATGCCATCTACTTTAAAAGGATGTACCTTTTGAGTTTGGTAAGGCATGTAAGAGTGCATTTGATCCACTGAAAAACTCACTTACTAGCACACCAATGATTCAAACCCCTATTTGGGAGCTTCCATTTGAAATTATGTGTGATGCTAGTAATTATGCAAATGGCAGTGTGGTCTTAGGATAGAGAGTTGGGAGAGCTTCACATGTCATTCAATATGCTTCGTACTTTTTCTAGTCGTGGCTCGATGAACTACACCACTATCGATAAGGAGCTCCTTGTCGTTATCTTCGCACTTGAGAAGTTTCGGTCTTATCTTTGCGAACCAAGGTTATCATTTACTCGATCATGTCGCTTGAAGTACACGATGAGTAAAATGGATGCCAAACCTAGGCTCATTATATGGATACTCCTACTATAGGAGTTTGACATCACAATCAAAGATAAAAGTGGTGTGGAGGATCTAGTCGCAAACCATCTCAGCAGAATTGAGAATGGTGAGAGTCCTACGCCTCTTAGGGATGATTTCTCTGATGAGTACATCTATGTCGTTATGGGAGATCTCCCCTAGTACGCCGATTTGGTGAACTATATCGCCTCGGGCGAGCTATCTCCTCACCTTTCGAAGGCTCAAAAGAATAAAGTAAGGAGCGATGCTAAGTACTATGTATGGGATAACCCATACTTATGGAAATTTTGCTCTAACCAGGTTATTAGGCGTTGTGTTCCTCAAACTGAGGGTCACTCCATATTGGCTTTTTTTCATACTTATGGTGGCCACTTCGGTCCCCGTCGGACAGCTAGAAAAGTTCTTGAGAGTGGGTTTTACTAGCCCACCATTTTTCATGATTCATACATGTTTACCAAGACTTTTTGTAAGTGTTAGAAAACTGGTAACCTTAGTCATCGAGACCAAATGCCACTTACCCCGATTCATATTTGTGAGATATTTGATGTTTGGGGTATAGACTTTATGGGACCGTTTCCAATGTTATTTGGCAATGTTTACATACTATTGGCAGTGGAATACGTGTCTAAGTGGGTGGAAGCTAAGGCTAAACACACTAACGACTCTAAAGTGGTATGTGAATTCCTCAAATTGAGGATTTTCACAACATTTGGTACCCCACTTGCCCTGATCAGTGATAGAGGCACTCACTTCTGCAACCGTACGGTTGAAATTCTTCTGATGATATATAATGTCACTCATCGAACATCTACAGTGTATCATCCTAAACGAGTGGTCAGGCAAAGGTCTCTAATAGGGAGATCAAATCCATCTTGGAAAAGACGGTGAATCATACTCGTAAAGACTGGAGTTCACGTCTTGATGATGCGGTTTGGGTTTATCAAACAGCGTTTAAAACGCCAATTGGGATGCCCTCATATCGCCTTGTGTTTGGTGAAGCTTGCCACCTGCCAGTCGAACTAGAGCAAAAATCCTATTGGGCTATGAAACAGCTTAATATGAAGCTCGATGAGGCAGGAAAAGAAAGAAAGCTCACTCTCCAAGAATTGGAGGAAATTAGGAATGATAAAGAAAAAACAAAAGCGTTCCATGATAGCAATCTCTCTAGGAGATCTTTTCGTGTTGGTTAGAAAGTGATTTTATTTCAGTCATGTCTTAACATTTTTGCAGGTAAGCTGAGATCGATATGGACACGACCATATGTTGTAACTGTGGTGTATGATCACGGAGTAGTGGAGATTCAGAGTTTGGAGACTGGTAATGCGTTTAAGGGGAATGACCATAGATTGAAGATCTTCTATGAAGACTCCCCGAGCCATAATGTGGAAGTCGTCTCACTTGCAACGCTAGTCTGTACTGATTGACTAACTCAGACCAAGTCGAGCCAACGACTTTAACCAAAAGCGCTATGGGATGCGTACCCAAACTTTGATAAGTATCATTTGGTTTATTTATTTTCATATTTTTTATCATTTTGCATGAATTTGTATCATTTCCTTCATCTTATATTTATCATGTTCTTTCACCATCTTGTTTGTTTTCTATGTGTGGACCTTTCGACTTGCTTTGAACCTTGAGGATAAGGTTCAGAATAAGTTTGGGGGTGTTTTAGGGATTGTGGATTGTTTTGGATGGCTTCTTTTGCGAAAGACCGCAAGTGAGATCGTTTATTTTTCATGCGGTTATATGCAGATATCGGATGGTAATGGTGGTATTTTATATCATTTCTTCCATTTCTTTCATTTCTTGTCCATTCAAATTCCTTTCTCATTTCATTAGGATTTAATACACTTTCATGCATATATGTATTTAGTATATTTTTTATTTTAATTATTTTTAGTCACCCAAAAGTTTTTCATGCCTTCGATTGTGGATGAGTACATTACAATTGCTTTCTTGACTTGAAACTTAGAGAAAACTAGGAGAAACACTCAATTAAGTCTGTAGCTCAGCATTTTTATGATTTCATGACTAGGGACTTAGCTGATTGTTAGAATTTGTGCTAGATAACGAAAGGGAGTAGACAATCAGACTTATGCATGTATTGATATTTTGACCCACATTTTGGGGATTTGCTTGATTATAGTAAAAGTAAGAAGGGCTAACAAGAGTTTTTCTAATAAAAAAATAGAGAGTCATATAGGTTTCCACAGGAAATGTAGCAAGGAATTTTGTGGTGGGAAAAGTGAAAAAAGCGGTCCACAGGAAATGTAGCAGGGATCGTACTACTTGAAAGAAAAATTTGATGAAAAATAGAGAAAATAAGATAAATAAAGGAGGAAATGTGAAAACTCCTCAAATAAAAGATTTAGCTCTAGTGTTTTCACTTGATTAAGTGAGATTTTAAACTTGCGTGCTTGAATGTATAGACCAAGAAAACCCGTTAGAAGTTTATGGCCTTTGTCTTGACCGGATCTATGTCTTTAAAGTGCGATCTTAATTGTGTTTGAGTTGCGAATCTTGACATATCATAACTCTAAAAATTTTTGAGTTACTTGTTAATTTGGTGACTATATAAATCAAAGGGACTCCATGAATTTTGAATCAGGTGTAGGTATAGGTATAGGCATGGTCTAGTTTAGTTTGTGTTTTCATTTACACCTTTGCTCGGGACGTGCAAGGTCTTAAGTTTGAGGGTATTTGATAAGTCAGTATTAATATATATTTAGTAGTTTATTTTAGTATATTTAAATATGGAAAGTCTCTAAATTATATATTAATTATATTTATTGATCATTTTTAGGTGAAACGGAGTGCGCGGTTGAATTCATGGAGAAAAAATACTTCAAATGAAGTATTTAAATGCAGTGATAGGATGTCGAACAGTTTGCCTCCATTTATGTGTTGTGCAGGGCGTAGAATAGGAGACAAAGATATTTCAACCAATTATAGGTTGCCACGCCACGTCGGCGTATATCTTCTCTCAACCAATTGGAAGTTGCCACGACAGTGGTTCTCACAGCATCTGCCAAGTCTCACGTTCTCACCCTCTCTAAGCACGTCATCACAGTCGGTTCAACCAATAGGAGAGCGCCACATCATGCTCACATCTCCAGCTTGCAGTCAGCACACCAGCTCCTCCAATCAAGAACCGCCACGCGTCACCATCACACTACACGTCACACACAAACATTTCTTCTCCTCGCTTCAGCCTCTATCGGGTTGTCCTCGAGATGTGCATCCGCACAAGATCCCACATCTTCACACGAACTCGCGCGATTTCACTTCACCTCTTATGCAGCCACGTGGCTCTCACTCACCAAGCCACGGTGTCATCGGCAGTTGTCTCGACCAATCGATGATGACCACCTCGGCATGGGCAAGAGGAAACAAGCCAATAGGCTTCGGACAAGTGGACGGAACCCTTTTTCACCCTAAAATAGTCCTTAGATGCTCGCACGTGTTACGAGACCAACCTCCAAAATTAGTTTCTCCCACTTCCAAAGAGCAATTTTTAGTGGTTTTTCATATTACGAACTAGGGTATTCATACGGAGAGAACATATTGAAGCCGCCACACAGAATTTTTCATACTTGAATATTGTAGAGATGATGTCTGGCTAAACTAATCTTCGCCTAGGTCGAAGGGGAAACAAATTGGATTCATGATTCATGGAAAAAACTTTGTGAGAGCTATGATTTTTATTTAATTTGATTTAATTTCTCCTATTTCATTGTTGTTGATTTTAAAGTATATGGATTAGATCTAGGGTGTGTATATGGCCAGTGCATGCTTTTAGGTGGACAACCTATAGTTATTTGGACTATTAGTATCCGTGTAATTGTGTTTTTGGACCAATAAAGTGCCAAACACTCACCTGTTTGTCTTCATACCCTTTTGGTTCTTGAATTTGCAACAATTGAATCTAAGTTAAATCGGAAGTGGATGCGATCCGGTTATTTAGGATTAGTGTTCCCACAAATCCATATTACTGCAATTGGTGTGTTAAACCCAATTGGCGGATGTCTAGGGTTATACATTGATTAGGGAAATAGTTAGTGGTGAACGTCCTAGCTATCAAGATTAGGGGAATTAGGAGTTTCTGGCAGATGTCGATTTTCCGTAGCTAATCTAAGAGAAACTGAATTAATAACTTTTTGGGATGATTGATGACCATTAAATGTTAATGAATCTTGATACTTGGTTATGGAACCATAGACTTAGGCGATTTTTCTCATTGATATTATTTTCGCGAATTTTTATTTGTGCTAGTCTAGTTAATTATTTCATTGAACTTTCTGAAAACCCCCCATTTTTAGTTAACTTGGAGTAAAACTGAAGTCATGTGGATTTGATCCCGTATTTACCACTACTACACCCTTGTGATTGGTAACTCGATTGCGGGTTATATTTGGCACGCATGACACGTGACCAGATACTAAACAATTGACATTAAAATTGTGTATTATGTTAAATATTAATGTATACCTCATAAATGGAGTGACATTAGGATGATTTAACAACACATATGAATGTACGACGTTACACTCATCATCCGTGAGATAACGCTTCTTTAATATCCCTTAGGCCCGACCTAGGTAGGTGAAAAATTAAGAAGTACCTATCAAAATTTAGAGTTGGCCCAACAACACCATCGTAATTGCAGAGCACGTGGTTGTGCAAGGTGGAGATGTGTTCCTCAAAATAATAGAAGCATAATATAGCTGCCTCTTCCACTAAATAACCATTGCATATTAAACCCTCAACCCTTGCCTTATTTCTAACATTATTTTTCAAATGTTTCAAATACCTACATTTGTAGGTGTAAGTTAGTTAAATGTATATTTTCATTGATTTTCAACGTAATACGAGTATAATTGATTACCTCTCAAAAGGATACATCAACCGAAATTGTATTAGGCTAGTAATGATAGCCTCGTACGCCAAATGGAAAAGAAGATGCTCTATTGAGTCCAAAAAACTTGACCGAAAAAACTTTTCTAACTTAGACAATATCTTAGGAATGTTTTCATTTAAAAGTCAAAGATTCTCAACACTTAAATTCCTAGTAGTTAAATCTCTAAAGAAAATGTTTAACTCGTTCATTGCAATCCATATGTCCTCTCTAAGAGATCTCGAAATGCAATCGACAAAAGTTGTTGTGTGAGTACATGGCAATCGTGGCTTTTCATTCCTAACATCTTCAACTTCTTAGAGTTCACTCAACAACCATTGTTAGATACATAGCCATCAGGGAAACGCAATTCCTTAATCCACTTACATAACATTTGTTTCTCTCCTTATCTAGAGCGTATCACGCCTTTGGATATTTTTTAGATACTGGATCGTAATGAAGCTCTTGTTGATGACAAATCCCCTTTTAAGTCCTTCCTAAATTTTACGTTATCTTTCATCTTCCATGGTACACTCATAATTGTGTTGAAAATATTGTCAAAGCTTTTTCTCGATGTGCATTACATCTAAGTTGTGTTTGACAAGGTTCGTCTTCCGATACAACAAGTCCCACAGTATGCTTCGTTTTCTCTACCCACTAATCTTTGAGACTTCATTGTTTATAGCATCTGATCACAATTCAGTGACCTTCATAAGCCCTAAAGCTTCAATTTCACGCAACATATCTTCACCTGATTTATTAGCCAATGGCTTGTCTAACACGATTCTATATCTATGGAAACTAGACTTTTCTTTCCTCTCATTCAAATGTCGCAACAAAAAACGTCGGTGACAATCAAACCAAGTCGATTTCCCTCTGAACCTCAACTGAAAAGCATCGGTATCTTCCATACAATAAGAACAAGTTGTCTTCCCATGCGTGCTCCATTTCAACAACATACTATAGGCTAAAAAATCGCTGATAGTCCACATAATGGCAGAGCATTTGAAAGTTCGTCTTAGTCGATACATTGTAGGTAGGCACTCTGTCATACTATAAATCTTGTAATTTTTTCATGAACGGTTAGAGGAACACATCAGTTTTTTGCGACGGACTGGTCGTTCCAGGTACGATCACTGTTAAGAGCATTACTTCTTTCTTCATACACATCGACGAAGGAAAGTTGTACGGTGTTAAGATTACCGACCACGAGGAGTACGATTTGCAAGTCATTCCAAAAGGTTGGAATCCATCAATGCATAAGCCAAGTTGACCGTTACAAACCCCGAAGCTAAACGTAGGATTCACTTGATAGAAGTGGTTCCATGCCATGGAATCAGAGAAATGATGCATATTATCCTCATCTATGATGTGTTTTGTGTGCCATTACATGCATTTCACTATAGCTTTTGACGCGAACAAATGTTGTAAGCAAAGCGCCAAGGAAAAGTAAAGCATTGTCTTATACGAGCGTTTGTTGGAGTTAAACTCAAGGTCTTTGCAAGACTTGCAAGACGTAAGCTCGAAGTTAGGCATGCATGAATAGGGACAACAATCGATTCGCTTATACTGGAGACCCAACCAGTGCATTAAACTTTTGCATTTGTAAAAGTCATCTATTAAACAATTGTCTTCAGGCAACATGTCTTTATAGACCTACAAGATTTCATCGAATGTTTGCTCTGAAATATGATGATTCGACCTAATCACCAACAAACGTGTCTTTGCTGAGAGTTTTGTCATCTTCTTGTAACCAGAAAAAAAAAGTGATTGATTCGCTACGTCAATCATTTCAAATAAATTTTTGGCTTCAGGGTTCGGCTCCTCCTCATGGTTCCAATGAAAAATTGGCCTCATTTGGTCGTGTATCATATGATGATATGACGTCGGATATTCATCCATTAGATCATCACCTTCATCATTTGCATTGTTTAATAATTCTTCCTCCCCATGCTCAATCCAACAATAGTATTCAGGAACGAATCTTTAACTCACTAAATGAAACTCTACTGTGTTTACATTGTAATATTTTTCGTTGCGACGTTTTTGGCAATGACATCAAATTCTCGATTCGTTCAGAAAATTTGTGCGGTGTTGAATGGCAACCTTTCTGAACTCCTTCACACCAGCTACAAACTCCAATCTAGTGTAACCGCCATTAATGCGGTTGTACATCCAATCTCAAGATACAGACATCTCGAAAGACCTAAAGAACCTTAATTAAACACATGTAGACACCAAGCACTATATACATTTAAGTTGAATGTTAACCATAATTAGTCGAATTGGTTGCATTTGCACATACTTTGCATAATATATATTATACATTTTAGTCGAATGTTAAGCATAATTAGTCAAATTGGTTGCATTTGCACATACTTTGCATAATATATATATATATATATATATATATATATATATATATATATATATATTATTATAAATTTTAGTCAAATGTTAATAGTAATTAGTCGATATATGGTAAGTACTATTTTTGGATTCAAATTTATTTTGTTTTGTTTCAATTTATTTTGCTTCAAATTTATTTTGCTAACTTATGTTTATTTTTCAATATATATATGGTAATTACTATTTTTCTCATTAATTAAAGTTCTAATGTACATTAATATAATTGTAAATATAGTATAAATTATTATAAATTTTTTCAATATATATTGTATATAAATACTTGCGACTTTTTTTCAAAAATTGAAGTCCTCTATTTCGTTTCAATATAAAAGTGTTGTTATATATTCGTATATAATTACTATTTTTTAAGTGCTTCTTTATACAAATATATAGTATAAGTTGTATATATAGTATAATTTGTACAGCTATATGATATATATAAGTTTTTAAGTGCTTTATTTTCTTTTTAAATTTAAGTTTTTAACTAAGTTTTTATTTCATTACATATTGTGTAAGTTCTATATATATATAGTATAAAAGCATTGTACTATATTCATATATATATATATATATACATATATCAATCAATTATATATTTTTTAATATATATTTTCTTTATTTAATTTGAAAAGTGCTTTACATTTGCGAGTGTGTATATATATATATATATATGTGTGTGTGTGTGTGTGTGTGTGTGTATGTGTATATGTATATTATTAATCCTTTATTTTGGTCCTAATTGAAAGTAATTTTGTCCTATTTTTTTTCTCCAATCAAACGAGATTTTCTTAGTGAAGTGTAAATCATTTAAGTTTATAATTTTTTAACAATAATTTTAATTCAACTCGACATACTATACTTTTTTCACCAAAATTATAAAACATTACAAAAAATAATATACATCAATCATTATAAAAGATCATATACATACACATTACACATTTTTATTATAAAAAACAAAAAAAAATACATATCATGCATGTTTTTTCACCAAATATACAAACATAAATTATTATTTTTCACCAAAATTATAACACATTACACACTTTTATTATATAAACACATTACATGCACATTACACAAGCATAAAAAATACATATTTATCATTTTAATTATACATATCAATAATTTTAAATATAACAAATGTACATATTTTTTTCACAAATACTAAAAAGTCATAGATATCAACATTAATTATTATTTTAAGATTTTAATAAAAAAATTGTTTTTCACTAAATTAACATTCTTACCATACATAAATCACAAATCTTTATATACATATTATTTTGATTAAACTATATAAAAAAACTTGTAAATCATACCTAAGGTACCGACAAAATGCGGCAACCAAATCGAAGGGGCGAGGTAGCAACCAGCAATGGGGACAGCGACAAGGCAACTACTAGCGATCCAGATGGTGAGGCTGAGAGAGAGGCACGCATACAAGAGGGAGGCTGAGATTGGGGGTAAGGTTACGTTTGGGAGTTAGGATTTGGGGCTCGAGGATAGGGAGATAGGCTAGAGACGATGACGAAGGGAGAGGGGCAAAGACGGCGAGGAGGGGGAAGGGATACAGAACAGAGGGAGGGGAGGAGAGGGGTTTATTCAATGAAGTAGCGACAGGATTAGCGAAGGGAAAGCCCTATCACTAATCCCTAATGTGACCAACTCACTGGCTGCCATATCGCGACCTGGAGCGCCACGTGGAAACAGACAATAGAAATAATGACGGGGGTCATCGCTACCCCCATCGGTAAACGAGTCAACGGATCAGCAATTTATCCTATCGCTGACGGCTCAATATTTATTGATGTCATTATTTAGGTTATTTTATGACTCGGACGCTAGGTCAGACCCACGTGGACGCACCGGATAGGCTAGAACACGCCTGATTTGGCATAAATCATTATTTGCGTTTGCTTGTTGCATAATTGCGATGTTACTTATTTTCTGTTTCATAACTCATCACATGTGTGTATTTATATTGATTTACCGTGTAAGACTATGTGACAAGTAAACGCCTAGTAAAGCGTGTCAATGCAGGTACCAGGTAGGCGTAGTATGGGTACACTAAGTCTTATAATGCTAACTTAAATGAAATGACTAAAACAAGGTAATATGACATAAAATAAATAATCAAACTTTAGGCTATGTCAATTAAATTAGGAACATCAAGGATTAATGCGCCTTGGGATACGTGTCGAGACACGGGGCACTAGATGTCAGGTAATTGGGTATTAAGAGAAATGTTAGTACACCAATTTAAGACCCTAAATAGCCTACACATATATAAAAGCGTCTTAATTAAAGTAATTGAATCAATTGATTACAAACGCCTATAGTTGGATGGAAAAACTGATGTCATAGATTTGCCTCGAGATTCGCACTGGAATGGAATCCTAAGAGATTTGAGTTGGAAATTTGTGTCAAAAAGATGAAAGTTAGTGGAGCAGTATTTAAAAAGAAAAATTAGATTGACCTCGAGATATGTAAACACAATTGATTCTAGCATAACCTATATATAGCTAAGTTAGTGAGAAATCTCTTCATGCAATAATAACAAAGTTTGTTCTTAGGATTGAGTACTAGAAAATTCATCAAGAACAAGGAGATATGGAGGTCATCTTCTAGAGGAATCAAGATAGGAAGATCAAATCCAAGAGTTCATCATAAAGGTACAAAAATCCAATCTTTATTTGCTTAAATTTATGAAATGTGTCCATAAAAACTCAAGTTTTAGGGATTTTGCGCGAGAATGAGTTTCAAAGATTAAGCCACTATTTTTCTTTTCTAAATGAGAGTTCTAAGCTAAACATGATGATCAATAATGTTTCAAACTAGTTTTGGCAAAAAAATTAGAGTATTCATGAGTTCTTAATACATACATGATTAGTTCTTAACAAATTTCTTGACCCAACCTGTGTTAATTGAGCATTACTCTCTCACAAAAGCTCCAAATAGGGCGGATCATATGATGTTAGAAAGCTTGCCTAGAGATCTAAAACTTTTGTCGCTAGAGAAAATTCAAAATTCAAATTCATTTCTAGCTCAATAATTCTCCACATTTAAGCTGTTGAAATGCTAATATAATATTTTTAAAATGAGTTTTGACAAGGCATAACTCTCTCAATTCTTATTGAAATGAGCTCATCTTTTAGTATATTGTTGTTGGATATGTTATCTGATTTGTGACCAAAAATCATAAGTTTTGGAGTTATAAATTTTGAGAAATAATTTTTATAATATTGCTCATCGATTTTGATTCCAATTTGGGTTGTTTTGGGATATATAACTCTAAAATTAATTTAAATTCCTTAAGTCCCTCTAAAACACTGGAAATGAATCCCAGGGGACTCGAAGGCTATGATATGGTAGTCAGGAGCGTAACGGGGCCAGATCGATATTTTCAGGCTTTCGAAGTAGCTATTGAGGTCTGTAAAACCTAATGAATTTCACTTGAGTATTTACTTGCTTTCATTATTGTTTTACTCTCTCTTGTTCAATGTGTTCATGATTTTATTCCTTATTTACTTCAATTATCTATGTTTGTGTCATTGTTTGAACGGTTGGTTGAGTTTACTCTTGCCAAGTATTTCGTTGTGTGTCTATGGCACGCTAGACCATCGCATGTGTATCACGAGTCCTCGGTGAATAATGACTTGAGCTACTTTGTCTGTACATGTTTCGGTGCATTGTGGGTCTACGCCAGCCACAGAGAGGACTAGGTGATGGGCCAGTTGGGTGCGTCCACTAGTGGGATCCTGGGAGGGTATCTGAAGTATGGTATAGTCTGAACGGGATGGGCACATAAGTTTGCGATTTATTTTTATTTACACATGCGATGATCCATTTACAGTTGCCTTTTTACATTCTGCATATTTATTTAACATTATTTATTAGATTTCCTTTACTTTATCATATGAATGCTTAGTGAGTTTCCTTGGGATTTTACTTACTCGACTCGTCATCTATTTTGTTGTGATGGGTGGGTGCAGATCTTTCTACTAGTAAGGGTAAGAGGATTCTTGGCGACTATCTTTAGCTCGCTCATTATTCGACACACTACTATTAGGTGTTTATTTTGGTATTTTGTTATATATTTTGGGTTTATAGGAGACTTTTGAGACACTTGTACTTGTATAGGTTTACTTTTGTCAACTTATATATAAGTGTACTCTATTCGAGTTTCACACGTATGACTAATGCTCTATAAAACTTAAAATTTAATGACAATTCATGTTTATATACTTTAAGACTTCCGCTGTAAACTTATTGGTTACCTATTTACAACTCTATAAAATATAAGTCATACTTATAACTTAATCAATATCTTGAATAATTGGCAAATAAAAAAATACGATGAATAACACGCACATTGAGGAACGTTGACTTGGTGACAGACGTCAGCAAGACTGCGGGACGCGCGTTGCAACTCACTCGACAACCACGGGGTGCGGGGCCGCCACACGTTGATATATAGCGATGAGGAATAACCCGTTGCTTTCCCTATCACTATACTCATCCATTGTTTGTAGTGAATGACTTTGTTTTCAAAATCTAATTCCATATTTGGATTCCTTGTAGAATTCCACTAATTCTACTATAAAGAAGTTCCTAATTCGGATTTGTTTTCATTAAGTTATTAATTTTTGAAGTGAAGTTCATGAAGTTGTAAGAACAAAACTGGAGATTTTGCATGTTGTAGTTATAAACGAGTCTCATAATTTAGTCATAACTTCCTCTTTTTAAATCTAAATTGACCTATTCTAGTGACATTTGAAAGCTAACTGAAAGGGGAACAACTTTTACTAACTAAAATATTTTGACATTTGAATGTTTTCATGTCTAAAAATCCTCTGCAACTTCGATTTTGAATTTTAAATTTATGGGTTTAAAAATTTGCTAATGTCATATTGTTTTGAACATAACTCCCTCATTTCTTATTGGCTTGAGCTTATCTTTTAGTATGATGTTCTAAGATGTATTTTTAGGCTTTAGTAAAAAAAAATCATGAGTTTTGAACCTATGCTTTAGGAGAAATGAAATTTACAAAGTTTTCGGTCGGAATCTAAAATTGTTTTGAGTCATTGTGGTAAAACTTCTATATCTCTTTCGATTCTTATCAAACTTGAGCAAACCTTATAGTTCTGAGAAGCTAAGACGTGGCTTTAAAAAATTCCCTTTGCACTACAATACGTGATTTTAACATTTTAGTAATCGAAATCAAATCATAAATTAATCCACCAAAACTATCTTTATTTATCGAAGTAAAATTCAACATAAACAAAGTATTAAGGGGGCTGATTGTGAAACATTAGAATTTAAAACAACTTAACTAACTTAAAAAAAGTTAATTTAAGTTTTTTATGAAATCTCAAGAGCTTAGAGAGGTCTTATGGGGTGCGGAACGCAAGTTTGGAGTGGTCGAGAGCCTGTATAGGTTAAGAATTGCGTACATTTAAGGTAAGTAACATGTTGGGGCAATTCTCTCCATTTCATTCCATTATTGAGTTAATATACAGTCATTTGGACTTTTTTAATGCTAATCTTATATTCATAATATCATGTATTGTATATACTTTCGTGTCTATGGTTTCTTTAGCTATAATCGTCGTGTAATGACTTATTGCATGACATTCTTGTTTGGGTTTCGTTCTATAATTAGATTCCTTTATTGTTTTTTTATTACGGAGCTATTGAAATGTCTTCTTAATACCATGCTATGATTTGTTTCTCTTTTATTGGTGTATGTACGTACCCCTGTCAATATATTTATTGTGTGATACTTGTTTGTACAATCTTCAGCATGAACTCTTTAATAGACATGACTTGAGGAGCCCACCTTTGTAAGTGCTCTGTCTTTATGAGTTGCATGATACCTAGGTTAGAGTCCCTGGAGATGTCGGTACTTCACACTACTGATATATTTCCATTATACAAGATGCACAGCTCACAGGGTTAGAGTTCCTGAGGATGTCGGCATTCCACACATCTGATTTTATTAGTGCAACACGCCAGGTTAGAGTCCCTAGGGATGTCTGCTGACCAAACCTAGATTTGCATGATCGTTCTATATATCATTCCCTGTAGAAGCTTGGTAACTGTTTGCATACTTTCCTTTCGGCTTTTTCTTATTTATAGCTATTGTATGCTTGCAGTTGTCGTTCTTTGTATATTTTAAAAATATGGATGAATAACCTCAGGTTTTACTTTCTATTTTACTGTACATACTGTCCTTTTTATGATGGTGGGTGCAGATCTATCAAGTAGTAGACCAGGAAAATAGAAGATCGGCGAATACCTATGAACCCTCAGCAAGTTGTTTATGCTACTTTTATAGGTGATCGTTTAGTTTATGTATTACCTATGTCTTTTATATTATTATGGGTTGTATATTACAATGAGAGACTAGACTTCCCGATCGATGCATGTATTATTTGGTTTGATTTCAAGTGATCGTCTATTTTACCTAGTTTCCACAGTATGTGTTTTTATAAAGTTTTCGTAAAACTTGGTTAAGCTTTCCGATGATAATATTAAAATGATAAAAATTTTAATTAACTCTAAAAATCACAACTAATAAGAAATGAGAAACACTTATCCTGAACACATATAACAAGGTGAATAAGACAAAAAGGCTTACTAATACGTTGTTAATTCTTATATGGTTAAGATTACAGCTTAATGACGGAATTAAGCCGGGCGGTGCCCTGTTTGGAGGAACAGGCAGTCACAGTCACGCTCTATTTGGGCATGTCCCCTAGGTCAATCTACAAACATTGTTTATCTTATGATTTAAGTTAATAAAATTAAGGTTTTCATTTGTTGTTATATTATAATTTATTACATGTTTACCTTAAAATCTATGGGTATTTGTTAAAATATTCTAAATATCATTAGTCGACCATTATAGTGGGAACTATAATGACTTAAGGCAAGTGTGAATCTTAATTGATGGTCATGTTATGATCATGCATATAGGGATATGAATCAAGATCATGAGTATTTGTTATAGGAACAAGGTACTGGACTGGCCCGTTATGAGAACACCACATGGATTAAGTCATAAGTGTTACTCATGATAAGTATATCATTAGTTTTTCGACTTGAGATTACCATATACTTCAATATTAGGAACATGGTAATTTGACACAATCAAACATTATCTTTAACCGAATAATTAAAAAGATTGTGACTGGTTACCATGTGAATAATATGTGAAAGTATGTAATCAAGATAGAATTTGTCCCTCTCGCATAGAGAGAGATATCAGTCACTCTCTCGATATGTTAGACTGATAAATGACCAAGTCCAAGTGAATTGATATAATCAATTTCATTTGGATGTTTTCAGTTTACCTGAAGATTGAGACTAGTACCATTGAACATTAAGGGTGACTTTCCATGTCTTATGTTTATTCAAATTATATCACAAGACTAAAGGATATGATATATATATATATATTATTCATTATGTTATATCGATTTTGATATTCATGCTACTTAGGCAGTCATAATGCCTTGCTAAAGACCGGTTATGACTTATGTACCAAAATAATTTTGGTTCACTGCCAACGTCACATGAACCTATTGGGTCTCACATAAGGACTGGCTTTGCGTAATTTTAATTGGTTCAGAGTAATGAATTTTATATGATAAAGTTCTTGACATAAAAGCCCTTACAATTTGTTATATGATAACTTATTAATAGGGGTGTATGTGTAATTTGATTAAACTGTCTAAATAAAATAGTTGTATTACAAATAGGATTTTAAGTAGGGCTTGTCTACACATATAAATAGAGGTTGAAACCCTAAAACGATACAAGATTTTTTTTGCTATTTTCGAGTTCTTTAGATTTTGGGTGTGGCATTGATATAGTGCTGACATGGTAACCAAAACTATCCGAAACTTTCATAACCATTGTGATTCTCAAAAGCTTCTCCCTACATCCTTTTTGCTTTTCATAAGCACTTATCCAAATCATCAAAGCATAAGCTAAAAGCAAAAGATGAACCAAACAAGGCCAATATATTTTCTTAGTTTTTCAAGGTTATGACCTTTATGGGGTGAAAAATTTTTGACACCCATAATTAAAAAAAAAAAATGAAAAAACGGGTCAATGACTAGTCGGCTAAGAGCATCTCCAATGATATGTAGATTAGATATCAATGTGCGCCACCTAGTACTAAATAGACATTGAAGTGAAAAAATCTTTTCTAATATTATGTGCATTTCGAATGTCAAGCTGATGTGGATATACATTGTTTATGTTGAATGTCTACTTCTAAACGGTGCAATCTATAGCTACGCCAACAATTATCTCTAAAATATATAGAAAAACAAAAAAAATTTAAATAGAAAGTGCAATCTACATTCAACATTGGATAGCACTTTTAAACTTTAATCATTAATCAAGTCACTTCCTCTCCACATTGTTAATATGACATCAATCTACACCTTCAATCCATATTTGTAATTAAAGATGCTCTAATTAGCCACTGGCCAACATTATGGACCCACTTCATGTCTTCTAGAACATGAAACCAAAAGGAAGCTTCCTAGCAAAGCTGAGGTGGCTTACTCACTTCTTGACCACCTCCACTACCGCACATCCCACTGACCAATAATCCCCCACGTGGCAGCCTCTAATTGGGAAAGTAACTTAAAGTTTGCCATAGACCCATACCCGTCAGCGACAGTGAGCGCGTAATGACCGATCGGTCAATGTTCTTACATTTCACAAACACGAAAAGCAAGATCAAAAGCAGAAGAAAGAAATTGCGAAACCTTGATCGATCGAGAGACTCATTGCGTCAACAAGAAGACATTACATCAATGGAGAGAGAAGACAAAATCTTCCTATCAAGGCCAAGAAATGGATCGAAGCTTTGGGGAAGAAGGTCGTGGGGTTCGAGATCGATACGCGATGTCTCGAAGGCATCAGAGCTACCAAGGCCGAGAAGGGCTTGCTCAGGTTCTCCATAACCGTCACCAAGGACGACATGTCTGTGCGTGATTTGATTGTTTTTTATCGTTTTGAATTCGAAACCACAATTTTTATTTTTATTTTTTGATTTAATCGGAGACATGATGAAATTGAAACGATAAAAAGAAAGTTAACATGGCCCCTGTTTAGGAATGATACTGCACAAATTCAATGGTCCAAACTATTCAAAATGTATAATTTTTTGAGTCGTTTTTTGTCGGATCTGGACATGTGAGAATTCAAGAATTGAAAATATAGAAGAAACGGATGTAACAACTTTACGAATCTTCGTTGTTCATTCATTTGGTGTGATCTTGTATTTATAGTGCACAGTACAACAACCTAACAAACTGTACCTGACTAACATATGATCACACTCACTTATCTCACTCACTTATACATTGACATTAGTGTGTTACTCTCACATCCCCCCTCAAGATTGGGAGTAATTCAATTACTCCCAACTTGGACTTAAGAAATGAAAATACGTGTTGACTTAGTGGCTTAGTGAGACAGTCTGCTATTTGATCCTCAGTAGGAACATAACGAACCTCCAATAATCGATTCAAAACTTTATCTCTAATGTAGTGTACATCAATCTCGATATGTTTGGTGCGAGAGTGAAATATCGGATTAGAGGCTAAAGCACTTGCTCCCATGTTATCCGACCACGTAATAGGCACAGAGGAAAGGCTAAAGCGTAACTCACGAAGGAGGTATTGAAGCCAAGAGACCTCTCAGAATCGCTGAGCAAGAGCTCAGTATTCGAAGCCTCTGTTGAGGAACGAGCTACGCTTTGTTGCTTCTTTGATTTCCAAGACACCAAGGAAACCCCAAAGAAAATGTTATAACCCGGTATAGACTTTTGATCACCAAGAGATGAAGCCCGGTCTGCATCAAGCAAACCCAATGATGTTTAAGTTCTTAAATGCTTGAATGTGCAAAGAGGGAAAAGAAGTGCCCTGAAGAAAACGTAGAACACGTTTAGCTTGCCAATGAGCGTAGTAGGTGACTATTGATACCGGCTTAACTTGTTTACAATATAAGCAATGTCAGTCTTGTGTGAGCAAGAAATTGAAGGCCACCTAGAATGCTCGATACAAGGTGACATTGGAAAACGAGGACCGTAATCCTTGTAAATTTGTTTGGAAGTGATGCAGGGTATAGGATTTGGTTTTAGATTTGTGAAACCAACCTTGCGAATCAGTTTGTTGAACATCTACGCTCGATTCAAATAAAACTCGATGAATGCCGAACAAGTTCAATACCTAAGAAAAGACCGAGTTCACCTAAGTCCTCGAGAGCAAACACTGTGTTTAATCGGGCGATAAACTTCGAATTAAACCGAAAGAATTGCCTATAATGAGAATATCATCCACATAAATGAGTTTGTAAACTATGAGGCACCTTGTTTGTAAATAAACAAGGAAGTGTCAACCTTAAAATTGATTAAATTCCACCGAAGAAGCGTAGCTTTCAATCTATCAAACCAAGCTTGAGGAGACCTGTCTTAACCCATAAATTGCTTTCACTAACTTGCACATATGATGAGGCTTGCCAACATCAACAAAGCCCTCTAGTTGAGGCATAAACATAGTCTCAAGTAAATTGCCATGGAGAAAAGCATTGTTGGTGTCCAATTGCCCGACATTCCACCGAAATAATGTCGCTAACATAAGAACAACCCGAATAGCGAAACTTTAATGACAGTTTGTGTAAGCGATGGTGGAGTCAATTCCACGAATTTGTGTGAAGCCTTTGGCAAACAAACGAGCCTCGTGCCTATTTATTGTGCCATCGGTGTTCCTTTTTAACTTTAATCAACCATTTGTTGTCTACTAGAGTTTGATCTTTGGAAGGAGGAACTAAATCCCAAGTGTGATTTTTCTCAGTAATGTAAAGCAAACTCAAGTCCCATAGCTTTCGACCAATGTGGACTCGTAAAGCATCTTTAGTGTTCTTAGGCTCGAATTAATGTTATTAATAGCGATTGTCAACACTTTTTGTTTGAAAATACCATGTTTGGAACGAGTAACCATAAGGTGTATAGATTGTGTAACATCGTAGTTACAAAGCAGAATAAAGCATGAGCGAGATACAACTTCAACAAACTACGGGTATAGTAGGTACATCATCAACAAATTTGGTATTATCTCGAGATGAGTAGGATGTGGAAGATGGACTAGTAGATAAATGCAGATTACTATGGGCAATATGACTTTGAACATTGAAACCAAAGAGCGATAAAGGAAGAGGACTAGTAAAAGTACTTGAGATAGTCGGTAGAGCTACTGCAATTGCTACTTGGAGATAAAGTAACTATAAGATGAGGTCGCATTGGAGGATTAGTAGTGGAAGTATGATTTTTGTTGCCAGATAATAACTCATGATAAGGAAAATCAACTTCATTGAACAAGACATTCCTACAAATATAGAGTCTTCCACTAGAGCTCAAGCATTTGTATCCTTTGTGGACTGGACTCAGTAACTAAGGAGCAAACACTTTTCGATTTGTATTGAAATTTATGATTGTTGTATGGCCTCAAATAGGAAAGCAAGCACAACCAAAAACTCGAGTATATCATATTTTGGTCAAGCCTTCCAAAGCATTTGATAAGGGGATAAACCAGATAAAACTTGAGTTGGTAATCTGTTGATCGCAAAAGTCGTAGAAGAACAGGCATCCCACAAAAAATAGTATGGTAACTTAGCTTGAGCTAGAAGAGTAAGTGTGGTCTCAATGAGACGTCGATGTTTCCTCTCCATTTCTGCCATTTTTTGGTGTGTATAAAGACAAGGATGCTTTGAAACCGAATTCCATTATCACATAAAAATTGCTTAAAGGGACGATACTCTCCTCCCAATCTGATTGAACACATTTAATCTGGCGAGAAAATTGATTCTCAACAAGGTTTTTGAACCTGAACAAATAAAACCAAAGCTTCACTTTTTGCTTTCATAGGATAAATCCAAGTGAATCTCAAAAAATCATCAATAAAATTGATATAGTATATGAAACCATCATTTGATTTTATTGGTGCGGGGCCCCAAACATCAAGTATGAACAAGTGATAAAGGTGCAAGTAGCATTGATTGTGATATAGGAAATGGTAAATAATGTATTTTACCAAGTTTACTAGCCTCACAAAAATGTAACATATGATCTTTATTCACTAATAAATTGCAGTTCTTCAATACTTGACTCAACACCCGAGAGGAAGGGTGAGCTAGTCCGGCTTGCCAAACCGAAGGGGGAAAAATTCTTCACAAGTAGCCATTAGTGTTTTATTGTTGTCATGAGGAAAGACTGAGCTTGAATGCAACTTTGAATAGAACTTGTATAAGCCATCTTTAAGTGTCCCTTTGAGGATAGTCTCCTTAGAGTGAAGATCCTTTATAAAGCAATGTTTGGAATGAAATTCCACGAATACATGATTATCATTTGTAATCTGTGACACACCGATAAGATTCTTGGCTATGTGAGGCACATATGGAGTGTTATGTAAGCTCGAGATGAGGAGATAAGTTGACATATTTTATAGTACCAACAGATTCAATAGGAAGCAAGCTACCATTCCCCATAATAATAGACTCGCACTGCATATGGTGATCTGTTGTAAGGCCGATTCATATCATTTGTGACATTAGAAGAGGCCCACTATTAGCATACCAAGTAGGATTAGTGACTCGATTCAGATGATGCATAGAACACATTGGGAACGGTAATATTAGAAGATGGTGGTCTATACCGAGAAGCAAACCGATTTGTGAACCGTAGATTAGTGTTCTGTGTTTTGTGATGATGATGATTGTTTGAGCTATAAGAAAGATTAGCTCTGTAGAAACAAATTGATGCTTCATGTTCAGTTTTCTTGCAAATTTGACAAACAGGTCTAAGATCATCTCCATGTTCCTCCATGGCTTAGAAAATTCCTTTCTAACTATAGGACGATTTGACTCAACTATTTATATAACCAACTTAGCCATATAATTTGATTATGGCAGGCACACTTAGACACTTTTATTAGCCAATTTATGATCTCACCAACCCTGGGATACCCGTTACATGGCACCTCACGTCTCGACACGCATCCCAAGGCACGCTATAGCCTCTTGTTCTAACTTAATTAATTTAGCCTATGGTTACATTTTCCATTTTAATTGATCAACTAGTCATTTTAACGTGAATTAATCATGTTTCCCAGTGTACCCATAATTTGCCCACTCGATACCCGCATCGACACGCATTACGAATTGAATACCCATAATACAATCTCGCACGATAGCAACGTGAACACATGCGATGTTACAATAATATAAAGTTTTAAACATTACACCTAATCAAACATTATCCACACATAACATATTCCCTTAGTTCTCGTGCCCGAGTTAACCTAATTTTCCTAGGTAACGGCTGAATTTCGACTATTAATCCTAGAGATTAACACTAATCCTAGTTTAATTAATTTGGGCCGTTACAATTCCTTACAACTAGGGGAGATTTTGTCCTCGAAATCTAGATCTCGAGGAAATTTCTAATTCACCTCTATATAGGCTGAAATTGTGGCAGACCCACTAACGTCACCAACCCATGCTCAAACCCCACTAGACCATACTTCAGTACATTAGGATCCTAACAGTAGGCTTCTCCAACCCGCTCTATTGGTCTAT
Organism: Stephania yunnanensis; assembly: GCA_039657365.1. Classification (NCBI taxonomy): domain Eukaryota; kingdom Viridiplantae; phylum Streptophyta; class Magnoliopsida; order Ranunculales; family Menispermaceae; genus Stephania; species Stephania yunnanensis. Next base: position 25,342,600 of record CM077584.1, read on the forward strand.
CACCCAATAGCCCTTGCAGTGAATGCCATGGAGCCATTACTAACCGATGCACAAGTGTCTCAAAAGTCTCCAATAAACCCAAAATATATAAATATACCTAAATAAACACCTACAAGTAGTGTGTTGAATAGTGGGTGAGCTCAGAGACAATCGCCGAGAATTCCCTTACCCTTACTCGTAGAAAGATCTGCAGTCAGCTATCACAACAAAATAGATGACGAGTCTAGTAAGTAAAATCCTAAGGAAATTCATTGAGCGGTCGTATGATAAAGTAGAGGAAATTGAATAAATATTGTTAAATAAACATGCAAAATGTAAATAGGCAACTGTAAGTGGATCATCGCATGCGTAAATAACAATGAAGCACAAACGTATGTGACCATCTCGGTCAGACTAGACCATTCTTTAGATACCCTCCCTAGGATATCACTAGTAAGCCCACCCAACTGCCCATAACTTGGTCCTCTCGATGGCTGGCGTAGACCCATGATGCACCGATACATGTACCGATAAAGTATCTCAGATCGTTATTCACCGAGGACTCCTAATACACATGCTATGGTCTAGCATTCCACATATACACAACATAATACCACACGAGAGTAAACTTATCCAATCGTTCTAATGGTGACACAGACATAAATAACTAAAGTAAATAAGGAATATAACGTGAACGAATTGAGCATGATTGAGTAAAGACACTAATGAAAGCAAGTAAATACTCAGGTGACGTTCCTTTGGGTTTTACAAACCTCAAAATGCTCCCCGACTTCCCTATGCTCCCGAATCTGACCCGATTGGCTCCTCGATATCGAGCTACGATTCCCTAAGTCCCTAAAGTCCAATTTTATAAGTTTAAGTTGGTTACAAGTGTTTAGATAGCTATTAAGTTAAAAATCCCAAAATCAGCCCTTTAAATTTAGTTTTCATCTGTCATTACAGAATATGCAGTCTGTTTAACGTGCTATTGTCATTCATTTTGAAAAATAGTTGAGCACCCAGTCTGTGTAGTGTGCTATTTACCTTGGGCGATATAATTCTCAATTCGAGAATTCGGTCCCTAATGCCCCAGTTAGCTAACTTAACCCTGTAAGTTCATTCTCCACTTGACGGTGACTCCAAAACATCATTCAAATCATCAGAACATCACCAATTAGATCAAAATCATCAAATTCATACATTCACTAATTTTTCCAAAACTAACCAAAACCTAAATTCCTTTAAGAACAATTTATAATTCTCACTTGAAATGTTAATTACAATAGTAATTCATTAAGAATTCATAAAAGATCAGTAACCTAATCTTCAAATTCGAATTTACATCAAAGCATACCAATTTTAGCACATTTGAATCTATATAAGATGAAGAAGATGATTACCTTGTTATTTGATTTCCTAATTATCCCTAAATTGTTGCTTTCCAGCTCCAAATCTATCTCTTGTTCACTGATTTCTTTATTTTCATATGTTTGGGTTTAGTGAAGATGACAAAATCCCATTTGAGTGACATATATCTATATATGTTACACTATGATCAAGTGTGCTTTGTATATCTCGATGACTATCTTGTGGTCCTTATTCATGTTGTAACACGTAGATTTATAACTCCATTAACCCACTTGATAGCCTAGTATTACTCACTAAGATCATCTCCATGTTCATCCATAGCTTAAAAAGTTCCTTTCTAACTATGAGAAGATTTGATTCAACTATTTATATAGTCAACTTAGCCATATAATTTGATTATGGTTAGTACACTTGGACTCTTTTATTAGCCAATTTATAATCTCACCAACCCTCGGCTACCCAATACCTAGTGCTTAATGTCTCGATACATATCTCAAGGCACACCATAGCCTATTGTTCTAACTTAATTAACTTAGCCTATGATTACATTACCAATTTTAATTGATCAACTAATCATCTTAACATGAATTAATCATGTTTCCTTGTGTACCTACAATTTGTCTACCTGAGACTCGTGTTAACACTCATTACGAGGCGAATACCCATTACACAATCTCGTATGATAGCAACTTTAGCATATGCGATATTATAATAATATAATGTTTTAAACATCACGCCAAATCAAATATCATCCACACATAATACATTCCCTTGGTTCTCATGTTCGAGTCAACAGAGTTTTCCTACGTAACGCCTGAATATTGATTGTTAATCCTTGATATTAATGCTAACTTTAGTTTAATTAATTTGGGTCGCTACACTAATTGACAGATATGAACCTATAATCATAAAAAGCACGGTGAGTACAATAAAATAGAAACTAACACATGGAGATTCTTATTTAAATTTCCAAATATAACAAAAGTTATTTAAAAGTATAAAGATAGTGAAGAATTGCTATAACAGAAATATGCCATGAAATACCATAGGTAAGAAAATGAAACCGACACTAGGCTAAGTAGTGATGATCTAGGTCCAATTGGTCATAAGCTATGTCCCATCAACCTTTACGACCACTTTACGAGAGGTGCTTATTATCGCATCAATCTGGTTAAAATTTACTGACAACCCTAGGGACTTTAAACCCTTGTGTCACTTATCTAAATATAGTGCAATGGACTTTAGATATTAGGACTACGTTATATTTTCAAGGAGAAACAACAACAAAGGGCATAAAATTGGATAACTGCTTAGAAAAGCACGATAGCTTAGATTACAAGTCCACTACTTATTCATCAACACATTTATCCTAATATCATGCTATTCAACTCATAATTCAAATAAAAATAGCCAAGAAGTACAATGGATAAGATGGAGCCAATGATGTAACATAAGGTATGATATCATGATAAAACACCCATTAAATGGATAGAGTCAATTAAAGTTCATGATACCATATCACAAGGCATAATTAATTAAAATAGACTATAAAAATAACGGCGTATTGGAATGAAAGAAGTCACTATAGTAGGAAAATCGTATACGATTCCTCGAAACTCTCTAGGATCTTGAGGTTGTTAGGGTATTTTAGAACTTGTATGGACTATTTAAATTTGGTGAAAAGTTGATTTGAAAAGCCTAGGATTTTATACAAAATTTTATAAACTTTCAGGTTTTAGTGCTACGGTGGTGCCGTGTGTTATAATGCCATGACGCCATGACGATGCTACGTCATTTGCCCTTTTTCCCAAAAAAGATTTGACGTAGTAGTGGCACTGTGTGTGCAAAGGGCATGACCTCGCCACGACATCAAGCTTGGTCTACACCTTATGGTTTCTATTTCTAATTTTTATACCGCCGTACTTAACACCCAACACCAAAGATTTTGACAAATTTAACAAAATAGTGGTGTAGATTAGTTTTCCTAGTACCGTGACTTCCTTAACTTGATCAAACACCTTCCAAATTCATTGAATTTTCTCAGCAACTACTTATGATCAAACTTTAGAACTCGTTTCTCCATTCGCATGAAAAAAGAAGAAGATTTGGTTTGATTCCACTGACTCATGCTTATATAATGGAAATCTAATTGTGGTCCATGATCTTATTTACACCCTCATCTCTAGAAAAGTCTAATGGTTCATAACTTGGACCTACAATCCACTAATTTATCCATGCTAACACATACTGACTTAATTTACATAGTGATGGTGTCAACACACATCTCGAGGCATATCAATGCTTATAGTTTAGTTTTCCTGACTTAGGCCATATTTACGTAAATTCAACTATAGGTCCACTGAACTTAACTATTATAAATCACATTAACTAATTTAAGACTTAGTACATCACTCTCTAACCTAGTCCTACGCTAGTACGCATCTCAAAGTGCATCATTGCTCGCATCTCTACAACTATTTATAACTAGAAGTAGCTTAATAAGTCTACACAAATACATTACACTAGCAATACACCACAACAAAACGAAAACATACCTTGGCCACATGCCTCGGTAAGTGCATGTATGTTGATGTGGGTCCCACATCATGAGTTGGTGATTTTGATTAAAGAAATAACTATGATTAGAAATTTGGGCCGTGACATGGAATTTCACAAATCATTATCTTAGAAGCTTCCTCGAAATTCTAAACTAAGAAGCTCTAGTAGGAGCTACATTCTCTCCACCTGTTCTACGCCTACTCAAAGCATCAACAACCACATTTGCATGGGTGGTATTCCAAAATGAAGTCATAGTCTTTGAGAATCTCATGCGATCTATTTTGCCTCTTATTAAATTCACTAAAAGTAAACAAGTATTTCAAACTCTTTTGATCTAAAAATATTATAAATTTCTCACGGTATAGTAATGCCTCAAAATCTTCAAAGAAAATACAACTGTTGCTAGCTTAAGATCATGAATTAGGTAATTTCTTTCATGGATCTTGAGTTGCTTTGAAGCGTAATCTACAACCCTGTCTTTCTACATCAGTACACAACCCAAGATTGAATGAGAAATAAAAGTACAAATTAGTAACTCCTCCCCCGATTAAGGTAATGTAAGAATATGCATTATAGTCAAAGTACTTTTCAAATCCTTAAAGGCAGCTTTGCACTTATTAGACCAATCGAATTCCATATCCTTCTGTGGTAGCCAAGTCGCTGGTAGAGTAATACGAGAGTAACCATCAACAAATCATTTGTAATAACCTGCTGACCCTAGAAAAATTTAAATTTCTGACATTGTGGTCGGAGTAGGCCAATCCTAAATTGCCTCAACCTTAACATGATCAACAGATATACCTCAGCATTTAACACATGTCCAAGAAATTTGACCTCCGAAGACCAGAATTTGCACTTACCAAACTTGTTATACAACCGATTATCCTTCAGAGTCTGCAATACAACTTTGAGGTGGTATGAATGCTCTTCCTGAGTCTTAGAATAAATTAAAATATCATTGATTAACACGATGATGAACTGGTCAAGATAGGACTTGAAAACCCTATGCATCAAGTTAATGAATATAGCAGGAGTATTTGTGAGCCTATATGGCATCATTGTAAACTCGAAGTGCCTGTCTCTAGTACTAAAAGCTGTCTTTGAGATATCCTCATCCCTGATCCTCACCTAATGATAACCAGACCTCAAATCAATCTTTGAAAAATATCTAACACCCTTCAACTAATCTAGAAATTCATCGATCCTGGGCAATAGATATTTATTCCTGATAGTCACCCGATTAAGGTGTCCAAAACAATGCACATACGTAGGGTTCCATCTTTCTTCTTAATAACAAGAATTAGTGCTCCCTACGGGGACATAATTTGATGGATAAACCCTTTTATGTAATAACTCCTCGAGCTGAGTCTACAAAACACGTAACTTTTTCGGTGCCATACATTATAGAGGAATAAATATTGGTTTAGTTCTCGGAATAAGATTAATGATGAATTTAATGACACGTGGTGGTGGAAGTTTAAGCAACTCGGATGGAAAGACTTCAAAAATTCACAAACCACTAGTATCTCACTAACCTTAAGTTTCTGACTAGGCTCTCCAAATGTAACAACCCCTGACATAACCTCTAAATCTCAAAGAGTAACTTCCCTTCTATGATTTTCAAGTCGTGAAGGATTATAGCCTTTATAAACTAAAATTTCAGAAAGGCTAGAAATCTAAAAGATTGCCTACTTATGAAAACAATCAATACTGGCATGGTGTTCTGCTAACCAATTCATCCCTGGTAATGCATCATATTCTAGGAACTCCATTACTCTCAGACCAATTAAAAGCTCATTCTCCCTGGTAACTTTCTCATTCACTACTATGCGCAAAATCAACAAAGTATAGGCTTTCATAGATTTCAATTGCAACTCATCCACCATTGCACCAAAAATAAAAGAAATTGTAGAACCAACATCGATTAATACATGCATATTTGATATGTCATATATTATACATATTTATGGTGCATTTTAGTACGTTTTATGAGGTAAAGTCTCTAATATATGGTCCTAATAGCCTATATTTATCTATTTCATGTTTTTAAGGTGTATAGTTAAAATCAATGGGAGAAATGGTGTGAAATGCATATATGATAGTCCTATGTTGGATTTACATCAAGAAACGTATTACACGGATCCCAATGCAGTGAAATGAGACCCATGAGGCTGATGTGACATGTGATGACATGGTGGTATGTAATTGGAATAGATGAATAAATGAACAACCACAACAACAACATAGCCTCAGTCCCAAATTAACTGGGGTCGGCTACATGGATCAAAATTTTCCATTGTGCTCGATTGAGTGCAATTGATGGTGAGCTTTATAAACCATTCAAATCCCTTTTAATTAATGCATCCCATGTTAACTTTGGTCTGTGATGAAGAAATGAAGTAAAGAAGAAAAAAGTGAAGGATTTGATCGAGAAAAAGTGGTACGAAAGGAATCACCAAGGAATAATGGAGAAATTGGAGTTTACAACCAGCGATTCTAATATACACATAACTGCTAGTCAAATTAGTGGAAACATGGACTTCATTTCTACGGATGTACCCAGTGATTCCATTTAACCATGAATCTTTGAGGAATCGCTGCAGCATATTTTGAGGATTTAGGATAAGTACGACTAACTTGAGTTGGTTTGAGATGTTTACTACCTAGAATACTATAAATAAGAACTCTACGTTCCAAAATCAATTGTCCTTGATTGCTCTTGGAGCCATATTTACTAGTTTTGCCAAGTTTTACTTTGGAATCATTATTTATTGCTTTTCAATGATTTTAAAGATTCAAATTATGGATTCCAAAGGTATTTTTAGTTGTGTCTTTTATTTACTTTATTGCAATGTTATTTATTAGTATGAGCAAGTAGTTTATTAATATAAACAAATTTCAAACATTAACTAGATCCGTTTTGCAATGTAGTTATGATGAGATGAACATGTTCTTAATGCTTTAAACCTATTGTATTCTTTGATTCAATGATTTAATAAGTTATTATCTACTAATTTTAATCGTTATCTTTTTATTGCATGCATAGTCTAGAATGTGTATTATGATACTTGAATTCATTATCTAATTTAATGTAGTCACTAGGACTCATTGAATGGTGTTATAGTTTAGATGTCCTAGGTGAATTTGAGATCTAAATCTAATGTATAAATGGATTTCTAAAGATGTTAGATTTAGTAGTTCGAAGTTTTCATAAAGTGTAATGCGGTTTTATTGCGTGAAGTTTATGTCTTTGTATATTCAAAAGGGTTAGAACTTAGCTTTTTCACTGGTATAAGGAGAACAAATGGCTGGCTAAAAGCTGTTTACTTACTTATAATTAGAGTTTAATGATCTATCATGTTTTACTAAGTATGTTCATGACTATATGATTCGAGTAACATCTTTGGATACCAAACGTATTGATGTTTCATTGTTCTGGATATTTGTTTAGATATTTATTTATTATTGAATTGAATTTATTTGAATGTTACTGAATTTAATGTGTTAATTAAGTTAATTCTTGATTAGGAATTAGTGACAAAAACAAAAATAATAAAAACTTTTTTACTAAAGAAAGCAACGCAATCCCTTTAGAGACGATCAAACTTACCACTACTATAAATCTTACAAGTATAATAAAGGTGAGAAATTTATTGTAATGCTTGACACGTGTCAATTTTAGGCGTCGTTGTTGGGGATTGAGTTTAATTTTCTTTCATTTATTTTATTTTATTTTATTTTATCTATCTAGATCCTTGTCTTTACAGGATGACTTCATAACCTCCTACTTTAACTATCATGATCAATATGAAGACTTACAATATAACAGTGTGAAAGGGGTAGGTAAATCTAATGATGAAGAAGATTTTTCTAATAGTTGTTTTATTGTGCAACAAGTTAAACCTTGTAGTTTTTATGGAGATTAGTAACAACTTAAATTTTAAATTCATCAATTAATCGCTAATCACGAATTATTAGTAGTCCAATACGGCTAAGAGTTCCGATAAGTCGAAAACTCGAATATATATTAAAGAAACTAAAAATAATTTTAATTATGTCTGGCACTCTATTGCATATAATATATATTATAGCGAGATTATTTCAACTTAATTAAATTAAATTAATGTGACAACGAGCCCTTAGGCTATTAATTAATTGAGAAATAGCTAAGAAATGGTTCAAACAAGGGTTGCATGTGTTAATTATGTAACTTATAGAGTCACAAAGTCACCGGGAGAAATAAAGACCTTTAGATCTAATTTCAAGTGAACAATATCAACCGTAGATCATGTTATTTCTTGGATCAAGAAAGAGATGGGTGGATGAGAACTTTTCTTACTAAAAAATAAAAATAAAAAATGGATGAAATGAAATAAGGCTTCTTATTCCATTCATCCACAAGGAGAGCTTGCGGCTGAGTCCGCGATGAAGGGCAACGTGAACGGCGCAGTTTCGGCAAGACAAAGACTGGAGCGGCGATTCCAGCAAGGCTTTTGTAGTGGTGGTGATGCTAGCTCGTGAAAGGCTTGGGAAGAACTAAGAAGAGAAAGAAAGAAAAGAAATATAGGAACGTTGTTTGGAGAGTTAAAATCTTGGAGTTGAAACTCCATTAAAGGCTATGGTGAGGCTCTAAACATATCTTGAGTTCGAATTTGTTGTAAAAATCTATGAATCCACGGAGTTCTTTCTAAGTTAAGTTGGTTCCTAAAAGGTTTGGCTCTTGTCAATTTCGAAACGACTTTTTTGTTGTCAAACTTATGTTAAACTAACATGGTTGTAGTTTTTGATTGCAAGATAACTTGATTTTTATGGATCCTTAGCTCCTGTAAATGATTCTAGCGATTTGGAAACGTTTGGTATTAAGTTGAGTAAAACTCTTTTTCTTGCCTATTATGTGTTTAATGGAATGTTCAAAAGAGAGAGTTTTCCTTAGTTTTATTGAACTTGAAAAAAAATGTTGTCTTGGGTGAAATTAATGAGTTGATGATAACTTAATGGGTTAATTGTTGAATTTCAATTATAAGTGAAAGTTATTCTGGATCCTAGAGTTTGATTTAATGATGTAGAGATTTTAGACATAACTAGGAAGAAAAGCTAGATTATTAAAATAATTCATTGAACAAATGCACTCCAAGTAATTGATGTAATACATGAAAGGAGGCATGTCTTCACTTTCAAAATTCAAAACTACAAACTTACATGGGTTTATTAATGATTGAAGTGACTAAATCCTTGAGTTCATTTTGTAAAGTTATAAGAATTTAAGTGGCAAAAGGAAAGAGAAATACTAGAATTTAAATATGGTTTTGTTTATTCAATATTCAATATTCTGGTTGAAATGTCTTAAAGAAGAAGTGTTTTATTTTTCTTAACTTTGAAAAGTAGAAATTGGTATTAGAGGAAGTAATAGCTATCTTGCTTGGATTGATTGGAATGAAGTTTTACTCAATTAAGTTCTATTTGATTTGAGTTGAAGTCTAATGTGAATAGAGCCCTCACTGGTATATCTTTATCTATATAATTAAATTTAGCTTACATTTTTATTTAATTAAGAGATATTTCTTAATTGTTCTTTTATAGTTTGAGACTATGAATGGATGTGGTAGGGGAATTTTCAAGTGAAATTCATGTTGTTAAGCTCGAAGCTAGTTCAACTAAGATATTAGGTGTTTTTTCTTTTACTTAGTTCAATAAGATTAGTAGAAACTTAGCTTAAATCAAAAGAGTGAAACACATATAAGATTATTTTATCATTTTAAGCCCTCTATGTAATGACTTGAGTCATTAAAAGAATTAATTGATCAATTAGTTCATTTGAGCTACATATAAGACCTCTATTTAGTAAATGGTCGTTTAAACAACTTTGCTACACTATGTATGAGTTTAGATATCCAAGAAGAACTTAACAAGACTATTTAGATGATCGATTTGATGCGGCGATTTATGCGATTGTATTGTGACTAAACCAGTATGAAATTCAATATTAATTCTTTTCCTTTCCTTGCGTATTTTTATGGAAATAATACCTATTGATGGTTCTACTTCCCTACCGAGCGACCTAGGGTCTAATGTGGTCAAATTTATTGGTGATTTACTCATGGGTTGAGCATCCGAATCGCACTCATTACTTCTAGACAAGGCTGAATCCTTTGAATGAAAACCCTCCATATATCATGGGTCCTCACAAGTCTTCAAGGATTCCATTGCGGCTGAGCATGCGATTGCAACTATGGTTCCTTTTGGAACTTTCTCGAGTTGTAGCTCAAGTGAGCCGAAATAAGTGTCAAATGGACTAGGTACGATTAAAGCATACTTGGTGTTGTTGTACCAATATTTTACACTTACCTATAGTTAAGTAGCTTTGAGCCAACGTGTAGAGTGTCAAGACCATTAGGCGCCTATTCTTTATTTCCAACTCACTTGGTTTCTATCGTTGACCACTGTAGTCTGTCTATCATGCAATTTATTGTTCTTTTCAGCTTCATTCCTTTCATGTATGATTTATAGACTTGTTTATTGTTTAATCTACACTATTGTTGAACTTCTTCTGGATTTACTCATTGGAATTGTCTCCTATTTAGTGACAATTGCATGTCTAATCTCCTAGCTCGAGAACATTAATGTGCAACATATGCAGGTCATTTAATGTATCTGTATTAAATTTATTATATTTTTATAAATAGGTATTTGGGTTGAGAGATACATATATTTTCCCTTGTCGCTATACTTTGTACATTGTATCCATTGTACGGGGTTTCCACATTCTGGCTTCCATAACTAGAACTCATTGTGTATTTAATATATTCATCATTGGGTTTTCATCCCATTTAAATTCCATTGCATATGATTTCATATATATATATAGTCTATTTTGTGGACTATTAGATATTGAAGTTTGGTTTGTGAGGCTGACCAAGCCTTGATTAACTTTGCACTAGTTTACTTAGGGTTAGTGGAAGCCTGGTGCTGGGCGATGCCAAATTGTAGGGTTGGGGACATCACAGCTGGTATCAGAGATAGGTTTTGACTTTAGCTTTTGATAAACATACAACTATATTAGTTCAAGAACATGGACTTGTAGAGTTAGAAACACCAACAAAGTTAATGTGGAAACCCTATGAACCTAACTTAGAGACTTAGTTGGAAGCGACCGAAGTTGAAATTAGAGGAAATTGTGAATAAATCTTGTTATATGCTATTTGATTGTATGAATTATATGGTATCGATAGATATTCGATGTAACTATTTTTACTACCATATTCACTCTTGTATTTCACGTGAGGCAGGATGAGTAAATTGGAAAAGTTGATAATATATTTATCATATTCGAGGAAATTGATAATAAAGAAAATTGCGGGTAGTGATCAATCTATGGATAGGAGTAAAGCATGTAGATACCGAAGTATAAAAAAAGTAATAGATTTTAATATCTTAAATTGGTGCTAGTTACGAGAATCGAGTCATAAGTGGAGACTAATAGAGAACGTAGAGTTTGATAATTTTAAGTTGTCAAATTTTGAGAAAATTTTGACACTAGTCAAGTTTGAATCACTTGATACTATGTTGACATTTCCACGACTATCTCAAGCATGTAAATTTGAGATAAGTATTCTAGGACATCTAAACTATGTTTAATTCCTTGTTCCAAAAAATGTAACTATGTCAATTGAAATATATATTACACTCTAGTATAGAGAGTGAAATTAGGCAGTAATAAAATTTGTGATTTACTCAACCTAAAACCTTGTTGAAGGAAGGATGTATATCAAAAAGTAATGAATATCTTGGTTAGGATCGATAGTCCTACCTTCTTGTTTGTCCATAAGATGTAAATTAAGTAAGGATAAACCTTGACTCGAGCTATATAAGATGTGTAGTACACAGCCAAATAACGTAACCATAACCCAACTTAATAAAATGAGGGATGCGTCAATTAAATGAAAAAAAAAATAGTTTTGTAAGACGAGCAAGTTAACGCAGACTCTAAGGAAGCCGAGTGTTGAGATTACTTGAGAACTAATGAGGAAAGCATGTACAGACTCCTTTAGCTCTGACGAAAGCTCTGGAGTAGTAGTACTGGATCAAAAACCTAAGTAACTATACTTTAGTAACACTATTAACTTATAGTCTTAGGGTTAGTGAAGTTGACCACTACCTTTGGGGACTTAAGAATGAATTAAGTGTTATGGGCAAATGTAGAGTCTGCAGATCGTTGTAGAGGTTGGAGGCAACCTATGTATTAATCCTGTAAGATTGTAAATCTCAAGATTCTCATATATCTAAAATTGGTTCAAGCGCCAGCAAGTGTACTAATGGAGATTTCTGTTCAAGTAGTGCACGTTAAAAAAAAGTAATGGGAATGTGTAAAGTTGCTAAGGAAAGAGTAACACACTTGTAAAATTATGATAGAAAAGGACAAGCACCATTGAATATAGTGAATGCGTTGCTCCAAAGAGAAACTAAAGATATATAAGGCTAGGTTTCTTCAAGGTTTTAAAGGACACCTGTCATGCTTTAGGGCTAGGATCTTTCGAGGCTCTACTCTAGTGTCGTTATTGAACTTGAATACTATGGCATGTCTTAAGACTGATGACAATTTAAGAATTCACTAACTGACAACTCTAAAGAAAGGATGTTGTGTTGTAGGAAAGAGAACTTAATGGAAATGTTTGAAACATGATTTGTCAGAAGCTATAAGAATTAACATGATGATGAACATAAAAAACAAAAAAACTTAAGGAATTAAAAATTGTTGTTCAGATAATTTGACATGATCATTGAATCACACGGATTATGAAGATCATGTGATTGAGGATGCTTAGAGATGATTATATGCTAATTACCAAGTTGGCTTACTCTTTCCTAACTTTTACTGAAAAAAAGACTCGTAGTACACCTGAGCCATTGATATACACGAAGTAGAGATGGTTAATTAGATGGTGTGCTAGTGCATATTATTTCATATTGTAATCCTTAAATTTATCGCCAGGTTATAGCAAGGTTTTCTCTTTCTACCAGGTTATGATAGGGTTAATGACATTGATGGGCACCAGACTACATCTAGTTATGGATTTTTAGTCTGAAAGTCGGACTGCATGGTTCATCTAGATTTTGAAAGTGAGGCTCATATTTGTATTACGAGTTCGGCAATAAGGAAGATTGTTTACTATGTGCGTGATGTAAGTATGGTGTTAGCAGTTGAGCTAAAGTGATGCGGCTCTATTCGAAACTCAACAAGAGAGGCCTTGTAATTGTCGTAAGTAATAATATTGAGACATTAAAGTCGGCGATTGTTTATGAATCACACAGAAGAGACAAAACATGATAGACAATAATTAGATTAGCACTAGATAAACTAATTGGTCGTGCAAACTACCGTAGAAAAGCACTCAAGTTAAAATATAAGGACACCATAGATTCGTGGTGAAAAGACATGCAATCAAATATTTGTTTCTACTTAATCTAGTCAAAGGTATAACTGTTTTTGAATTTCAAGGATGAAATTTTCTATTAGTTAAGAAGATTGTAATGACCCATATTTTTAATTCATTAATTAATCACTAATCATGAATTATTAGTAGTCCAATACCTGACCAAGAGCCGCGACAAGTTGAAATACTCGAACATCTATTAAAAAAACATAAGTTAAATTTAATTACTTCTATCACGCTACTGTGTAGTATATAGTATAGCGACATTATTTTGACTTAAATTAAATTCATGCAAAAACGAGACCTAAGTCTATTAATTAATTGAAAAATAGCTAAGAAATGTTTCCAACATGGGTTGCCTGTGTTAATTATGTAACTTTTGAATTCACAAAGTGGTCGGGTGAGCAATATCAACCATGGATCATGTTACTTCATCCCCAAGGAGAGCTGTGGTCGAGACCGAGAGGAGAGGCAACGCGGATAGCGCAGCTCTGATGAGTTGGAGACAACTCTGAAGAGTTTGAGAAGAAGAAAGAAGAGAAAGAGTAGAGAAAGAAAAAAAAGAAAGGGAGGTTCCTTGTTTGAAGAGTCAAAATCGTGGAGTTGAGACTCCATTAAAGGCTATGGCGAGACCCCAAACATATCTTTAGTTTGAATTTGAGGTTAAAATGAATCCATAGAGTTCTTTCTAGTTCCTAAAAGGTTTGGCCTTTGTCGATTTCAAAACGGCTTTGTTGTTGTCAAACTTATGTTAAACAAGCATGGTTCTAGTTTTTGTTTGCAATATAACTTGATTTTTATGGATTCTTAGCTCTTGTGAATGATTTAAGTGATTTGAAAAAATTTGGTATTGAGTTGAGTAAAACTCTTATTCTTGCCTATTTAGTGATTGATGGAATGTTCAAAAGAAAGATTTTTCCTTATTTTTATTGAATTTGGAAAAGAAAATGTTGTTTTGGATGAAATTAATGATTTGATAGATAACTTGATGGGTTAATTGTTGATTTTTAACTATACGTGAAAGTTATTATGGATCCTAGAGCTTGATTTAATGAAATAGAGATTTTGGACAAACTAGGAAGAAAAGCTAGATTGTTGAAATAACTCATTAAATGAATACACTCCAAGTGCATGATGTAATACATAAAAGGAGGCACGATTTCACTTCCAAAATCTCAAGAGGATAGATTTACATGGGTTTGTTAATGATTGAAAGTCCTTGGATTTATTTTGTAAAGTTAGTAGAATTGAAGTGGCAACAGGAAAGTGAAATACTAGAAGTTATAATGTGGTTTCATTTATTCTACATTCAATATTCTTGATGAAATGTCTTAAAAAAGAAGTGTTTTATTTTTCTTAACTTTGAAAAATAGAAATTGGTATTATAGGAAGTATTAGTTAGTTTGGTCAAATTGATTGGAATGAATTTATACTTAATTAAGTTTTATTTGGCTTGAGTTGAAGTCTAATGAAAATGGTGCCCTTACTGGTATCTCTTTATCTATATAATTAAATTTATCCTATATTTTTGTTTAATTGAAAGACCTTTCTTAATTGTTCTTTTATAGTTTAAGACTATCAATGGATATGGTAGGAGAATTTTCAAGTGAAACTCATGTTTTTAGGTTTGAAGCTAATTCGACTAAGATATTAGGCTTTTTTTATTCTGAGTTCAATAAGATAAGTAGAAACTGAACTTAAATCAAAAGAGTGAAATACATATAAGATTGTATTAGTGTTTTAAGCCCTTTATGTAATGACTTGAGTATTCAAAAGAATTAATTGATTAATTAGTTCATTTGAGCTACACACAAGATCTCTATTTGGCAAATGGTCATTAAAATGACTTTGCTACACTATGTAAGACTGTAGATATGCAAGAAGGTCTCAACTAGGCTATTAGGATGATTGATTAGATGTGGTCATTTATGCAATTGTATTGTAAGTAAACCAATAAGAAATTAAATATTAATTCTTTTCCGTGCATATTTTGATGGAAATGATACCTATTATTGGACTCTACTTCCCTCCCAAGTAAACTAGGGTCTAAAGTGGTCGAATTGAGTCATTATTCACTCATGGGTTCAACATCTGAGTTGCGCGAATGGCTCATAGATGAGATTGAATCCTCTAAGTGAGCATCTAACTTGTGTTGTGGATCTTTACAGGACTTCAAGGATTCCATTGCGACTGAGCATCCATTGTGACCGTGGCTCCTTTTGAAATTTTCTCGAGTTACCGCTCAAGTGAGCCAATAATGGTGAACGGATTAGGTGCAGTTGAAGCGAACTTGGACCCACCGTACATGTATTTTACACTTACCCATAGTCAAGTGGCTTTAGGCCAACGTGTAGAGTGTTAAGACCACTTAGGCGCCTATTCTTTGCTTCCAGGTTACTTGGTCGATATCGTTGACCAGTGTAGTATGTCTATCATACAATTTATTTTTATTTATTTTTCTATTTTTTTCCTTTCCTGCATGATTTATAGACTTGTATATAGTTTAATCAGAATGACTATTAAACTTCTTCTGGTTTTACTCACTGGAATTATCCCCCTATTTGGTGATAATTAAAGGTCTAATCTCCGAGCTTGAGAATGTTGTTGTGCGACATACGTAGGTCACGTGATGTATCTATATTACATTTATTATACTTTTATAAATGGATATATGGGTTAAGATAGACATGTATTTCCCTTCTTCACTATAATTTTTACATTGTATCCGTTCCATGGGGTTTCCATATTCTAGTTTCAACACCTAGAACTCATTTTGTATTTAATTTATTCGTCATTGGGTTTTCAAAGCATTTCAATTTCGCTTCATATGATTTCATATATAATTTATTTGTCATTGGGTTTTTAGCTCTTTTTGAGTCACGAGATTATTCTCATCTTATTGATGTTTCTCTAAATTATTTTGATGATGATGAATGTTGGAGTTATAAGCCATGTCCACCATTTCCTTAACAGCAAGAACGTTTACTTTCACTACAAAATGAGCTGAAACTGCTTAAGGAGACTTCATAACAATATGAGACTCGAAAAGAGCGATTTAATGCTTAGTTATTAGAAATATAAATACAAAGAGAGATTGATAAACTGCTCGATGAAGAGACCTCGAGTGAAGCTTCATATAAAGATGTGGTTGAGCCGCCATTAGTAGATGATGACCTAAGCAAAGAAAAAAAAGGAATCGAATGAGGGTTTTTAACCAAATTACTTGTCAAATTTCCATGATTGCACAACTAATGAAGAAGAAATCGAAAAGGAAGTTGAAGTAGAACACAATCAAGAAAGGTTAAATGAACCATATGAAAAGAGCATGGAAGAACAAACTCTAATGTTGATGAATCCACCTCATGTTTCATTCATACTTGTGGAATTTGAAATAGGAATGGAACAAAAGGAGCACTTAGATGTTTTATGTGGTGTTAACAACTATGTGTTAGACGATCAAGACTATATGGATAATTATGTGTTAGAACTCCAAGATGAACTGTTCAAAGAAAAACTCAAAACTCTGAATGAGGCATGCCTATTTCATTGCCAAGGCTACAGTGAATCCATTTGTTCGTGACTTCTCCAAAGTAGTGGGTGTTAGGTAATTTTTTAGGTTAAAACTAGATGATGACTTAAAATAAAGGCGTTTGTTGGGAGGCAACCCACCTTTATTTTATTTATTTCATGCTTTTTCTTTTAGTTTAGTTTAGTTTACTCTATTTCAGTTATTCAACCATTTTAGCTAATCTTAAACTCCCTTTATTAATTTTTATAGGTTAAAAAAGTCTTGAGATGAAAGAAGGAGAGAATACCAAAAGTCTGGCATCAGGTTTGAACTTTAATTAACATGATTTGAGTTATTTTTAGGAAGTTGATTGCTTGGCAGGACTTATGTGTTTTGAGGCATGGGAAATAAAAAAAATCTAACTTAAGTCGCCGCATTGGTGGTAGATCTTTAAGTAGAAATAAAAGATTAGATTCTATTTTCATTATTTTGTTGACTTTAACCTTATTTGAAAAATTTTGGGCTCACAAAATCTGGTTGAAATTTTTAAGTTAATTCCATAATTTATCAGTTCATACTCGTATTATGTTATGGTATTGAAGTTTTGAAAGTGAAAGTTCAAACATATTTTTATTCTCTCACTTTTTGACTTTAGTATTGAGTTTAGTATTAGTATATTATGTTTTTATTTTTTCACTTTTTGACTTTTGTATTGGAAATATTTTCAAAATTTAAACTCCAAGGTACTTTTAAATGAGGGGGAGTGATCGAATTGTTTTTGTTTATATGGCCTTATTGCAAGTTTATATTATTCAATTGCTTATTTATTTAATAAAACTATTTAGTTAGTTACATATTCAAGTCATACTTTCAAGATTTTAATTATCTTAACATGAGTTTTAATGAATGATACATAAGTTAATCATGGGATAAATTGCAAGAAAAAAAACAATGAATTAGGCCTAGTGATTATCCTGCGAATCAAAATAACACTGGAAATCGTTGGAAAAATTAGTAGCAATATACAACAAATTTAGTGAAAATTTGGAGTATGGCGAATCCCTAGCAATTCACCTTATAAGGGAATAACTGCTCAGATCGATGAGTCACTGCACCTCATAGACCACCGATTCACCTTATGATTTTCTAGTGATTCCATTATATAGGAATCGCTAGGCATGATTTTTAGTTTTTAATAACAGAATTGCAAATCACTACAAACACAAACTCTTTCACACTAACAAACCATTGCATCACTACATAAAAATCCCAATTTCTTGCCTAGATTTATTCAATCTAAGTTTAATCTCATAGTATTTAAGTGATTCTCACTCTAACCTAGTCCCATTCAAACAATTTTTTTATTTTGGAAGTGTTGAGCTAAACTAGGGTTTTAGAGAAATCGACCTAGTGTTTGGAAGAATGTTTTAGACATGTTCAAGACATGTGATTGCATTGATTATTAGTTTACAAATTTAACAATCTCGAGATCTTATTGTGTTTACACATATTTGCAAATGGTTTGAAATTCGAGTTTAAAATGTGTTCGGGTGTTTGGTTATGGTCTTGTTTCAATTGAATTTGCTTTATTTTTGAAAAGACTAAAGATTTATCGCACAATTGCTTCATGATATTTAGAAAAATGATTTTAAAGTTTATATATGAGTTAACACTTTGATGTCAATTTTATTTTACAATTTTATTGAATTTCAAGCTAGTTTTCCAAATGGACTTCTCCTTTTAAAAAGAAGTCTAGAATTTTATCAAATTTTTTTCAACAAAACTTATTTTTATGATCTACATGTTTATTTGTATTTGGACTTATGAGTTATTGAGATTTGAGACAATGGCCAGAGGACGTAGAGGTAGAAGCACAAGAAAGGAGACGGGGAAGTCACCATTAATTGAAAAGCCTAAATAAAAATCTAAAGTTCCAACCACACCAATTAGGCCAACGGGGATTCCGATAAATAACCCTTAAACCTTGAGTATCGAGAGAACATTCTCCACCTTTAAGTTTTACCGATGAGTCGAAGGGAGTGGAAGAGATTGAGGAGATACATAGAATCCAATTCTCAACCTACAACCTCATTAATGCCAAAGATCTTAATAGGATCAAGAGCGACATTAGTAAAAATAAGAAAAACATACTAGAGAGGGTTTCAACATTAAGAATGAAGCTAAATATGGGCCTAGAATTTTGAACATAATATGGGAGTGAAAGTGAGGATTGTTCACTATAGACTATTACGTCAATAATGATGCAAGGTCCTCGATAGAAATGAGTTGTGAAATAATAGTGAGAGTTTTACATGAATGGACACGAATTAGAGCTTTTTAAATATTAACCCCAAATCAGTGTACACATTTTCATTCAGACTACAAACACTTGCACCCCTTCGACTAGAAATCAAATTAGTGTCTAATTCAATTTTCAAAGCCTTATTATAGCTTATTTAAGTAATGCCCACCTAGATTAGGATTACTATATAGTTTAGAGAATTAGATTTTTGATAAATTTTTAGTTTTTGAATGAATTCCAAATCATTCTTGGTTTTTTAATTTCTATGGATTGTGAATGATTATATATGGTTTATATGGTTTTAAACTGAAATGGTGGTGATTAAAGTTGATCAATTGATTTTTTGAATAATTTGGAGAAATACTTGAAATTTTTACCCGAAGGGTGATTTTAAACCAAATTAAGATAAATGATAGTTGTGTTTGAGTTAGTCGTATGAAGAAATGAGTTAAGGAGTGTGTTTTATTTTAAAAGACTTGAATTTATTACAAGATTGATTCCTGTTATGAGATGATGATGCTTAGTAACTCATTATTGTCATGATTTATTCGATTATGATAAGTTATTCATATGATAATGCGTTCATTAATTATTATTTCATATAGTTCGTTTATACTTCATTAGGTATAAGTGTTTTGTTGGAAACCTCAATTAGTTTTATAATTGTAGACAAGGTCTCGATTTAGTTTGGGGGTATTTAAATGAAGAGGAGTACAAAGAAGCAATGTATGAAACTCTCATGAGGTAGAATATATTTATTTATTCAAAGTTGACTGCATTTTTAAAATTTTTCCATAATAAATGTAATGTTTTTCCATTTCGTTTTACTTTATTTTAGTTAGGAATGCAACAACAACGACAACAACATAGCCTCAGTCCCAAATTAACTGGGATTAGTTAGGAATATGAAATCGAAAATAACTTGAAATTAAATACAAGTGTCATATTATTATTATCTATGAAAATGGAAATTTTATGACATAAATGAATTGTTATACCCTATTTGATTTATCCTAGATTGTGTATGGACTAGAAGAGTTTTGAGGGGATTGATTGCTTTGTGCTAGACATTATAATTGGGATTGATTACTAAGAATCTTGTTATACAATGATTATTAATCAAGTATTATATATACATATATATTGAAAAGAGTTTATGCCACAATTAGAGGATCAAAAAGGAAATTAGCCAATAAACTTTACTAAGGTGGAAAGAATACTTTTTTGACTATAGTGAAAATGAGAAGAGCTAACAAGAGTTTTTAAATAAAAAATAGAGAGACCAACAGATTCGAAAGGAAATGGAGCAAGGAATCTAGTGGTGGAAAAATGAGATGAATAATTCCTATAAAAAGAATAATGAATTCCAAAGGAAATGGGGCAGAGAACCATAGAATGACAATATAAAGAAGAAAATGAATTTATAATTGAAGAAAAAATAAAGAGAGTGATAAAAAGTATGGAAGGAAGTTTATGCAAAACTCTTCAAATAAAAGATTTAGCTCGGGTGTTTATAGCTAAGTTGACTGAAATATATCTTTTTATTCCAACAAACGAAAATGAAATGATGGTTATTGATGAATAAAAACTCCTATTGACTTCGATATTGGTGATATTTTAAATATTATTTGAAAATAAGATTTATTAAGTGATTTTGTATCTTGAGATTCTATATTAGTTATCGTAAGCTTGATGCTTGTAAGTGGCGATTGAGAAAACTTATGTAGTACCTTGACATTAGTGATTGGTTTAACTTTGAATTATATGATGTATTGCATGATTAGAGGTTGAATCGTCAAATAAAGGGGTTGTTCTTTAAATCTTTCTATTCTATCATAATTCTTATTTTTATGAGGGTAATGTTTTTATTTAATTATAACTTTTGTTTAAGATAAATAGTAAATAATTATGAAATGATATTACGATTGAAAGTATTCCTTTGCTATGGACAGTAAAGTCCTAAGTTTGTGAGTATTTTATAAGACATGAATTATACACATTTTATACTGCATTTTAGTATGTTTTATGAGGCAAAGTCTCTAAAATATGATCCTAATAGCTTATGTTTGTCTATTTCATGTTTTTAAGGTGTATAACTGAAATTGAGGAAAAAAATGGTGTAAAATGCATATATGGTAGTCCTATGTTGGATTTACATAAAAAAAAAACAAACATGTTGCACGAATCCCGAGGCAATAAAATGGAGCCCAAAAGGCTGATGGGACGTGTGATGATGTGGTGGTGTGTATTTGGAATATATGAAGAAATGAAGTAAAAAATGAAAAAAGTGAAAGATTTGATCGAGTGGAAGTGGTACTCAAAGAATCACCAAGGAATTAAAAAAAACTTATTCTTTACGACTAGCGATCTCCCAGCTCTTCCAATGTACACAAAATTGCTAGTCAAATCAGTGGAAACATGGACTTCAATTCTACAGATGTACTTAGGGATTTCATTTAACCATGAATCGCCGAGGAATTGTTGAAGCAGATTTCGAGGATTAGTTTGAGTTGGTTAGAGATGTTTACTACCTATAATACTATAAATAAGAACCATAGGCTGCAAAATCATTTGCTCTTGATTGCTCTTGGAGCCATATTTACTAGTTTTGTCAAGTTTTAGTTTGGGATTTTGTTTATTACTTTTCATTATTTTTGAAGATTCTAAGTATTTATTCGAGCGGTATTTTTAATTATGTCTTTTAGTTACTTTATTGCAAAGTTATTTATGATTATAAGCGAGTATTTTATTAATCTAAACAAAGTCCAAACATGATTTAAATACATTTTACAATATAGTTAACATGAGATGAATATGTGCTTAATGCTTTAATCATGATTCATTGATTTAATATGTTATTCTATGCTGATTTTAATCATGATTTTTGTATTGCATGCAGAGTCTAGAATATGTATTGTGATATTTGGATTCATTATCTCATTTAAAGTAGTAACTGTGATCACTTGAAAGGTCTTACCATTTAGATGTCTTATGTGAATTAGAGATCTAAATCTAAATCACACGAATTCAAATTAATTATGTCCCACAAATTAATTAAAGAAACCCGAAAATCTCTCTATCTATATATATAGTTTTCTAACCCGATTATATTATAACAACAAATACTTGAGTCACTTGTATAAAATAAGTCTCCAATTCGACGAAAAGTAACATGTCATCATGAGAATTAATGAAAACTTATCTCATAATAACTTTTAATTTGCATTAACTTTTTCTAACATATCAATATTGTTGTGAGGTATGACTAATGTTCTTCTTAAAAAAAACTAAATAATAAGTCCAACCAATAAGTTTAATTAAACAATTCAACAACACAAAATACAATAAAAAAGTGAAATTATTGGTACTCAGGAAAAAAACATTAATTACTATAAAAACTTAAAATTCATGGAGATAGAAGTGTCGAAATTGTTCGTACCGATACTTAAAAGAAAATACACATTTAATACTATGTAAAAAGCTCCAAATGAGTGTAGTTTTGTGGTGGCAAAGAAAAAAACACCAAAACTTATATACTAGTGTAAGGTAGAAGTCATACGTGTTCGATTCTAGGTAGCTAACTAACTAATTAATTAATAATTAATTATATATATTGGTTTACGTGAGTTATGGGGTTGGGGTATCCGACTAATTTGAACCAAAGTAAGTTTGTCATTGTCGGCAACTGCTACTCCTTCGTCGTTGTTGTCCTACTTTGTCATCGATATGTGCATACCGCGTGATCCCTCGACTCTCCTCAACTTCGATGCGAAACACATGTGAAATTAGTAAGACCAAAATTTTTCCCTTTAATATAATTCTTCCTCCATCTTCTTAATTGGATTTTCGTATTCATCTAGTGCAGTCTGTTGCTAATTCCGTTTCTAAAGTTACATACAGAATTAACAACGAAATCTATAACTAAAACGTACACGTGTCCATGCTAATTCTATTGCTAAATTTAGCAATGAAATTATCAACATATTTTTAGGCGGGAGAGTTTGGCGGGTTAATTAGCAACATATTTAGAAACAAAATTTATTCCTTTTCTAAATTATGTTGCTTTTTGTTTCTATTCCATTTCTAGATGGTCAACTTGAAAGTTTGACTACTGGCATTGCTATTATGTTGATAACTAGATTCAGAATTAAGTCCGTTGCTAATTTTTGCTTCTATATTGACTATTTTTTGTAGTATATATGATATATATTATATTAAGACGTGGTAAACTAATGATATACCAATTATTGGCAACCATTAGAGTAATTTAGCTTCGGTTTACTTTGTTTATGAGTACTAAAGAGTATTGTGTGAAGAAATGTAAAATTCTAGAATTTCATAAACTTGAGTAGACAACTAATTAAGTATTTTTCAAAATTTAATTAGAGTTTAGGTATCCTTGGTGGGACGCATGCATTATAGACAGTCGATCATAAGGTAAAATGTTATTTTCTTGGTAATGAATGCCTAGTGTATGTACTATATGGTAATTTGTTGCGAAGTCGGGGTGTGTTGAGGTGTATCCTCAATTTGTCAAAATTGGGTTGCGAGTGCATGTCTTAAGGGCACGAGTGAAAATAAGTTATTAGTTGCTTGAAAACTAATTATTCAAGTGTTAATCCTCACGTGAAGATTTTTCTTCGATTTGCGTGCAAGTCGCGATCAGTGTTATTGTAAAATGAGAACGAAGTTGGTGCGATACCTTACCTCGAGTTTTATTTCGAGTGGCGGTTGTCAAGGTTGAAATTGAGTCCAAATTGGTGTAAGTCTGCTTTAGTATGGCAAAAGAACTGGTCCATAAGGGTTTAGTATGTCATGGACAAAGTTAAAATTTTTGGGTTTTGGCGTGACCAAAACTAGTGTCATGGACATTTTATGGAGTTGGACTATTTCATCTAGAGGTTGGCTCAATTTGGTGAAAAATCAGTTCCAAAACGAGCACCGAAAGGCAAAACAAATCTAAATAAGGATATTGAGAATTAATAAATAAAAAGAAATTAAGTAGTTGACAAGTAGTTGAGGGTATATATAAATTTATATAAAAATCAAATAAAATCAAACGAAACGTTTGATTTCAATAGAATCGTTCATCCCTGACCCTTTTAATTTGATCTTTCGCTCCGCAAACTCCTGACATCCAATTTTTGCCTGGTTTCTTTCTACAAAACTATTGAGTGTCTTGATTTCTTTTGATGGGTTTTGATAGGAATTGGTAGAAATTATTGTGAATTGATGTGTTAGGTTGATTTGGATCAATTTGGAATACATCCCACTGGCGTGGGTTAGGGATTTGATGAATTGAACTAATGTGATTCAGTTGATAACTATTTTGAAGATGTTTTCATAGTTGGTATTAATTTAAATTAAGTTTCTTAATGAATCGATTATTGGTTTTTATTCAACTTGACTACATGGGTTGTGAAAATATTTTGATGTTGGTATCGAGTTGTTTTTTTTTTTTTTTGTCAAGTCTTAAGGATTTAATTGCGAAAATTTCGATATGGAGAAGTTTTTCAGTTTAAAATAGATAAAGTTTGCCTAGTTGACAAACCATATTGGAACATTCATAACTTATTCGTCGGTGATATGATTTGACTGTTCTTGGAGTCTGTGGAAAGTAAGGCATGAGTACTATAAGTTGATCATGACAAATATTGAGGTTTCAAGGTTACAAAATTATCCAAATTGATTAGTTGAAAGCTAATTGAAACAGTTATATAAATTATTATTTTTGAAAACTATTCTTAAGCGTAGTTTGGCCACGTTTTTCATTTGGTTTTGTGATTTAGTTTCACTCGAAGCTTGACTTATAATATAATTGGCTATGCCGGGAAACTATTGGATCCATTTTCAAGGTGATTCGATGTTTCGAGGACTTTGAGAATTTAGCTTAAAGTTGGTTGGTTGTAAGTAAACACTACAACGATCTTTACTATTTATGGAAATTTATCTTTGTCCCTGCATTTGTGTTTAGTCTGCATTGCATTTCATGTCATTGTTAGTCATACATACATGACATTCAGATAGAGTTTCCCCTACTTCAAACATAAGAGTGTGATGTGATCCAATACAGACTTGATGTACTACAGGGGTCCAAGGCGAGTAATGTCAACTCCAGGGTAGCATGAATTAAACTTATAAGACTATTCTGAGTTCGTTATGAGTGGGCCTACTTGTTATAAGCTAAGAACAAGAAATGAGGGATCCACGTTGTTATATAAATTGTTGTTGTCAGGAAATGCAATTACATGTCTCCATGTATTCGGACTAACATTTACATAAGTACATAGTAATGTAGGAGTGTACTTACCTAATATCTTTGAGTTGTTTTTGAAGATGTCAAGTTCAATGTGAAGACAAGGAAAAATGGCCAAGACTCGAAGACCTTGGTGCATGTTTTAAATTCTAAAAGTTTTATTTTCTTGTTCTAATCACTTTATATATATTGTTTTGGGCTTTAGGGTGAATGTAGGTTGTGAAATACTTTTTGAATAGGTTATGAGAGCCTTCTAAATTAGTTTGATGTAAGTTAAGAGGTTTATAATTCAGTTTTGATTTATTTTGGGACTATAAATTTGTAACTAAGATACCAGAGACTCTACGTTAGTATTTAAAGTTTGAATTTGATATATATTGTGAACTACAGGGAGTTGTGAGTCCTTTTATGCCTCTCCCCAATTCTGCTGTCTATTAGGTGAAAGTTTTTCGGCAAACCATTTTTAGGGGAAGTGTTGACAAAATTTTTATAAAAACATAAATGATAATCCGGATGATTTCCTAATTAGATCCAATTAAGTAAAATAAGTATTAAGTATCGTAGAGGATATAAATTCAGTTTTGGAGCTTTACTAAAGTTAAAAATTGAATTTATTTTGAGGCATATAGTTAATTGTTTGGTTTAGGTGCCTAATTAGAGTAATTAAGCTGAGTCAGGACTTAGTAAGATGGGTCCTGACAAGAAAACATTAATGATTTCACGTTTGCTATAGAAGTTTGGTTTCATTGGTTTAATTGAAAGTGATATATTTTTATACATCTCTGATTCGCGATGATTTCAATTATGAATTATGATGCATGTGTTTTAATGCAGTGTGAGTAGTCTATATAATTTAGGGATCAATGGATCCTATGGTATGAATGCTATGCTTTGAATATGATTAAAAGTGATTATAAAATGTGCGATGGTTGGAATTTGTGTTGATTTTGAGCGTAATACTTTAGACATCTTGATCACATGTTTAATAATGTTATATTTTAGAAGTTATCATGACTATTGAAGCTTTTAATCTGGACATGAATGGTACAACCATAAAAATAATAACATCAAGCGATAGTTGTTGATTAGGGAGGCATGAAAAGTAAACTTAGTTGGTTATGAATTCAAATATTTGGGACTTAAAGCAATGTTGAGCTTATATTATTCACACCGATAGGTGGAGTTCTAATTTATGTCACGAAAGTGAGTTAAAGTGGATTTGAAGGAAATCTATCTATTCTAATAAGCATTACATACAACATATTAAGATGTAAAGATGGCCAAAAAAGCGTAGTTTTAAATTACCTAGGTGATGTTATGAACTAATATATCCTTAATATAAGAGTTAAAGTAAAGTTTGAAGTGATTTGTTAGATAGTTTAATTTAATATAAAACCAATCAAAAAATGATTTCTTTAGCAAGAGTTCAAGTTAAATTAATAATGAACTAGTGAAAAAATCTTTCCCTGAGGATGATACTTGTGATCAACGTAAGTTGATTGCACTATTACTACCAGTTAGCTGTTATACTTTCGACACGCATCATGTAGCGGCCTCACGGCCCGAGGCCGCTGAAAGTAGTTGTTGCGTGGGTCTCGCAGCCTTACTGACATCTGTCGCCACGTCAATGCTCCTCGGTATGTGTGATGTTCATCGTGTTCTTTATAATATTTGTCAATTATCTGAGATATACATTAAATTACAAGTATGGCTTGTGTTTTTCAGAGTTTTAAGTGGGTAACTAGTAAATTTACAACGAATATCTTCAAGTGAATAAGCATGGATTTTCATTAACTTATAAGTTTTATGGAGCATCAGCCCTACTGTAGAAAATCCGAAATAGAGTACATTGTATATCAGGCAACAAAAGTAAATATATACAAGTACAAGTGTCTCATAAAGCTCCCATAAACTAAAAATATATAACAAAATACCAAAATAAACACCTACGAGAAGTGTGTCGAACAATGGGTGAGCTCAGAGATAGTCGCGAAGAATCTCCTTACCCTCACTCATAGAAAGATCTGCACTCGGCCATCACAACAAAACAGATGATGAATCCAGTAAGTAGAATCTCAAGGAAATTCACTGAGCATTCATATGATAAAGTAAAGGAAATCTAATAAATGTTGTTAAATATACATGCAGAATGTAAATAGAAAACTATAAATGGATCATCGCATGTGTAAATAACAATAAAGCACAAACATTCATGCCCATCCCGGTCAGACTAGACTATAGTTTGGATACCATCCTTAGGATCCCACCAGTGGGCACACACAGCCGGCCCATCACCTAGTTCTTTCATGGCCGACATAGACTTACGACGTACCAACACATGTATTGAAAAAGTAGCTTGGGTTGTTATTCACAGAGGACTCCTGAAAAACATGCTATGGTCGAGAGTGTCATAGACACACAAAGGAATACCCGACGGGATTAAACTCAACTAACCGTTCTAAAAGTGACATAGACATAGATAACTGAAATAAATAAAGAACAGAACTAGGAATACACTGAACAAGATAGAGTAAAACAATAATGAAAGCAAGTAAATACTCAAATAATGTTCCATTAGGTTTTACGAACCTCAAACACGAGCTCCAACCGGTCCTTATGCACCCGTATCTGACACCAAACCCCGACTACAAACTCTTAGTCCTCGATATCCTATATAAAATATTTAAATTAGGTTTTAGAACATTCCAATTGAAAATAAAATTATTTAGTTTCATTTTCATTAATTAATTTTAAAATACGAGATTTTCTCGGTAGCGACCACATAGAGTGCTTTCCGGGTCGAACCACATTAGCCATGTCTCGACTTGACCGATTTTCTTGAATTTGGTCTTGATTTCCATTTATGGCTATAGCCAAAAAATTTACTTTTGATTATATATACACAATGTAGATATATAAATGTACATATCCTATAATGTACATATCCTATAATGTATGTATATTGTATATTATATAAACCTTACTCAGTTTAAGGCTAAGCATCTGTGCATTACATCCAAATAAAACTTTCTCTCTTTTTCTTTAAAAAAAAAAAAACAATTTTTGGAAGGCCCAAGCCCATAGGCTTTGGGTCTTCCATGGATTCGCGTGCGTTCACGCACAAGAAGTATCTTGTGCGTGAATGCACTAGCTCCTGCGCACCACTAGAATTAAGTTTGCAACAAATTCTAGAGTTTTAATCAAACTCTTTTGATTATAAGTAGTGGCATTGTCTAAATTCTCAATATATTTTCTTTTAAAAAAAGAAAAAAAAAAAAGAAAACCCCATTTTGACAAGCATAAACCCCCATTTTTCAGGTTTTGAACTTAAAAAGTGAGGAGGAATTCACACCTGGCTTTGGGTTGTTCTTGAATTACTCTTCCAAAGTAAGATTTTATACTCAATTCACCTCCGATTTCTCCTAAAATTTCAGCTTTATCAAGCTCTCTCGCAACTTTGAATTTTTGGTTGAACAAAGCATTTTATGCTCATTATTCCCACTAAGTGATTCTTTTATACTTGGACAATTAGATCTTGACCATTGATCTTTGTGTTGCAACTCATCTCTAGGCCATCTTGTGGTCCATAACTTAAGTTGTCCATCTCCAAGTGACACATAAGAAACATACACTTTACCAAGATTCTCAATATCTAGATTGCCTAATGTCCATAATTAGCCTTAGTTAAGTTGATCAAACTTTAGGCTTAATTAATAAAAAATTCATATTTACTTGTCACACAGTAACGCATTACTTATTCGGGTAGTCTATTTATATATAATCATTGTCAATATTCTTATGGTCATACCAATACCTACCTGACACCCAGTGCCTCACTTTTGACACGTATCTCGAGGCATGTAAATTCTTGCGCTCTCGATTTAATTGGCTTAACCAATGGTTTCATTTTCATTAAATGTCACATTTACTTTGACTATACTCACACTAGTCTATTTAGCATAGTCTATATTCAGTGAACCCGCACTTTGCCTACTTGATACTCCCGTCGACATGTTTTTCGAGGCAAATACCCATCTCACATCCTCACATGATATGTCAATATGAACTCACACATGCGATGGAATAATGAATAAAACAATAATTAACATCGCAAATAAGCACCTAATATACAAAAATAACTATTCAAGCCCAGCTGAGCATGTCCTACATGGGCTGATCTGGCGACTGAGTCTGAAAATAATGGTGTCGATAAATATTGGGCCGTTACAATACTTACTATTTAGGGAAGATTTCATCCTAAAAGTAGGGTAGACTATCATCTCAAGCCGTGGAATCATCTATAGTACTAACAACCTTTATTACCTCCGTCTTCTGTTCTTCTCTACTTGGAAATGTGACTATGGCGAGAAAAATCGACATCACCAACTTACTCTCGAACTCCACTAGACCATGCTTCAGTATGTTAAGATCCCTCTAGTGGGCTTTTCCAACCCCATCCAATGGTACATCACCCAATAGCCCTCGTGGTGGTTGATATGGACCTACGACCTATCGAAACGTGCAGTGAAAATAAACCCTCCAAGTCGTAATTCACTAAAGGTGCTCGTACCTTGTGTTATGCCTTAGTGATTCACATAACCACTGAGTCTTCATATGTATAGCTAGGAATCAAAGTATGTATATGCAAGACTTAAATATATATTTAACAAAATGCGTCAGATGGCTTATCCCAGACATGTTTTCTGGTCGCCTTTTAGTTTGGTTGACCTACTGATTGAGCTCTCTCTCGAGTTTGATCTGGCTCTGGTAGTGGTGTTGCCCTCCAACAATCAACTCTAAGATGTCCTGTCTGACCACATCGAAAACATTGATGCGTCTCCAACCACCGTGCATGTCTGTCCCCGAATTCTTGACCTTGACCTTGGTCTTGTTGATACTACAAAATCTGATGTCTAGATTGCTCTACAAGTGTGGGTGCAATAGTGAGTACTGCTTGTTTGTGGTCATATTTGTACTGATCTGACTAATAGTCATCCTTGCAGTCATGGTCATCTATATGGCTCATATGAAACTGACGGTCATCTCTACGATTCAGATCAGACTGAT
This sequence comes from Stephania yunnanensis, assembly GCA_039657365.1. Lineage (NCBI taxonomy): Eukaryota > Viridiplantae > Streptophyta > Magnoliopsida > Ranunculales > Menispermaceae > Stephania > Stephania yunnanensis. Next base: position 25,373,070 of record CM077584.1, read on the forward strand.
CTTCTACGTCTTTTCTGCCTCCAGTCTGACCTCAAACCCTGCCCTAACTGTCCCTCAAAATCATCATCAGCATGTCTACTACCTCTCTGCCGAAGAAATGTCTCGTATGTGAGTGCTTGATCATAAATCTCATGTACCGTGCGAGCTTCGGTGGACACAATGGCACCGACAATCACTTCATGTAAACCTCAAATGAAATAATACATCTACAGTCTCTTTGTCTCCGCAATGTTCATGGTGAATTGTAACAAATAATGATATGTCTCCATGTCCTCTAACACTGACCGGTTGGCCTGTCTCAAGGCCAAAAAATCCACTTTCATACATACTTAGACTTCTATAGGGATATACTAATCGTAGAAGATCTGTCTGAAGTGTGTCTATGTTGTAGCTCTAGGTGGGTATCACAGTATGTAGTTTACCATATAGATGCGGCTCCTCGAAAGAATGATCCAGAAACTCGCGCCTGTATGCTCTTATCGACCTTTCAACATCTTGTGCAGCTGCTTATGTGAATGTAGCCATCTCCCGACTGCATTTGGGTCACCACCTCCATAGAAACACAAATGCTGAAGCAAATAAACATTTAATCTGCTTCGCTTCAGGCGTCTATGTAACTCGGAGGTAGTAGCTATAGTAGCCTTGTAATTATTAGTGTAGGAATAGGTGTCAATCTCTCGACAAGTGCAACTACTGATACAATCATTAGAGTAACCCTCTTAATATGTGTCTTAGGATCTATGGGAGTAGTAACCTGAACAGGTGTATGCTAGACAGCCGAGGCAACAACTATCAGAGTAGTAGTAGTCGGTACCGCAAGTACTGAGGGAGCTATTGGTGCTACGGCGGCTGTGGCGGCACGACACCTGAGTTACTGTAAAATCTCGGCCAACTGAGCGTCGTGTTCCGCGAGTTTGTCATCGACACACTGTATAGTACTACTGGTCGTGGCCTAAGCCGGATCTCTAGTCTGACCCATCTCTAGCAGAATAGTACATTGTCCGTCTATCACAATCTGCATTGGGAAACTTGCGCTAAATCAGCCTCGGTATATATATGAGTGTATAATAAAGAATATACAGAAAAAACATAACACATATATATCAACTAACTCTACCTGTCTCATACTCACTTCCCAACTAGAATTCTAAAGCACTTACATCAGGTTTACACATCTAAGGTTTTGTTCATTAAATATTATGCTATTTCATTAATTCCCGAGGTTCCTCTAACTATCGCTATGATACCAACTTTAACGTTGGTATCAGGTTAAATAAAACAAATTACATTTCATCTCTTATGCTCCATCGACCTTTCTCTGATACCAAATATGGTGACCTCGCGCCCTAAGGCCACTGAAAGTAGTTATTGCGCGGGTCCCGTAGCCCCGCTGACGTTTTTCGCCACTTCGATGTTCCTCGATATGCATGATGTTCATCGTATTCTTTATATTATTTGCCAATTATTCGAGAGTTGCAAGTAGATAACCAGTAAATTTACAGCAGAAGTCTTAAAATGCATAAACATGGATTCTCATTAACTTATAAGTTTTATAGAGCATCAGTCCTACGGTAGAAAACCCGAAATAAAGTACATTGTATATCACACGACATAAGTAAATATATACAAGTACATGTGTCTCATAAGTCTCCCATAAACCTAAAATATATAACAAAATACCAAAATAAATATCTACGAGTAGTGTGCCGAATAGTGGGTGAGCTTAGAGATCGTCACCAAGAATCCCCTTACCGTTACTCATAGAAGGATATGCACTCAGCCATCATAACAAAACAAATGACGAGTCCAATAAGTAAAATCCCAAGGAAATTCACTAAGCATTCATATGATAAAGTAAAGGAAGTCCAATAAATACTATTAAATAAACATGCGTAATGTAATCAGGTAACCATAAATGGATCATCGCATGTGTAAATAAATATAAAGCACAAATGTGTGTGCCTGTTCTACTCAGACTGGACCATACTTCCGATACCCTCTCCAAGACCCCACCAGTGTGCGCACTCAATTGGCCCATCACCCGGTCCTCTCGGTGGGCGGCGTAAACCTACGACACACCGACATATGTACCGACAAAGTAGCTCGGGTCGTTATTCATCGATGACTCCTGATACACTTGCTATGTTCTAGCGTGCCATAAATATAATGGAATACTCGGTTGGAATAAACTCAACCAACTGTTCAAATAGTGACACAAACATAGATAATTGAAATAAATAAAGAATAAAATCAAGAATACACTGAACAAGATAGAGTGAAACAGTAAAAAAAGCAAATAAATAATCAAGTGACGTTCCATTGAGTTTTACAAACTTTAAACAAATGCTCCAACTGGTCCTTATGCGCCCGTATCCAACACCGAACCCTGACTATAGACTCCTAGTCCTCAATGTCCTATATAAAATATTTACATTGGGTTTTAGAACACTCCAATTGAAAATAAAATTATTTAGTTTAGTTTTCCTTAATTAATTTTGAAATATGAGTTTTCTTAGTAACGACCACATTGAGCGCGTCTCGAGTTGAAGGACATTTGACGTGTCTAAGCTTGACCGATTTTCTTGAATTTGGTCTTGATTTCCATTTTTTCTATATCCAACAAATTTGCCTTCAATTATATGTACATTTTATAGATACACAAATGTACATATAATATAATGTATATATACATTATATATTACGTATATGTATGATACATTATATAAACCTTACTCAATTTAAGGCCACGCCTTTGTGTGTTGCATCCAAATCAAACTTTCTCTTTTTATTAAAAAAAAAAAAACTTTGGGAATGGCCAAGCCCATAGGCTTTGGGCCTTCCTTTTATTCTTGTGCGTTCACGCACAATATACTATTTGTGCGTGAATGCACAAGCTCCGGCGCACCAGTCGCCTGAAGCACCTTGAGGTGCTTGCACATTAGGCAAACGGTGCGCCTTCGTCAACAGTGACGTGTCTTCACCAAAAGCCCCGACAACCATAATTGTTAGCAATCTTTCTTGCATTGATTAACCAGATTAAGCATGGAATTGGATATAACTTCAAGAACATAGAGATTTTGCTAAAAATTAGTGCACAACTAAGTTTGTAACAAATTCTAGAGTTGTAATTAAATTCTTTTGATTAAAATTAGTGGCATTGCCTAAAATTTTCAATACATTTTCTGTTAAAAAAAAACAAAAAAGAAAAGTCCATTTTGACAAGCATAAACCCCTATTTTTCATGTTTTGAACTTAAAGAGGGAGTAGGAATTCGTACCTAGCTTTGGGTTGTTCGTAATTTACTCTTCCAAGTTAGATTTTCCATCCAATTTGCCACCAATTTCTACTAAAATTTCAGCTTTGTCAAGCTCTTTCACAACGCTGAATTCTTGGTTGAACAACAAAGCATTGCATGCTCATTAGTCCCATTAATTTGTTCTTTTATACTTGGACAATTAGATCTTGGCCATTATCTTTGTGTTCCCTCTCATCTCAAGGCTTCCCTCTCATCTCTAGGCCATCTTATGGTCCATAACTTAAGTTGTCCATCTCCAAATGATACATAATAGACACACACCTTACTTAGATTCTCAATATCTAGATTGTCCCAATGTCCATCATTGGCCTTATTTAAGTTGATCAAACTATAGGCTTTATTAATGAAAAATTCATATTTACTAATCACACCTTAGCACATTAGTTATTTGGGTAGTCTATTTATATATAATCATTTTCAATATTCTTATGGTCATACCAATACCCGACTACCTGACACCAAAGCCCCGCATCTCGACATGCGTCTCGAGGCGTATAATTCTTGCGCTCTCGATTTAATTGGCTTAACCAATGGTTTCATTTTCATTAAATGTCATATTTATTTTGACTATACTCACATTAGTCTATTTTGCATAGTCTATATTCTATGTACACGTACTTCGCCTACCGGATACCTGCGTTGACATGCTTTTCGAGGCAAATACCTATCTCACATCCTCACATGATATGTCAATATAAACTCACACATGCATTGCAATAATGAATAAAATAATAATTAACATCGCAAATAAGCACTCAACATACAAAAATAACTATTCAAGCTTGGTCAGGCATGTGTTAGCCTATCTAAGGCATCCACCTAGGCCAGATTTGGCGTCCGAGTTTGAAAATAGCCTAATAGTGTCAACAAATATCAAGTCGTTACATATCAAATTAAGTATTGTACTTTCAAATTAATAAAAACAAAACAAAAAAATCTTAAGTTATTGACCTTACTGCTCTTTATCTACTTTTTTTTGTCTTTAGTGTTTCAGAGATGTAAAAAATGTATAGTTATCATGTTAATGAATCAAATAGTGAAATCCTTGATAAAACCTTTAGGTTAGTTTATCAAAGTGAATATATTCGAGACAATACCACATTCCAAGCACAACCAATCGTGAGTGGTTTTGCATGGACGAGATATCATCAACGATATTATAGCTTGTATGGATGTATATGATTTGTGGGAAGTCTAGAGCATTGCTACTGCATACAAGTACATGAATCATGACATAATTTTCAAAGCTTTGACAACCCTTACATTTAAGATGTTTATCAACATTTACGGAGTTCCCATGACAAGTGGCAATCATAAAAAGATCAAGAGATTTATGAACAATTGCTTCTTACATCTTTAGAGCAATTAGTAAAAAAAAAAGGATAAGTAGAGTGAGCACGATCTCAAGAAACGTAAGGAAAGATTAGATATTTCTACACAATCATTTAATATGAAACAGAAAGAAGAAAATCAGGCTTTCTTGAATTTGAAAAAAAATATAGAGGAAATTGCAAAATTTATAAATTTAAGACCAGATGATTCACTTGACCATGTTAGAGAGGATTATCATATTGAGGATATTAAGAAACATGATAGTGGAGTTAATTTAGAGAAGTTTGAAACAATAATGAGTAATAAAAGCACTAAAATCTTAAGATCACACAGTACAGAGTTTATGCAAGAGACAATCAATTTTGTTGTATCGCCATCAATGTTTCAGCAAAAATTGCAAGAGCAATGGATTTCATAGACAATTGGGGTTTATGTGAAGATATTTGAGAAAATTACAAAGAAAATCCCTTTTGTCAAAGCATAGCAAGGTTTTCCAAATTACTCGAATATTATGAAGGATAAGTTAGCATGCCAAAAAAAGATTAGAGGATATGAGGAACTTAACAAGGATTTATAATTGTTGTGATCTTAGTGCATCACGGTGATCATTTGAGAGCCGTGTTGCGTAAGTCATGCTAATGATGTTAAATAAAGCGCTACTAGGAGGCATCTCTGGGGTTTTTAAATTTTAAGTATTTAAATTTTAATTAGTAGTTAGTTTAGTTTAATAAGTATAATTAACACGTTCAAATTCTTACTTTCAAAAATTCATTTCGAATATGTAGGAAAAAACCATTCATCGGGTGATGATTCATTGGAATGAAAATGTCTCGATAACTCATTGAAGAGCAAAAAAGTGCAAATGAGTTCAAAGTGGTAAAGGTAAAAGGCATGGGAAACAAAAGGTAAAATTTATTAATTTTTATATTTTCATGGATTTCATGCGGTCCAGACATCTTGTATGAGTGATACACAAAGTCGGAGGAGCACCATAGATAAATTAATGAAAATCACATGCGAGGAACGTAGGCAGATAGGTCGACGTTGTAGGTATTATTCACATCGCCGTAGGATTGGCCAAAGAGCCAAGATGGCAGCAGGCATAATAAAAGACAAAACAACCCACTTCGTCGTTGATGCAGTGTCGGTGTCGGGGGTCATTTTCTCATTCATTCTTCACACTTGCACTAATACCGTACTACTACCACCAAGCATTCATCTCTATAGAGCCAAAGTATGATCACTTCTACGTGAGATTAGATAGTTCCTGGTGATTGGGAGTGAAAGAAAAAAGTACATTATGGATTTGCAAAAGTAGGAAAGCTAGGGCTTGGATTTTTGAGTTTTGAGTTCAAGGAGAGCTACAATTCTAGTTGGTGAGGAAAGTTAGAGGGTTTAAATTAAAAAAGTCTTAGAGGCGTGTGCTATACCGAATATAAATCTTGTTTTGAGGTACATTTACAATTCCATTTAGTTATGCTTTAATTTTTTTAAAATTTTGATGATACTATATGAAATTATGGATTTGAGGTTGTAGGATTGGCTTTGCAAGATTGTGCGAATGTTGAGCATTAATGTTACCTACGGAAACTTAGTTGATGTATTTCCATTATTTGGCATATGCATGATCCTTGTGACATGAATTTTTATTTTTAGGAGATTGGAATGCTCGATTTGCATTGCATTGTTTTTTAGTTCTTTGAAATTTGAAGAAATGGCAAGAACAAAGAAACAAGTTAGCCAAACTAGAGCAAATGATTTTGAGCCATCCACCTCAAGAAATCCTAATGAAGAAGAGCCTACACCTTTTAAATCCAAAATCTTCATTAGTAGAGAGGCTAAAGACCGATACGAGAAAATCCTATGTAGGGAGTTCATTTGTGAAAAAGATATTAATTTACTGGCCAAGTATGATAATAGAGTGAACAAATTTATTAGGCAATGAAATTGGGAGCAACTCACTCAAGATTATAGAAAGAATAAAATTAAAGGAGTGGGTGAGATTGTTTTTGAATTTTATGCAAATGCAAAGTTCACTGCCAAAGATGAGCCAGTAAATTGAGACGAATTTTTTTTCTCTTTAATATACGTGTGTTCAATACTATCTTTGGGTTGGAGTACTTAAGTTTGTATGGATATGAATCGACTTTCCCAATAAAGCTATATGAGAGACCCTATAACCTATACATTTTAAGAGCTATAGAGAATGTATTGGTTGTCACAGGACAACGAGGCTAGAACATGGGAACTAAGAATATGCCAAGTCACATTAAGAAAGGGAGTGTTAGAAAAGTTTACAGAATGTGGCAACATTTTCTTGTTGCATAGCTATACTCCACATATTAGTAAGGTGAGATCAATAAGGCAAAAACAACTTATCTTTATGAGATAAAAAAAGAATGAGGAGATCAACATCAAAAAGATCATCTATAAAGTATGTAAGAGTCAATATTGTCAAAAAGATACAACAAATTGTTGTTTCCTATATTAATTACCCAGTGTACTTAAAAGTCAGAGCGAGATTGAGAAATGACAAAAAACTTGATATAGAGGCCCACCAACCATTAATTAAGCTTTTATCTCACATTGAAATCACTACCTATTTATCAAGACTTCAAGGAGAAGAGAGAGAGGACCGAGGGAGCTAGACTCGAGGTCGAGTTACTGACCAAACGACAAGATGATCAGGTAGCAGTAGTAGCAGAACTAGCCCAAGAGCTAGAAGAGGAAAAGCAATTGATTCGGGGATTTGCTGAGGGCGTAGAGTTTCTAAAGCCAGAGATTGGCGAGCATGACGTAGACGGTCTTGAAGTCTTTCCACTGCCTCCTCCACCATAGGGACCAGTACTACCACTTGAGGACTTAACTCCATAGTAGCAAAGACTATGGATAGCAGATATGCGGAGACAGTACCAAGATGAAAAGGCACATAACCATGTAGCCGTGTTGAGATATGAGCAGGATATGGAGAGGAGAGAGCAACACTGATGGAATGGGCAACGCAATTTCATGTTATTTGTTGATCATTAGAGATACTTAGTTAGGTATAAGAGGAGCAGACAGATGAGACCTACTGATAGCTCATTAGGTTTTCCAACAACACAGGACTATGTTTTTGATCCAGATTTGGTGCATAATAGGAGGGTGGAGCATCCACTGACACCATCCTATTTTAGAGATGATGATACAAATGATGATGACGTTGCATATTCCTGAAGTCAATGCATTAGGGTTCTTTTAAACTTGGGGAGTTGAGAGTGACTTTGATATCATTTATTTTTTACATTTGGGATATTTTATTAACTATTTAGTTATGTCAATTCATAGTCTATGTTATTATATATACTTGCGTTATTATATATATATTTGTATGTTTTAGTGTTTTCATCTTTCAAGCTTACTTTTAAACCTTGAGGATAAGGTTTGGTTTAGGTTTGGGTGCATCGACATTACACTACAATTTGTGAAGTGGTAAGACAGGTTTGAAATTAAGGATAAACACTGTAGGTATGATCGTTTAAATTTTAATTTTAATAAGTTAAGGAGGAAAGCATGGTAGTGTATAAATTTTTTTATTTTTCTTACTATATGAATGTTTAAGTAGTATAGATTAGGTTATATATAGTACTATGTAATGAATAAGTAGTTCGTTTACTTGTTCATGCCTTTAATTGTAGAAGATTAGATTACTAGTATCTTGTTGATATCAAACTCAAAAGAGGGTTTTTAAATTTTGAAGAAGAAAATAATGAAATTTAATAAACAACGGTGTGATTTCATGATTAGAAACCAAGAGTTAGGGAAGACCTTAGACTTGAAACAAAACCAAGAAACTAGAACACTTCTTGTAAAAAAAGTTAGATCTCCAAGGATTCTATAATAAGTATGAATCTTATGTGATAATACAAAGTAAATAAAGACTTAGTGCAAAGAGGGGAAAAAATAGGCATTGTAAATGAAAAGTTGGAATTAACTTACTTGATTTAGTAAAAGTGAGAAACACTAATAGGAGTTTTAGAAAGAAAAGAAAAAAATATGAGAGAATTGCACAAGTTCTATTGGAGATGGAGCAGAGAACTTAATGGTTGGAAAAAGTGAGGAAGAATGAAGTATGTAGGAAAGACCAGGGATTGTAAAAGTAAAAACGATAAGAAGAAGAAAAGAAATGAGAAAAGAAAAATAGAGAAAAGGTGGAAGTAAAATAAAACTCTTCAAATAAAATATTTAGTTCGAGTATGAGTAGCTAATTGAGTTAAGTTTCCTTTCCAACTATGTTAAGTCCTATAAAATCTTGAAGTGCTTAAGTATACCAAAGATGAGTATGATCTATGCTTATTTATAAATTTCCAAACTTAATGAGAAATCATGAGATTGTATACTTGCTACTTGAGTGTTAAGAAACAAAAACTTGTGAGTAGCAATGATTTTTTGTTGTGATTTACTTTCGTGTTTCAAAAGTGAAGTTATATGTGTTGTTAAAGCTACATGTTTAAAAAATATAAGTTTTTGCAAAGGAGAATTTTTGAGTAGATTATTAACTTGAAATTTAGTGAATTAAAGGATACTCCATGAATAATGTAAATTGAATAAGAAATAGTTATTAGGAGACTTAGTAGAATTCACTTTTGCTGGAGACGCGCAAAGTTCTAAATTTGGGGGTGTTTGACAAATGATTATTTAGACTTATATATGGTTGGTTTAATAGTATATTCAGTATAAATTTCCCTAAATGAGCTCTAATTCATAGTTTAATTGCATTTTTCAGAGAATTAAGAAGTAAAGGAAGAAAATGAGCGAAATTGAGAAAAAACGGAACAAAAATCCATTAAAACATGGTTGGCATAGTGGCTACACATGGTGACGCTATGGGAAGGAAAGGCACATTGTGGGAGAGTAAAGGAAGTAAAGAAATTAACACTGGAGGTTCAACACACAAAGGACATCGCCAAGACATGGAAGTGACAACGCCGAGGTACCTAGAACTCAAGAGAGGTGCACAAAGAGGCGACACTGTAGCTTAAATCACATGGCGCTGGGGCATTAATGACACTACCATACTCTCAAAAAATAGAAAGTCGGAGTTTTATTTCGAGTCGCATTGTGAAGTAGGGTTTCTAATTGTTATTATGGAGTATAAATAGGTATTAGGAGGTGACAAACTAACGATATACCAATTATTAGCCGCTATTAGAGTAATTTAGCTTAAGTTTATTTTGTTTTTAGGTATTAAGGAGTATTATGTGAATAAAACATTGAGGACTTCACGTTTGCAATTCAAGTTTGGTTTCATTGGTTTAATTGAAGGTAATATATTTATATTGATCTCTAATTCACAATGATTTCAATTATAAATTATGATATAACAAATCATTGCTCCATCTCTAGTATCCAGGTCTCGGCTACCTCTTCCTCCACACCTCTTCCTCCATAGTGCCATTAAATATCATGATATCGTATTTCATAAATTCCTTCCGAGTTCAGAGAAATGCAACCTTCTCAAAATTTATTGGCAATGCAACATCTATTTCTAATACTTAAACCTGTGCTACAACTGGTTGGGCTAGAGTTGCTACTATCTCAGGCTCCTCCCTCTGCCCTGCTAACATCGGTATTAGCTGTTAGCTGAATCTCAGGTTATTGAACTTGTGGTCCTATATAAGACATCATCATTGCCATTAGCTTTACCTAAGATTCCATAAGCTCTCTCATTTACTACTTGATTTTAGATTTCCACTGAGCCTCATTCTCCCGATTACCGTGGAGTCCAGTCCTCTGCGAACCCTCTCCCTGTTCAGCCATTATATTTTGAAATCAAAGGAGATATAAGACCATTAGGGTAACATTCAAAGAAGACAAGTACATCATATGTATACAATTTATAACAATAAGTGTGGCGAATAACATATAATAATATTTTCATTATTAATTCCTCCCCCCCAAAAAACCATGATAATGTCGTTTATCATGTTCTAAGCTAATTCATAACTCAAGATAACTCTCTGAGTTAGTTAACTTAGGTTATAATACTAAGGTATATCAGAGCCAATAACCTTGAATACCAAAGTTTATTCAAGTTATTACTTGTTTCCAAGTAATAAGGTTATATTCTGAAATAGGCTTTGATACCAACCTATGACATCCCCGATACCAATTAGGGCGATACATGCTTCAAACCCTAATTAAGCCTCGGTATGCCAGCTACACTTAACTAGAGCCAATAGTTTCTCCTTCCATACTTGATAAACTCAACCTATATGGATATTGAAATATAAATCAAAATATACATAACGTAAAATTAAGACTTTCTCGATAATCAAACTGATAAACATAAATTCTGAGTTTATCAAAAACCAAAACAAATTTACTAAACCCACCATACCCTAGTATATTACAGTAGTATGATTTGAACATCATATATATATATATATATATATCCACAAAGAAGATTCATTACATCGTTGAGAAGGCAAAAAAACTACTTAGCCTTCTTTTTGCCCTTAGCTAAAGCACTAGCTTGAAAACTTGAAATGTTAAGGGGAGTGAGTGCTCCAACTTGCTTAGTAAGTGATACTCGTAAACACGTCAATTATGAAATAATATCAATAAGTCAATGAATAGCAATATAAATCCAAAATATATCTATTCAGACAATTAAATTAATATAATGAATAAATAATTGAGTGCAATTCATATAGGTAACATATAGCTATACTCGTGATTCGTAATTTGAATTCAATTACAGAGTTTTAATCTATAGTCACTCGAGAATACAACCACATAATCCACATGTTGGCCGACAAGGGATCTACTAGTTTATTCCTGCTTGAATGAGCGACCAGTTCTAACTGGACAATGTTGACTAAGGCAAAAAACCGACTAACTAAGGAGAAAATGGCAAAATCCATATCTAGGCAAGCCATTCCATTTACTAGGAAAAAATGGAATTTATTTCTCGGCATACCTTTTCAAACATTTTCAGGATTCTCCACATATAAAATAATCAAATCATCATACGTTGCCCCAATCCCACTCCATAATGCTATATGAACTTAATATACTAATTTACGAAGCATAATTGATGAGTATACGAGTCCTGCTTGCCTTGATTAGGTTTCGTTACAATTCTTTAACTTTTCGGGTCTTTTGACATCTTTCCATGTTCGAAAACCAATCACAAACTATTTAAGATCAATATAGGTTTGATACCCTATATTTAGAATCCTTAAACGAACCCTTATACCCTCGAAAAATAACATGTAAAAAACATCACTATTGCTACTTTCTAAGGTGGGAGTGCACTCCCTTATTTGGTGGGGTGCACTCCACCAACTGGGCTCCTCAATTTTATGAAGAGAGCATGCTTCCTTGCTATAGGAAGCATGCTCCACCCTTCATTGTCTTGACAGTAAACATGGCAGAAACCCTTGTTTAATCACATACCTCAATAATAACAACCTTCAAATCACTCCCCACAACATTAGGAAGGCCTCTAATCTGGTATAAACTCATTTCCAACCATCAACACCATCAATTCACATATAATTCATCACTCACTTATGAATTTAACTCAAAAAATATATTCATGCTTACCAACTATAATGATCACTGATTTGTAGTTGTTTCATCTCCATTTTTATCACTTCGAATCACACTATCATCTCTTGATCAACCTACGTTAGATAAAACCCTCAGATGCTTTGCACCCCTCTCAATCGAATCAAACAGTGATAAGTATGAAGTGTTGTTTATTAATATAGGCAGCGGTTAAATATGCCCCAATTTTTTCTCAAACCATAATTAACATATTAACAAAATGAACCTATTGCCCCTGATATAAAAGGGGCTTTTATTGCAAATGTACCCCTAATTTTGAATCCGCTCCTAACAATAGCTCTCCTTGTCTTTGAAACCCTCTCAAGAACCTACTCTCTATCTTCTCGTTCTTCGAGCAAACAAGGACAAATCTTAACAAAATCAACCAAGTATGTCTGTTTTCATCGCGTTTAAGGTCATATAATGGGTTCTGTTGACTTGTTTTATGGTTGTTTGTATGCTTAGGGTTGTTCATATTTTTGGGTTGTATGGGGCTTTGAGTTTGGGGAGAAATCGAGAGTTGTAAGATGGAAATCTCCTATGAATCAATAAAAAGAAGCAAATTAGAGAAGCTTGAGGTAAGTTATCATATTTTTTAGTGATTTTAATTGGAGATTAAGAAAGTGGTCAATTCCTTGTGTATGTTGGACTCACAGGACTGAGATGCACACCATTATACTCGACCTTCTCACACCATAAGTACATAATTGGACTTTGTCCATGTTAACATATATGGTACATTAACTTTTGACTAGTAGGAACTAATATCTGTATTTCTCTTTTGGTACTGTTTGATTGAGACACAAGTGTTAGGTTTCGGTGATCGTACTCCGAAAGCCTTATTACTTATGAAATTTGAGTTTTCTGCCAATGTTTCTTGTCTAATTTGTGTTTTTGTCCGCCTTATAGGCTCCTATGCATGAAACAAGTTATAAATCCAATAAACCCTTCTCAGACTTCATCTGTACCTTTACACCAGCCGTGCCTATAATTACCTAAATTTCTAATAATGGATTTAGTCCGTAATTAAGAAATACCGACCCATGACGTAGCTTTAGAGCTTGGAGACAGAGTAGTATATTGTTTTTAGTATGATAGATGCTTAGTGCATTGTATATGTGTAGACGTATTAAATCAATTATACTAATTCCAAATGTAGGGACACACCTCGAGATACGTGCCAACATGGGACTAGGGTAGAAAGTGATGTGGTAGGTACTAATTCAAGTAAATGTGACTTGAATAACTACATTTATGTGCCTATAGTTCAATTTACATAAATGTTTCCAAAGTTAGAAAAATAGAATAATAGGCATTGATGTACCTCAATTTACATGTGAATACAATTACTAGGCAAATTGAGTTATAATATGTGTTTGGAGGGATGAGTTAGCAGATGGTTAATGAAATGTAGATAAAAATGCGAGCAATTAGATTAGTTTAGAGATGGGTATACATATAAAGATCTAGGGCTTCATTTCAACCATATCAATATATACGGAAATGAAGTGGATATTTCACGCAAATCAAGTAGTTTGTTCAAGAGAAAGGAGAGAAAGATCTTGAGAGTTAAGATCAATAAACTTATAGAGAATTCTGGTGAAGTTGAAGTTGTTTGATCAAGTTAGGGGTGCTTTATAACTAGGTAATTTGATTGTCATCTTTGTATTTATGAGAATTTATGATTTGATGAATTATATATGAAATGAAAGCTATTTTTATATTGTGGAGGATGTATTAGATCTCTAGCGGGGAAGAACAGGGATCTAAGGCGATAGAGATTGCCATTTGGATGAGAAAACTTAGAAATTTGAGTGCAAAATTTTGCGGTTTCCTGTGCGTTTGCTAAGAAATAAATAGCATGCTACCTACGTATTTGGTAGTGCGCTACCTGTGTGTAGCGCGCTAACAAGTATGAATAACATGCTAAGTGTCTCTAGTGATTTAGGCCTTTTGGGCAGCCTTTTTTTTGTACTTCCTCAATTTAAACTCAAACACCTTAAATAAGCCTAAAACCCTAACCAAAGGTCTGAACACACTTTTAAATATGTGTAATCATACCAAGAGCCTAAGGAAGAGACTCGAGGGTTTAAGTACATTTTTTAAGGTGTTGAGAGGCATGTTAAGCTAGGACATTTGCTTGAATAGTAAGCAAAGTGATTGAGACATTTTTCTCAATTTTCTTATTGATGTTGCTTCATGTTTACAGTGCTTGCGATGCTATGCTAGTTGTATTCTTAGTGCTATGATTTGTGTGCCTTGTTTTGATATATAATTGTTGTTAAGTTAGAACATGTGCATATGATTTATGATTTGATATGGAGTGTACGCAGTACACAGGGTATGGGACTCAGGGTTGTCGGTATTCCGACTAGTTAGTTTCACGCACCTACTATATAAGGTTGATGAAATGATTAAGCGGCAACCAATTAAGGTGATACCGAATTGCTATGGGTGCTAACCTATTATATGAGGTCGATCTAATGTGTTTCATAAGCAATAAAAATAGTACCTACATGCACTACTAAATTAAGTTATTTCCTAAGATCTATGTGATCGAAAGAATAATATCTAGACTATTGTGTTAGACACACGACTGACACGATTTAGTTCATTCTTAATGGTTGTGTTGATATCACTTTATTTAGCTGTAATGCATTATAACGTAGTTGTATTTGGAAATTTGGATAAATATCTCTCATTTTACTTTCTATATTACTGTACTTACCATCCTTTTTATGATGGTGGGTGCAGAGTCCGAGTAGCTGACTAGACAAGGAGAGGATCAATAACTACCTCAAAACCATTGGAGTGCTGTTATATCAGATTTCGTAGCTTTTTGATGTTTGGTTGTATGACTTATTTTCATCGTTACATACTTTTTGGTTGTATATATTTGGGTTAAGTGATAGTACCCAACTAGACACATGTAGTACATTGATGATTGCCATTAAGTTGGTTATATACATGTAGTCGTTGTTTCCTTATTTCCATAGTAGGTGTTTTATAATGCTTCTGTAAAATTTGTTAAGTGTTCCATTGATAATATTAAAATGATTAAAAAGTTTTAATTAAATCTAAAATAGTAACAATATGTGAGTTGTGTAAATGCTTATTTTGAACATAATTAACAAGGAAAATAGGACGAAAAGACCAACTAATACGTTGTTAAGTCCTATGTAGCTTAAGTTAGGGCTTAATGATAGGATTAGGCCGAGTGGTGCCCTAGGTCAACGTAGGGGCCATCACAACACTATTTAAGAGTAAAGAGGAAGTGGTTTTATGGGCATAAGTGACTGTAAGAAAGTGTTGATTTGTTATGATTATCTTGAAATCTAATGCTCTAATGGAGCGACGAGCTAAGTTCACCATCAGTTGTTAGAGGTTCGATCAATTTGCTCTTAAGATTCTAAAAGGGAAGAAGAATGTGGAGACACAAAAAGGGTACCAACAATAGGGTTGAGGATAAAGCTAAAGTGACTACCACGAAGAAGTGTGGGTGTCAGTTCAAGATGAATGTCAAACACAAGGTTGACGATAGATGGTGCATTCGAGTGGTATGTGGGATGCAAAACCACATATTTTGAAATAGTTTAAATTGGCCACTCTTTTGCTGGTCGACTAGCTAAACTTGAGAGGGTGGGTCTCTAAAATATGAGAAGATAAATGCTCGACCAAAACAAATTCTATCCACTATTCAGGAAGAAAATTCGGATAATGTGCATGTGATGAAAACCATTTACAATGGGAGAGCTCGACTGAGAAGAATTAAAGCTCAAGGCAAAATGAAGATGCAGATGTTATAGGAGAACTTGGAGCAGCATGGATATGTTGAGCAACATTGGTTTTGTAAAGGAACAAACGTCATGAAAGGCTTGTTCTTTGCTCACCCTACTTCGTTATCACTTCTCCTATGTTTTCTTAATGTGTTGCTTATGGACCGCACCTACAAGACAAATGGGTTCGAGTACCCATTGATGGAGATTGTTGGTGTCACTTCGACTAACCTGGCTTTCTTAGTGGCTCATACATTATTAGCGAAAGAAACAAGGTCAGACTACATGTGGTTTTTGAAGCAGTTGAGGTCGTTATTGGATGGGTGGATACTTCCCAGGGTTATATTTACTGATAAAGAGTTGGCTCTAATAGGGACCTTAGAGGAAGATCTCCTAAAAATTAATCACCTATTTTGTGGTTGGTACATAAATAGGAATGTGGTTGCAAAGATGAGAGAATTATTCTCTAAAGAAGAGGACTACAATCAATGGTTTGGATTGTAGATAAATTTGGTACACTTTGAGACTAAGGCTACATATTGGGGTTGGCTTACAGAACTAGAAAATGAATATGGAGGGGTGCTAGGTTAGATAAAGTACGTTTGGGATGCATGGTTATGTCAAAAGGAGAAACTTGTAGTGGCATAGACGGATAAGGTCATGCATTTTGGGAATGCCACTACGAATCGTATGGAAGGTGCCTACTCATTATTGAATAATGATCTAGGGACATCATAGGGGCATCTTGGGGATGTGTGGTAGTCCATACACCAAGTACTTTCCCATAAAAAAACGTGGAGTCATCATTTAATCGATCAATGCACCTCGTGCCACATTAATATGAGCACCGTATATTTCTGTTCAATTGTTAGGTTTGTTTTTCGGCATGCATTGGATGATATCCACAGGGAATTTAAGAAGGTTAGCGATGGTGTTGGGCTTGATAGATACCTTTATGGGTGTGTCTTACGTGCCATTCATGGCTTGCCTTATACCTACGAGATTGCATGTCATATGTTTCACTCTTGATGAGGTGCACCCACTTTAGAAGAAGTTGAACATGAAGCCAATAGGTGTTGGTGATAAAGTAGAAGATAACTTCAAATTCTAAGGTCAAATGGAAGCAGTGTGGACTAAGTACTAAAATGGTGGTATCGATATGAGAGCAAAGACTTTACTAAAGTTAAGGGAAATCACATGCCCCATCGATTGTAATTGTCATACCTATTGAACAACTTAACACTGGGGGTTGGCTGCATATTGGACCTCGGTTCCAAAGAAAAAGTGCAAAAAAAAAATAGAAAAAATTTGAGAAATCTACAACACGAGCTCCATCTAGGTGTGAGTTTGCTGAGGCTCAAGCAACGCAAGAGATTGTGGTTGGAGCATCCAATTCCACCAAGCCGACTCAATCTTTGAACAGAGGAATGGGAAAGGGGAGGGAGAGGGAAAGGGGACGAGGTTGACGTACTTCGATCCCATTTGTTGATCAGATATGTGGTAACCATACATTATCGAGACAAGGAATATCGAGTCCGATGGAAACTACGGGTATCGAGCAATATATAAGGCTTAAGGATATGAACCTAATTCACGCTGGATGTGAGATAGGAGGGAACTAGTAAAGAAGCTTGATAATAACATGCCTTTCTACATCAATTTGTTCCAGTTAGTTGCCCACTTTGAGGCAATTAGAAATGCCATCAACACTATTAAGAATGATTTTGCACCGAGTTCTTCTTGACTTGCATTACTGAATACAAGATTATTTGTTAGCAATTGTTACAGGATGGATTTTATATCTTTATGTACGAGTGGATTCGGGACTTGGTTTTTGGCCATAGATTCGGCTACTTATATGTCTGAGCGACGAATCATCTGGTTGTACTTGGTTAACAATTTTCAATTCGTTATGGTGAGTATTTTTTATATATATTTTGTGTTCTAATGTTAATTGTTTCTTTCTAACTTACGAATAATATTTTTCAATTGCAGTTAAGAATGAGGGAAGATGCACCTTTATCACTTGTTTTGAGGCAATGGATGTATACGCCTAGCCACATATTAGGGAATGGGCTGATGGGTTGAATATTCTACTGCGACCACAATTAACTAGACATATGGACTTAGTGTTTCTTGACTAGGTTTCAACGTGCACTTTAATCGAGTAAAAGTAAGTATAGAAACATTTTTTGGTACACACAGTTGTACATAGGTGTATATAGATGGGCATAGACCAACTTTTAAGTCTTTTTGGTTTACTTAGAGTTGTGCACTAAGTTTCACATAAGGGTGCAACTACCCTTTTTTATAGTAGTACGCGGTACCTTTATTTTATATACACAGGTAAATGGTGTATGTTGATTGCTATAGAGAAATTCTTATCTCTCTACCATTTGTTGAAACTATTTGTTGAGGATTCCTTACTTATTTCTAGTCACTCATACCATGAAGTGCGATTTCTTTAGTGTACTCAAATCATGAAATCTAATCTTTTTGGGTATTTAATACTCAATTTTTAGTGCATTTTGAATTGTGATGGTTTATAATTGCAATACATTTATTATTTTTCCTTTCTATAACCTACAAGGTTTTTGTTGTTGAAGAAGTTGATTAAATTGTTATGTTTTGCCAATTCTGGTTGCTTTTGGTCCGACAGGTCCGAAACTGACTATCACAGTTTAGTCTTGATAATCCGAAATCTCAATAAAATATCGATGATCCATTGCCGATACATCGTTTCATGTTTCAGAGATGTGTCATCATTTTGCTAATCATACCCCACAAAATTACTAAACGTATCCTTCAGTTTCAAATTTAACTACATCATATCATGGGGTCGGAAAAATAGCTCCAATAGACAAATAAACAACACTATTTTTCATGGTCGATTAGGACTTCTAAGGACACGGTTAGAAAATGTCAAATTACTAGTTATACCCCACAATTTTACTACTTGTATCCCACAATAAAAATGTAACTAAAACATATCGTCATTCGGAGATGTAGAGCCGATATACACGACTAACTCGTGAACTAGTAGGAATACCCCACAATTTTACTACGCGTAAAACTATAATTAACTTATAGCCGGGTTCGGTGTTGTAGAGCCAGTGGACATGACCAACTGTTGCTGACACAAGATCGGCACAGAATCACTAAGGCCGACTTACTAGACATACCTCATAATTTTACTACATGTACCTCACGTTGAAAAATGTAACTAAATTAAGGTATGGTTTGAATTACTAGAGCCGATAGACATGACCAACTATCGGTGACACATGGCCGTCACATACTACTTGTAACAAACACGAAAGGTTGATTTACTAAGCATACCCCACAATTTTGCAATGCGTACCACACTATTTTCACATTGATACCACGCGAAGGAACATGATTGATATTGTATAACAGTATCGGTACTTGTTTATCAAAGCCTTTATAAAACTATCGGACACTAGTGACCAAACCTCTATATGTACATCGCCAATTTTTTGGATATACACTAGGAACTATTGTCGTACTCTATATGTAAGTGTGAAAATATCGACACACATGTGTAGATTTGACTGATACCTTCTGATACTTAGCAATACCTTTTAGATGGCCTAATCTTAGACTCTTCTACACCTTTCTGTCCTGCTAGTCCGTAGAAAATATTTTATACAAAAAGACGTTATAAACAATAAGGAACAACAATTCAACATTTATAAAGAAGAACGCGACAAGTTCTAACTAGGAAAGAAAATACAAATTCAAACAAAGCGCACAATTCGAAATGAAAAACTAAAGTTGACAACAATACTTAAGCATAAACAATCCAAATATGTCCATAAGTTTAAAAGAGAACATAATTAAACGAAGGGGATGGCCAACATCTAAAACTCTTTCCCGGGTTTTGAGCTATGTCCAATGATTTTCGGAGAATTCATAGCCACAGTAGTTGATGTTGCACCTCCATTGTTGTAGGTGGTCATGGCTATCATCAATTCTTGTTCATCTTTAACACTAGATAAGAAGGCGATTACTGTATCCGCCATTGCGATTGCATTTTTTACTGTAATGTTGGTCGTCGACATGGATCTAAACCGTAATGCATCGTCAAGCGCCCAACATTTATGTTGTTTGTTCAAATAAAACAAGGTCATAAGGAACATAAAACGTACATACAATCCAATATAATAACGAAAACACGTAAACATAAAAATCAAGATCCTTACCAAAGTTGACTCGTCATCATCATCCACCCCCGTTATATGTTTAGGACTTTCTACAAACGGGTGACTGACCGATTAAAACCATCAAAGATATATTAGTGTAGCTCGCCATGGATAGTTCGCCTTTTCAACACGTTGCTCTTTTGAAATGAGATGACCTTCCTAATCTTCTCTAAATTAGGCGATGTAAGAGTACTTCACAGAATATGTATGGGCTAAGTTACACCTATCGGCCTCAAGCGATCAGTATGGTTATGTTGGAATGCCATGAACATATCTCATTTGCCTCAACTCCTATGCAGGATTACATGGTTGAACGATATCCATAAACCATAACAAACCTACATGGATGGACTTGTTGTGGATAGGAGGTTCACCTTTCTTAGTAGTATCCCAAATTACCAAGGGAAAGGAAAAGAATTTTCAAAACTTTAGTAAATAAATATGTTTGGGGATTGGTTTGTACTTATATGGTATAGAGTTTAGCATCATCACCTCTAACCAAGCACCCAATTGGGAGATATACATAGTCCCCTTTCTTCACGTCGAACTGTTCCTCTCCTTTCTTCGGGACCGAAAACTGTTCCTTCAACCATGCCAACCTCATGGTAAGGCCAAGAGTACCTATAATCTCTTTTTGAACATCATTAAGTGAAACTCCCAACAAATGATTTACTATTTATGTAACCCCAATGCGGTCTTTAGACCTGACAAAAAATGTCTTTTCAGTTACTTAAACCCCAAGTTGAACTAGCACGTCATCAAATGTGATTGTCGTCTCGCCAAATGGTAGATGGAACTTGTTAGTCTTGGGCTCTATCTCTTAACAATGCCTAATACTAATACCGTATTGCTTCCATTATGTGAGAAATATTATAATAGTGCCAAGCTGGAGTCCTCAATCAACTTATTTTCTTTTTTCCTTCAGGGATGTCTAAGGATAGTCTTCCAAACTAAAATTTGAGAATCGAGGCTGATGCACTTTAAGAACCCCCAAACCTAAAAAATAAAAGTAGTGCCCAAGTAACATTACAATGAACCTAAACATTGAAGAAAGAAAATAACGAAGGCATATAACCACGTACCTTGTTCCTCTAAATGTCTAGCAATACGTGGTGTATAAATAAGGGTAAGAGCGATAAATCCCAGGAAATGAAGTTCCCATTTCATATTCTATAAATGTCGTGTACCAGCGGAGTTCTCACCACCTTCGATATCAACAACATTACCTTATGGTGTATGACTAACTTTAATAATCCTCCTTAGACCCACTCTCATCACCCCCTCCAACTGTGAGTGCACCTCTCTCCCTAACTGAAGAAGTTGCACCCCATGCTCGATTCCAATCTCCTCCGGAGGTGACTCACTCTCATTCGCCTACTTTACCTTATGAAATTTGTGGTTAGGATTATTCTCATCAAGTTTCTTCTGGTGCGATGAAGTCGGGCACTTTCTTTCAGGTTCGCCAACCTCTACTTGGGATAATACACTACTACCATCAACAACCTTTTTAGTCTGCCCAATCCACCCAACATTATGAAATCAACCTGATGTACTTTTAGTTTTTTCTATGCCTATAAATGATAAAAATCATGCTCAATATAGAATCATAGTACAAACACTTAAAATGTCCAAAGAAACGCAATAAAAATGCAAATATCATAGATTTCGGATTTACATGACCGATAGTAGTAGAATGGATATTGGTCTACTGAAATCGCAACCTCTATTGCGATAACGGTTAATGATGACCTAAACATTACGGCAATCTCGGCTACACATTGTCGAAAGAAAACAACTCTACATGGTTGGACAAGGTCAAAACAAATTTCCACCATCTCTGCCCAATGAAGCTGTTATCAATGGGCCCTTAAACTAAAACCTTAAAAAATCCATACCCAAATCGAACCAACCAAGATCAACAAAATGTGACCAAAAGACACGGAATCTCATTATGATGGAAAGCTATAACTTTTTAATGCTAAAAACTTACCTAATTGACTGAGAAAAGGCAATGACTATCGCGGTGGTTCCTTACTCCTTCACCTCCACCAAATGCAGATCATGTGTGGTTCGACCATTAATAGCCTTCCCCGTGCACCCCCGACCTCAAAAGACTAATCAATATCACCTAAATAGTAAGTGAATTAAGAGTATTTATGGAGTCAATTGTGGTTCGAAGAGTTTGTACGAGGGGAGGGTAACAATTTTTGTTACGTTGAAGGTGGGGGTAATTATAAAATATCATCAAAAAGTGGAGTCTGCTTGGTAAAAATTCAGAGTCAGGGTACCAGTAGCAATGGGGTCTATTTGGTCGATGCCTTTATATATATGGGTTTTCCTTAATATATGCATCGTGCTATCTTGAGGCTTGTCAAGTGAATATTGTGTTAAAGACACACCACCTATCATGACACACATCTTAATACAATCTCTACTTATGCTCATCTCGAGACGATCAGATAATCCATATAAATCAAATCAAACCTATAGTTATTTATATATCAATCATAAATATATATCTTGTATTTTATCGCTAATAAATTCACCGGACACGCCAATGACCATTCTCGGATGTGCACATTTATTTCATGACCCCCTCATTACACTTATTGTACCAACAATGTATCCTTTAATTATTTATTTTCCAATTATAGACTTGTATATAAATTCCCCTTTTATACTACAACCTATAAATTCATTTAAACATGTCATACAAACAAAAATCATCATAGAAACTCACATACACGTTAATCGAGGTATGTCAAACTTAACTATAGGCGTAACTCAGGTTAACTTTGATTCGAGTTAACACTAATTACTAACTTAAGGTAACGGATCATTATAGTCTGCACTTAGAAACTGGAACTAGCTTAGTCATTATTTATGTTGTATTCTCTGTCGTACTTATCATCAATGTGTTTAGTTCTCATATGATACATCTGATTCCTAGTCAAATGAATAACATTTTGACAATCATACAATATGATACTCATCTCCT
Organism: Stephania yunnanensis; assembly: GCA_039657365.1. Taxonomy (NCBI): domain Eukaryota; kingdom Viridiplantae; phylum Streptophyta; class Magnoliopsida; order Ranunculales; family Menispermaceae; genus Stephania; species Stephania yunnanensis. Next base: position 25,396,308 of record CM077584.1, read on the forward strand.
ATAAAAACAAACCTCTAAACCACATAACCTATTTAAATGCATTTGTAACTACCATATACTTTGCCTTAATTGTAGATAAGTCAAATGTAGAATGCAATGTCGCCTTCTAACTAAATGTACTCTTGTAAATAGTAAATGCATAACCAGTAGAGAATTCCTTATATCGAGGTCCACAACATCATTCGCCTTAACATAACCCACAACTCTAGATGTGTCTCAAGTGTCCACTCATCCATGAACCAAGCCAACATCTGTACTACCTCTCAAATATCATAAAATCCACTTCACTTTTACCAAGTAAGTCATTTAGGATTCTCCATATACTTGGTAGCCATACTCACTGCTTGTGAATTATCTGGTCTAGTGCATAACATAGCATACATCAAGCTACCAACTACACTAGCGTAACGAACTTGGGACATGAATTCCTTCTCATTAATAGTTTGTTGTGTCAATTGAGATGATAAGCTAAAATGAGATGCCTATAAGATACTCAAAGGCTTTGAACTATGGAATCTAAACCACTAAAAGACCTCTTAAATGCATGTTTTTTGTCACATATACAATCTACCAGTTATTTTATCCTTGTGTATCTCCATCCCTAAGATCTTATTTGCAGCACCAAAATCTTTCTTCTCAAACTCACTACTAAACTTTGCTTTTAACTTGATGATCTCTAACATGTTCTTGCATGCTATTAACATGTCATCAACATATAAGATAAATATATATATATATGAGTCATGCGATAGTTTCTTTAGATAAATACTACTATCATACTCACTCCTATATATGATAACCATTCTCAATTATAAAGTTTTTAAACCTTTTATATCATTGCCTAAAGATTTTTTAAGACCATGCAAAGACTTGTTAACCAAGCAAACATGATCTTCCTTTCCCGGAACCTCAAACTCCTCCAGTTGATGTATATAAATATATATATATATATATATATATATCTACTTATCCAACTCACCATGCAAAAAACTTGTATTCATATCAATCTATTCAAGTTATAAGTATGAAGAAGTAACTATAGCAAGCAAAATCTTGATAGAGATATGTTTCACTATGAGAGAAAACACTTCATTGAAGTCCACACCATCCTAAACTGTACAGCCCAGTGCAACCATGTAAGCTTTGTATCTTCCATTATCCACTACTAGGAGTTCCTTCATTCCTTCGGAAAACCCACTTGCACCTAACAATTTTATGACCTTGAGGTTTTTGACCAATTCCCATGTCTTATTCTTATAAAGTGACTCAATTTCATCAACCATGGCTACAACCCACTTATTAGAATCCTAGCAATTAATAGCTTCCCAAATGTATCTGGTTTTTCTCCATAAATGTCATCTGCCACACTAGGTGTGAATGCAACAAGATCTACATGCTCATATCTGTTTGGTGGGTTTATCTTTCTCCTCGGTTTATGTATGACAATACTATATGGTTGCTCAATAGGTGGATCTAACATCTAACTAGAGTCTTGTACACCACTATAGCTTAGTTGTTCAGAAAAGTCTAATCATGTTTATCACATCATTAGTTTCAAACTCCATATGTTCCTCGACTCTAAGGCCTTATAACGACCTAAATCACAAATAGTGAATTTGTCCCTAATTAGGGCCACCAACCGTGACGTGGTGCCCGATGCCGGGTACATAGTCCTAGCACTTGGCTCAAATATCGAGATATATTTTATTTTTGCATGGTGAATGGCCAATGTAATGTATGTAATGACATTATAGCCAAAATCTTATTTTATTTCATTACATTATTAATTCAACGCATGAGGAGTCAAGCCTCGAGATGTGCGATAGCACAGATATGGTTAGAGGAGGATGTAAAAGGTGTCCATGTAAATTTATATACATTATATGAGATCTTGGCTTAAGCTAAATGATTTATTTGTAAGCTTAATCAAATTAGACCTATAGTTTTATAAGCAATTAAATAGAGCCATATTTCTCACCCTAAGATATGTGCACCACTAGAATCCTAGGAGATCAAGAATTATTAATAATGGGAATTCTGTAGAAAATGATGGGCCAAATAGGGTCCATAGATTTATTTGGAGATGAAGAAAACAATGAAGAAAATTGGCTAAGATCTTAGTATGAAAGTTATATATTAGAATGACTATTTCTCTCCGTTTATAACTAAGCAAAGTTTTAGGATATGGAGTTAAGGAAAATTCTGAGAAGTGCTATTTTTTGTGGAATCAAGAGTGCAAAAAGAACATTGGGGGGCTAATTACTCTAGGATTCCAGAGCAAGAAGCAGCCCTACTATAGGTAGTGCATTTTATTTCTTTTTTCATGCATTCAAATTCATGTAACTTGGTCATGAACCATATGGTTTTTATTGAAAACAAAATTAGGGTTTTAAATTGCTAATTTTCTATTTAAATTAGTGTTTGAAGACCTAAATGAGACCAAATTGCGTATAAAAATCAGATTTGGGCATTATGAGGAAAAATGGTTTTATTCCATGATTTTGTATTTTTCATGGAGTATGTATTGGGGATCCTCGGTGAAGGGGAACAAGGTCCCTGTAGTATCCCCTATCCCAATTTGGGCAATACCTGGTCAAAAACCTTAATTAAGCCCCAATACAGAAACCTGACTCAAGTAGAGCATGCTTCCTCTCCTTTTGTATTTGATAAACTCCATCTGAATATGGATATCGAAATAAAATTAATAGTATACCCAGCGAAAAACTTAAAACTTTTCCCATAGTAAAAATGATATACATAAACCCGTAGTTTATCAAAATCAAAACTCATTTACGAAACCTCCCAACCCTATTATATTACGTACATCGATGTAATTCAAACAATATATATATATATAGGAAGATTCATTATATCATGAGAAGACTATATAACTCCTAAAATTTCTTTTTCCCTTTCGCTGTAGTGCTAGGCTGAGAACCTAAAATGTTAAATTTGGTGTGAGCTCTCCAACTTGCTTAGTATGTAAGGATTCACAAATCCATCAACATTTCATATAATAATTAAAAGTAATATGAAATAACAATATGCAACAAACAAAACTAATAGTATTATGAAAAACACATAATCCAATAAATGAATAGATGCGAGTTAAACAATCCATGGCTATTACAATATGATTCTCATTTCGTTTGTAAAACTAGGGTCGATTACCCAATGACACTTTTGATGCGATTGTTAGACCAACATATTGGCCAATATGTCATCTAGCCAATCCATTAATGTTCAACGGTTCTATCAGAAACCCTTTAGTGAATGTGTAATCCAAGCAACCTATTTAGCAGAGTAGGATTTAACATATAGGCCGAGAACCAAACCTATATCCCATATATCCTATTCTTAAATCTTGGGTTTATTCTCGAGTATCACATCATACACTTTTTTCCATTTGATTAAACATTTCACAGTGCACATAACACCCCATTCAGTCCATAAGCTATATGAAATACATATACTATAATATTCAGGCAACGTTGATAAATAAGCGAATATGTACTTACCTTGGTTAGGTTTTCTTTCCAATTTTGTAACTTTTCTAGTTCACTTGACCTTTCTTGGTGTTTAATAAACAATCATAAACCACTTGATGTCAATACAGGTCTAATACCATATATTTAAAACCTTTAAATCAGTCCCTAAGTCCACATAAAATTTCATAAGTTAACCAAGAAAATTGTTATTTTTTGATGTAGGATCACTCCCCCTAATTTGTTGAGGAGTGATCCACTAACTGGGCTCCTGACAGTTCTTGATAGGAGTGTGCTTCCCTGCCGTAAGGAACGCTCTTCATCATCGAGCATCTTAATAATGAACATAGCATCGACCCCTGTTCTATAAATAACTCTCGGCAACAACATCAAATTACTCCTCACAACATAAGGGATAACCTATAATTAGGTCTTCATCCATTTCCAATTATCGACAACAATGATTACCAAAGAATTCATCATGACTTATGAATTCAATTTAAAAAAAAAAACTAAATTCAACTTACCAACTAGATGATTATTGGATCAACTAAGGTTTGATCTTCCTCATTCTTTTCAAATTCACTTGACAATCCTCTTCTCAAATTTACAAAACCCTCAACTATTTCCTCTTTCTACCAATCAAATGAAATAGTGATAAGAGTGAATAGGTTTTGATTTATATATATGGATTTACATTGAGATACGCATTGCACTATCTCGAGGATGATCAAGTAAGTATTGTGTTAAAATGACATGGACTAAAGTGATACACATCTTAACACAATCTCCACTTATGCTCTTCTCGTGGTGATCCAATGATCCATAATAATAAAACCAAACCTAAAGTTATATATATTTATATATCATTTATATATATATATATATATTTTGTTTTTTATTGCCAATAAGTTCACTAGACAAGCCTACAAGCATTCTCGGGCATGCACATTCATTTCATGATCTCCCCGTTGCACCTGATGTACCGACAATTTATTACTTAATTATTTATTTTTCAATTATAGGTTTGTATTAATTTACAATTAATCCCAAATACCTATAATTCATTTCAGCATACAACACAAACACCAATTATCATGCAAACCCATACACACATTAATCGTGGGACATCGAACTTAACCACGAGCCTAACTTGAGTTAATTAAGATTCGGGTCAACACTAATCTCCAACTTAAGGTAAGGGATTGTTATAGTCCCTAATGGCAAAGGACAAAATTCTATTGCAAAAATTTTGGGCTCTTATGCCGTAAACACACTAACAATTGTCTGGACAACAAATCCTACAACTTTTGAATACGAACTTAACCACCTAGCCTTAAAATAAGCTCATAATTATCAGTCCAAACCCACTCTAAAACATCCCTAAACACCTTAGAAATCAAGGGAATCATTATTGAGTATGGGATGCGAGTATCGAGGCAATTATTAACCAGTTTAGCAAAGGACTTGCGTGGCTTGAGGTAAGTAAATATGTGGAGCACTTATTTCAATTTCTTTCCATTAAATGCCTTCACATATAGTTGCTTGAGTTGTTTGTGTACTTAGTGTTGAATTACCTTGGTTATGCTTTATTCTTATCTTGAACTATCATGGTATGTTTTCATTGGTTAGGAATTGTTGTCTCTCAATTTAGATTGAAGTTCAACATCCATATTTTGATTTATTTATTTCTTATTCTTGTTTTTCTTTTCACTTATGGTTGAATAGCATGCTATAGTCTTCTTTAAATTGACTTGGGTTAGATCAAACTTTGTGAATTTCATTATGGCGAACTCCTTTGTCATACCATAATTTTCAATTGGAGTCTTGATGAGTATGTGGTTCTTATTCTAGATGAGTATGACTTGTGTGATGTTGTAATCTAGAAGGGACTAGGTTTTGGTGGGGCACACATACTAAACACATTTTACGAACACATGGGGAGATGTGTTCCTACTCTGCACCATTAAAGGTAGGAATGTGTTCCTTAGTACATCATGAAGGACTTCTAATAGACTTGGGCTCACTATAAGGATGTTATCCGTGAGAATGTATTAAAAGGACTTCTATGGAGATAGGGATGTGTTCTTTCTTTTAGTGTAAGGGACCTCAATATGTAGGAATGTGTTCCTTCTTGTAGGTTGAAGGACCTCTATCAGTGAGTGTATGACCTTCATGTGTTCGAGATTAGTATCACTCTGATTCCACTTTAGTCAATAATTTCCCGCGCTCACTTATATACTAGTTTACTTTAGTTACTTGCCTTTCAATTCTCAAAATGTGAGTAATTGGTCTCAAGATCTACTTATTGGAATTGTTATCTTTGGTGATAGTTGCAAATCCATATAGTAATAAAACATGCAAGGAGAAGATTGGCAATTATCTGTGAGCCCTCAATGAGCAACTTTTACCACTTTGATAGGTTTTTATTTGTTCTATTTCCATGGTCATGTCTTATGTATATTTTTGATTTTCTGATTCATTGAAAGACTAATTTCCTAACTTGACACATGTATTTTATTTCGTTATCGCCTAATTTGATATACTTGTGATTAGTTTACCTAGTTTCCACACATAGTTGTTTCATCTTGCTTCCGCTTTTAACTAATTCTTTTGCTAAATATTTTAAAATTTTAATTAACTCTGAATTTCATAAATGACTAGATAATGTGAAATACTTATCCTAAATCAAATAAGAAGTCGATGAGAAGCAAATACTGAATAATACGTCTTTTAGTCCTACATGGCTTGAAATTAATGCTTAATGACATGATTAGACTGGGTTGTGACCTAATTTGAAAAAAAAGGCCATCGTAATTGGTATTAGAGCTAATGTTCATGCTAAGTATCGAATAAAAATTGAATAAAACATAAACCTTAGAAGTAGACACCAAACGACCCTGACTTAGAAACTATTAGTTGAGAAATGAGAGAAAGTAAGTTGGGGATTTGTATATGTACATGTTTTATTCTATATGAATATATCCAATATTTGAGTATGAGCTAATTTCTCAATCACGATCAACTTGCATAGCATCATAGCATGATGTCAGATTAATGCAAGGGCGAAAAATGTTAAGGCCAAAGCTAGTCAACAATCTATCAATGTTGAGGATTCTTAAAAGCCATCCGATAAAGTTGCAACGCAGGGTCAAAAGCTGATTGGCCTTATCTCTATCATGAAAGTGCAACTTACTACCATTACATTAGTCTTTACTGCTAGTACTCCTGCTACATTGCATTTAACACTTGAGCCTCTGGCTGCACCATCTACTACCATCATTGTACCTTAGTCACTAGTACCACTAATGACTCAAATGCATTCAATACTACCATCTCTTATTGTTTAGGACATGATAGTGACCGTAGTTTAGGCTATTGTTCCCTTTGAGACCATGTTGAGACCCATACCTTCTACTTTTATCGGACTTTAGGATGAAGATCAATGATACCAGATACCATGATAGAGCCTCACTCTGATGTATCTTCTTTACCATATCCACCTAGACTAACGCTATTATACAATCCAAGAATTTCATAAACTTAGTTAGGCGATTGATAAGTCCATAAACATGTTATGTTTTAAGTTTAATTTAGTAACGTTTACCACATTGTATCTCACATTTATGGTACTTATTTGTGTTTTCTGTGTTTTTAGGGTCTAAGAAGACTATTTTGGAAAAATGAGCTAAAACAAGTAAAAAAACAAGTTGAAAAAACCTAATTAGTGTCCAACGATTCCTAACACCTTGCAGTTGAATGTACAATGCCAGACATCATTGGTGCGGATCTAAATAGCACAGAAGACAGAGCATCGCGTGACTTTCTCAGCGATACTTAACGCCTCCTTATGTTGAATGCCCAGTGCTGAGATCAGTTATGAGATTTAAAATGTGGAATTTGTTGTTTCAGAAGATAATGGATGAAATTTGTTCCTATCTTGAAACTACTTTAAATAATACTTGAGGGACAAACCTTAGAGATACAAAGACAAGAGCAAGACCTGATATACATTTTTCTTACACATAGAGAGGATTTTCATTATTTTGCTTGTAAGTTTTAATTATTCTTTAGATTCATCAATGTTCTTTACTATCTATTAAAGAATCATTGATGATTCAGTGGCCATGAGTGGCTAAACACTCTTTTTAGATCAAGGGATGTTTGATTGTAAGTTTTGAGTTTTTATGAGATTTTTTATTTAATTTCTTTAGTATTGCTCATTAATTCCTATAATTTTATTCTCACTAATTTATAAGGTTTAAAGCATGCTTTAAGACCTAGTGGTTTGGGTTTTTTTGTTATACAAAGGCACATGCATTTTAGTTAAGTTATAACTCATATCTTGCAGTCTTACCACTACATAGTGAAGGAGACTACATTGGAAGTAACCAGGATTATGGACCGTTAGCTTTCCAGAAGTCCTATGTAGCATCCCCTATCTTGATTGGGGCGATACTCGGCCTAAAACCCTAATTAAGCCTCGGTAACCCAGCCAAACTTAACGAGAGCCAGTAGCCTCTCCTTGATCTCCTGATAAACACAATTGTATATCGAATATCAACGTAAAACATATAGTAAATGCAATGAAAATTAAAACTTTTTCTCGATATTATACACGATATACATAACCAAGTCTAATCGGAATATACCACAGTTATATAAAACTTCTCATCCCTTGTGATATTACGAAAATGCAATTCAATACAAATATATTAGATAGGGGAAGATTCATTACATCGAAGAGAAGATCATGACACCAAAACCTTCTCTATCATATATTCATAACGCTGGTCGGTATTCCTGAGATTTTAATTGGGGTGAGCACCTCAACTTGCTCAGTAAGTAATGATTCATAAAGCCATCAACATTCTATATAATAATCAAGAGAAGGATGCGATAACAATATGCACCATAGATAACTAATGGGATTATGAAAAGCATATAATTCAATAAGTAATGTATGCAAGTCAAACCATCAATGACTATTACACTATGATTCTCATTTCATTTGCAAAACTAGTCGATTACCCACTGACACCATTAATGTGATTACTAGACTAACACATTGGTTGATGTGATGTCCAGCCAATCCATTAATGTCGAATGTTTCTATCCCAAACCTTCTACTGAATATGTAATCCACCGAACCTATCTAATTGAGTAGGAGTTACATATAGGCCAGGAGATTAAACCCATATCTTATATATCCTAATATCAATTCTAGAGTTACTCTCACGGGTCACATTTAACACCGTTTTCATTTAGTAATTACATCACAGAGTGCATAGTCTCACATTCATTCCATAAACTTTATGAACTACATATACTAAAATAACAGAGCAACATTGATAAATAAGTGAATCCATACTTACCTCAGTTAAGGATTTCGTTTCCAAATTTCCTAACTTTTGGGCCACTCATACTTTTTCGATATTCCAAAACCAATCACAAGTCATTTGTGGTTAATATAGGCCTAATACCAAATGTTAGAACCCCTAAGTCAATCCCTAAGACATCAGGAAGTTCTAACTAAAACATAGCGTGGTGGTTGTTTTTAGGGTAGGAGTGCGCTCACTCACTTCATGGGGCGCACTCCACCAACTAGGTTCATTTCAACTGATGAACCTCCGCTAGAGGGAGCGCGCTCCACCCTGCACTATCTCGATAGTAAACAGGGCCGTAGCCACTATCCAATTCCCCAAACCATCTAAACATCATCAAACATTCCCCTAATATATCAAGGAGGACCTCTAGTGAGGTATCAACCATTTTCTAGTGATCAACAGCAACAATAACAGATAAATTACCACTTAACTATGAATTTGACTTTAAGCTCAAAACTCAACTTAACAACATGATGATCTCTGATATAACAATAGTTAGATCAAGTCAAATCCATTGAGTTCCCTCATTTGGGCTTAATTATATATGACCAAACCATCTGCTTGTCCTTCAATTTCTCGATAGATCAAATGAAAACTGTGAAGATAAATTTGAGGTTTTTTATTTAAATATGTGGATTTCATTGAGAAACGCATCGCACTATCTTGAGGCTGATCAAGTGAATGATGTGTTAAAACTACCGACTCTAAAGTGACATACATTTTGACACTATCAACACTTATGCTCATCTCGAGGTGATCCAACGATCCATATAACTCAAACAAACTTATAGTTTAATTATACATTTATATATCTATTATGTATAAATATATATACTTCGTGTATTTTCTCACCAATAAATTCATCGGACATGTCTGCGAATATTCTCGAGTATGCATATTCATTTTACAACCCTTCGTTGCACTTGGTGTACTGACAATTTATTATTTATTTATTTATTTTCTGATTATAAGCTTGTATATAAATCCCATTTTTATACTGCAACCTATAAATTCACCAAACATTCCAAACAAACACCAATCATCACATAAACCGACTGATGCGCATTATGTAAATATAACGACTCGCTTATAGCAATAGTGCAATCAACTTACATTGATCACATATTTTGTCCTCAGGAAAAGGTTTTTGCACTAGTTGTTTACCTATTTAACTTTGAACTATTGCTAAGGAAATTCTTTTTTAATTGGTTTTATACTAAACTAAACTAATCTAAAAAATCAATTCAAACTTTTATGTAACTAGTATATTAAGGATATCTTAGTTCACAATTTCACCTAGGTAATTCAATACTATGCTTGTCAACCACTTTTACATTTCAATACATTGTGTGCAATGCCTAATTAGAATAGACAAATTTTTTTCAAATCTACTTGAACCCACTATCGTGATAGAAGAAATTTTAATTTGCAAACTAGAACTCCACCTATCGGTGTGAATAACTTAAGCTTCGCATTGCTTTAAGTGCCAAATCTTTGGATTCATAACTAACAAAGTTTACTATTCGTGCCTCCCTAACAAAAAAATTATCTATTGATGTTGTGTATTTTACGGTCGTACCGTTCATATCCAGATTAAAAGCTTCAATGGCCATGATAACTCCTAAAACCTAATTTCATTAAACATATGATTAAGATGTCTAAAGAATTATGCTTAGAATTAATACAAATTCTAACCATTTATAATCATTTTTTACTCATATTCAAAGCATAGCCTTCATACCATATGATCCATTTATCTCTAAGACTATCACACTTCATTAAAACACACACAACATAATTCATAATTAAAATAATTGCAAATAAGAAATGAATAGAAATATTACCTTTAATTAAACCAATGAAATGAAATTTAAATTCCAAATGTGGAGTCTTAAATGTTTTCTTCTCACAAATCTTCATATTACTTAAAACCAAAGCAAACCTATGCTAAATTACTCTAAAGGTGGCTAATAGTTGATATATGGTGAGTCTACCACATCCTCTTACCTATTTATACTTCCTATTAACTATTAGAAACCTTAATTTACAATTTAACTCAAAATAAAACTCCAAATTTCTAATTTTTGCAAGTCGGGCATTGTCACTTATGCCTGGGTGCCTTGCCTTATAAGCCATGGGACCGCCTTTGCATACACTTTTTTTTAGTTCATGTCCAATTGGAGCTGTCACCTGCTATCTCGGTGTTGTCCCTTGTGTGCCAGAGCACCGCCATTATGCCAAACCTCCAGACTTGACTTCTTCCCTTCCTTTACTCTCTCATCCATTACTTTTCCTTTCCACATTGTGCTTTAGTACACTATAGCGCCACCATGTGTAGCCACAGCTTCAAACATGCTTTTGTGGGTTTTTGCTTTGTTTTTTCTCTTTTTTGCTCATTGCCTTCCTTTACACCTTATTTACCTAAAAATGCAAGAACACTATGAATTAAAGGTCATTTAGGGATATTTATACTAAATATACTACTAAATTCACCCTATATAAGTTTAAATAATCACCTTTCACCTAAGCACATACTAATTGAGGTACACCGAACTTAACCACGAGCCTAACTTCGGTTAATTAGGATTTGAGTTTACACTTATCACCAGCTTAAGGTAACGGGTTGTTACATCCTAGGTGTTTTTGAAATATAATTTGAGTAGCGGTGCTTGTTAGCTATTGATTAGGGCAAATGCTTTCTCAAAGCTTAATGCTGCTAGGTTGTTGCCTTGTGGGGCACTTGTGGTCACAACCTAGTTAGTATGTGTTTGTATCGCACGATCCTTCCATTGATATAAGGAAAGCAAGGTGATAGGCAATGGATTAGTCACTATAGCTTGCCAATAAGAAAATTTTAGGAAAATCACTTTTGAATCTATGATTGAACTCAAACATATGTCAGTTTTATGGTATTTGATCTAGCATTTGAATTTCATTAAGTTACAGTTAAATTTAGATATATCGTGGTTTTGATTTAAGAATTTTTGCATTTAATATTTCATTTGTTGGTTTAAAGTGGTTAGTTCTTTCTGAATCCCCCATTTTCAACTTAAGATTATTCCTTAATCCCTGTGGAATCAACCTCACTTACAGCTACTGAAAATACATAATAGCCTAATATTTTGGATTATTATCGTTGTGTTTCATAATGCATCAATTTTCATCACTATTTTCGTGGATTAGTTGGAAGAACCCAAAATTTACTAGAAGTAAATTAGTCCCTAATCAGGGTTACTAACCTGAAAGCGGGTACATGGTCTGAAAACTCGGTGTGAGGATCAAAAAATTTGTAAGATTTAATGTAATGGATGCCTTGAGTGATGTATTTGTGTAGACTTATAAAGTCATTCCTACTTGTATATAGATGTCGAGACGTGAGTGGGGATGCACCTCAAGATGCATGCCAACATGCTATTGGGATAGAGAGTGGTAAGTTCATTTAAGCTTTGTGTAGCTTAAATAGTAATTTTAATGTAGCTATGGTTGGTTTTATATTAGATGAACCTAAGTTAGCAAATTAAAACAATAGGCATGTGATGATTCTCGAGATATGTATTAGCACATTAAGTGACCAATTGAGTTAAAAATCGATGTCAACTAGTATGAGATAGTGGAGAGTTAGTGGGCCATGTGTTAAGTTGTAAACTGTTAGATAAGTCTCGAGATACGTATGTACTTAAAGATCATTGATTCAAAATTCAAAGTTTAGAATTTTTTATTTTCCTGCACATAGCGTGCTAAGTAGGTTAGCTAGTGCGCTAACTTTGTATAGCGTACTAGAGAAACTTGGTAGCACGCTAATGAGATAATTAGCACGCTAATATAGTTGCCCAGCACGTTTGGTGCTACGACAGCCTAAAAACTAAAATTTCTAAGGTTAACTTAAACACTATAAACAAGTCCAACACCCTAGTTAAAACTCTAAACACATTCAAAAACATGTTAAATGATGTCAAAAAGCTATGGAAGAGTCTCTGAGGTTCGGGTATAAGTTTTAAGGTATCAGAATATCGGAGTAGCTAGGAAATTGGCGTGATTCTAAGTAAACTGATTGAGATATTTATTTACATTTCATTCCTATTGTGTTATTTATTTCTAGTCATGTGGACTGATTTACTTACTATACTCTAGATACCATGACTTGTTCTTTCTCTTATTTCATGATTTTGCTATCATGGTATCGGCTGTTAGTCAAATAGTTTCATTGGCTCCAAATCATGTGCTATGTCACTAATGATTGTTGATAATTGTAGTCAAATAAAATAGCATGCTATTAGGTAGATGTTATTGAAGGTTACCCAAGAGGGGGGGTGAATTGGGTTACCGAGTAGTTATTGCCCTTTTAAAAACTTTATGCGCAATTTACAACTATGATGTATATATAAGCTATGCAAGTAAAAGAAATGCAGGAAATATAAAATGACACACGATTTATAGTGGTTCGATCCAACGATCTACATCCACTACCTAACCTCCCCGGTTAGGATTTCAACCCCACTTATATTACCAATAAGTGTTACAACCTAAGCCTCACCTAGGATTTTCCCACCTAGCCGCAACTAGGATTTTTCCCACCTAGCCTCAACTAGGATTTTTCCCACCTAGCCTCAACTAGGATTTTTCCCACCTAGCCGCAACTAGGATTTTCCCACCTAGCCTCAACTAGCCTCAACTAGGATTTTTCCCACCTAGCCGCAACTAGGATTTTCCCACCTAGACTCAACTAGGATTTTACCCACCTAGCCGCAACTAGGATTTTCCCTTTCGACTTAGATTCCACTAAGTCTTACAATCATTCAAATACAACAATTTTGCTGGAAAAACAGAGATACACTTTACAACAAAAGTGGTATCAAATTCAAACACAAGCAAGCCACCTAGAGCCTAACAACTCTTATGCATGCAAGTGTAAGTATAAATGGAATATGAAAATATGTCACTGATGTTGTTGCAAATTCCAAATCTGAAATCGTTTCAAAAACTTAATATATTTGTGTGAAACCGATTTCAAGTCTAAGAACAAAAGTTTAGCAAGAATCAAGTTTAAGTGCAACACTTTTGTTCAAATTAATCTCAGAGTTTGATAATATAAATTTAAGTGCAAAACCAGAGAAGAAGTTGTTTAAACACACAACAAAATGATCTTCAAATCAAATACACAAAATATGTAGATTAAGCACAAGTAAGATTGTAGATCTAGAAATTTCTTACAACCAAAAGAATGACAAGAGAGATCAGCTCTGGAGTGATTCTTGAACTCCTTTTGAAAGCCTCAAATGTGTTGGATTTGTGAGCTAAAGAAACAGCCTCAAAGATCTCTCTTTTGCTTCTACACAAAATCAGATTTCTTCTATGTAGATCTTTGGTTTTTGAGTGTAGATCTTCTTCTTGTTTTAAAACCAAGTTTGTGGTGGTTTTATAGTGGTAGGAATTCCAATATAGCCGTTTATGACCGTTCTAGGAATCCAGGAAATCAAAAATTCAAATTTCAAGCTTGATTTCCAAAAGTCAAAAATTGCAGGCAGAGTGCAATTAGCGCGCTAATACTGTGAGTTAGCGCGCTAACACTGTCTTAGCGCGCTAATGACATTATTAGCGCGCTAACCGCAGGGACTTGTAATAATTAATTTATCCCTTTGTGTTAGCGACCCTTAAACTTGTCCGGGACCTAACCAACCCTTATATAACATGTTATACATGTTTATTATGAGTCATTAAGCTTACTTGGGTGGTCCGGATATTTTTACAAATCCCGAAAACGGAAATTCATGATTTCATAATGTATTAGGGGCTTTTCTGTAAATTTGCAGTTTTCTTTTTGAAGACTTTTCAAAAACGAGTTTTTCTTTTTCGAAAACATTTATAATGAACTCTAATATGCAAATGACCATTCACACAAAGTTTTCACATTGTTTAAACTCATAGACCTAGTTATGTGTTTAAATTCCATTTTGAAACTTTGAAGTAAACTTATAACTTTGAAAAATGATTTAGGAAACTTGATGTATGCATGAACTAATGCATTTGGCTTGCGTGAAAGAATTTGTATACCTTACATTGATATTACAAATTGCGGCTTGAACTTTCATCTTCATTTCTTCATTAATGCCGAGTCTTGAACTTGTATTTCTTGAATACTCTTGAAGTGTTGTATTGCATCACTTATTCCAACAATCTCTCCATATTTCTTGAATACCCCTGATGTGTTGTATTGCATCCTTTAACACAAACTGAAATACTTGATTAGTACATTTTCACCTTGTTTGTTTCCATCAAAATCTCAGTCGGAATGTGAATGACTAACCACTTAGTCCAACAATCTCCCCCTTTTTGATTATAACAAACAATGTGAACTTTAAAGGTGTAAAAACACAATCTAAATGTATATCACATTCAACACATCAATCTTTTCAAGTTTAACCACATTTAGCTTCAAATATGCAAGTTCAAAACCAACAACCAAACCTTTCAAGTTCAACACCACATTTTTCTCCCCCTTTTGATATTATCAAAAAGCGGGTTCAAGCATCCACAATTTTTCTCCCCCTTTCATGTATACCAATAAAAAAAACCAACAACTTTTTCAAGGATACCAATATATGCAGGTTAAAATTATCAACTTGATATCAGTTACAAAAATCAATAATATTAACGTATCAACCTGATACCAGTAAAAATGAGAATTATTAACCCGATACCAATATATACCAATGAAAATATCACCCTTTCATATCATCCTTTCAAAGAAAATCACAATATCTAAGATATCACAATATCATCCTTTCAAGTTCAACCTTTTCTCCCCTGTTTTATATTAGCTATCTGCACCATATACCAAGTTAAAAGCATTCTCCCCCTCACTTTATGCATAAGAATAAAATTCTCCCCCTTACTTTATGCATATCAATAAATAATATACGTAAGCGATACACATGCATAGACTAGAAAACATAGTGAAGCAAGAAATAGCCATAAAAACAAACTCAGAGACGCAGAAAAATACATGATATAAATAGCATAAAGATACACAAGAAATATACTCTCCCCCTCACTTTGGCATCCGTTTAGCCATGGTGCCACTAACTCTAGGACTGAGGCGGACTCATGGATGGCTTTGGCACGACCCTCTCGTAGTGGGGCATTTGCCGGAGGTGGGACAGGGTGTGTGGATTCGGATTCATCACTAGATGAGGAGGATTGAACCACACGTCGGCTAGAGGGACGTCGTGAGGACGTGGCTTGGGTAGGACGTGATGTGGTGGGAGCGGTTGGTGCACCCGATCGAGAAGAAGGGCGGTTTGAGGGGCGACGTGTTGACATGTTGAAACGAAAATGGAAGGAATCAACAAAGAATGGAGAAGATTTGTACCTTAGAAGAGTGGAGATCACGGTGAAGATGGCACACGGAGAGTGGATTTGGCAAGAGGAGAGGAGAAAATTCTGTGTGAGGTGAGTTTTTGAAGAAACATTAGGTTATAAAACCCTGACCGAACGACATTAGTGCGCTAATAAGGTTTGTTAGCGCGCTAATTCCTCTCTGGAATTTTTCGGTCACAGGGCTGTTAGCGCGCTAATTTGCGCTATTAGCGCGCTAATTCCTCTCTGGAATTTTTTTGACAAAAATTTTGGATTTTTGCAATATAGCTCCGATTCTTCTCAAACTTCATGGACACTTCACTAACACCATATAAAAAGGTTTGGAATATCTAGAACATATGTAGAAGGTCTAATTTTCGAGACATGCCTAACTCACGCCGAATTTTAAAAACTTGTTTTCTAGGCAAAGGCTTAGTGAGTATATCGGCTAGTTGATCCTATATGGGCACATGGATGAGTTTTAACATTGCCCTTTTTGGATGTGATCACACAGAGAATGGTATCTAATCTATGGTGCCACAATCATGCATCACATTCACTTTGTGCATTCAAACATGAAGCATTTTGCGTATTCATTTCATCAAAGTTAATGGCATAAATATTTTTATCTCTATATGCAATAAATAAAGTTTCATGCTTCTCATTCCTAACAATGCATTTTGATGATTCAAACATAACATGAAATCCTTTGTCACACAATTGACTAGTTACTGAGCAAATTATGTTTCAAACCATCAACAAGATAAACGTTAGAAATAGAAAGTGAATTGTTACCAACAGTTTTGAGACCGATAACTCTTCCTTTGTTGTTGTCTCCAACTGTAACTTTTTCATCATCATGCCGCTTTAGTTCAATAACTTGATGTGCATCTTCGGTCATGTGACTTGAGCACCCACTGTCCAAGTACCATGGGGTGCTTTTCCTCGCATCCTATACTATGGGAAACACACTAGATTTTGGTACCCAAACACCTTTGGGTCCGAGAGTGTTAGTGTCATAAACATTTTTAGCTACCCATGCTAGTTTACCCATTTTTACCTTTTGTAATGCACATTTCTCGACCATGTGAGTCTTGTTGCATTTATAGCATCTACGATCATCATTTAGCAATTTCTTGTAGCTTAACAAGTTTGCTCCGTAACCTATGCCTCTTTTATTAAGTGCACGTCGTTGTGCTCCTAACATCATGTCAAACATTTGTTTACCATTTGTAAACTTATGCACCGTGCTAGTCAAGTCCTCTACTTCCTTGACTAAAGCATCTCTTTCCTTTATGACTTCATTTAAGTCATTTTAGAGATCATCAATGATCTCATTTTGTGACTCTATTTCATTAATTGCAACGATCAAACTCTTTTTGAGTTGTTTGGTGTTTTTGACCTCCTTTTTCAACTCTTTCCTAAGCTCATCAAGATTTGGAACATCATTCAAATCATTAATATTATCAAAATTGAAAACATTAGAGTTTACCTCGCCTTGTGCCGTGAGACAAAATATTGCCTTTTCACTTTCTGATTCGGAGTCCGAACTTGATGATGATGAGTCATCCCAAGTTGCTTTGAAACTCTTCTTTCCTTTATCAAATACCTTCTTGGTTTTGCAATCCATCTTGACGTGACCTGGTTTGCCGCAACCGTAGCATATTATTTCGTTTGATTTTCCTTCCTTGCTTTCACTTCGAAGCTTCTTCTTGTACTTGTCTCGTTTGTACACGGTCCGATTTAGCTTTCTTGAGATCATAGCTACTTCCTTCTCAAGATCATTTTCATCACATGATTCTTCATTTTCGATGACTTCAACCGATGCACTAGAGGAGTTATTTGCCTTCAAGGCGATATCTTTTCTTGAACTTTTAGCACCTCCATTTAGTGCTTCCAATCTTGCTCTGTCTTTTAGTTCAAATTCATGAACTGTTAGCTCTCCGCATAATGCATCGAATGTATAATCTCCAAGATTTTGAGCTGATTGGATAGCGTATTTCTTGGCATCCCATTCCTTAGGCAAGCCTCTAAGGAATTTATATACTGAAGTTTCTTGATCATAATTCTTGCCTAGATTCTTGATCTCATTTAATAGCTTTGTGAATCTAGTGATGGCGGTGGCTATGTCTTCATCAGCCCCAACTCGGAAAGTTTCATAATGTTCCTCAAGTATTCTCAACTTGGTCTTCTTTACTTGCATGGTACCTTCATAATGTACCTCAAGCTTCTCCCATACTTCCCTTGCCGTTTGACACGCACTTACTCTGTTAAATTCATTTTCACTAAGTGCACAAAATAAGTGATTTACGGCTTGATCATTTGAAAGCTCAAGCTTTATCTCCTCTGTGCTGTATTCTTTCAATGGCTTACCCGGTGAAGTGTAACCATTTTCAATAGCGTCCCATAAAAATCTATTTTGTGCTCGAATGTAAAATTTCATTCTTACTTTCCAATGAGCATAATTGGTTCCATCAAAATATGGAGGCCTACTCGAAGTGGTGCCTTCTCGAAGGCGAGTCGGATCTAAAGTTGGCATCCTTGAACAAAAACACTCAAAGATACGTTAGTAATACTTTGAGCAATAACCCTCTCTGATACCAATTGAAGGTTACCCAAGAGGGGGGGTGAATTGGGTTACCGAGTAGTTATTGCCCTTTTAAAAACTTTATGCGCAATTTACAACTATGATGTATATATAAGCTATGCAAGTAAAAGAAATGCAGGAAATATAAAATGACACACGATTTATAGTGGTTCGATCCAACGATCTACATCCACTACCTAACCTCCCCGGTTAGGATTTCAACTCCACTCTTATTACCAATAAGTGTTACAACCTAAGCCTCACCTAGGATTTTCCCACCTAGCCGCAACTAGGATTTTTCCCACCTAGCCTCAACTAGGATTTTTCCCACCTAGCCGCAACTAGGATTTTTCCCACCTAGCCTCAACTAGGATTTTTCCCACCTAGCCGCAACTAGGATTTTCCCACCTAGCCTCAACTAGGATTTTTCCCACCTAGCCGCAACTAGGATTTTCCCACCTAGACTCAACTAGGATTTTACCCACCTAGCCGCAACTAGGATTTTCCCTTTCGACTTAGATTCCACTAAGTCTTACAATCATTCAAATACAACAATTTTGCTGGAAAAACAGAGATACACTTTACAACAAAAGTGGTATCAAATTCAAACACAAGCAAGCCACCTAGAGCCTAACAACTCTTATGCATGCAAGTGCAAGTATAAATGGAATATGAAAATATGTCACTGATGTTGTTGCAAATTCCAAATCTGAAATCGTTTCAAAAACTTAATATATTTGTGTGAAACCGATTTCAAGTCTAAGAACAAAAGTTTAGCAAGAATCAAGTTTAAGTGCAACACTTTGTTCAAATTAATCTCAGAGTTTGATAATATAAATTTAAGTGCAAAACCAGAGAAGAAGTTGTTTAAACACACAACAAAATGATCTTCAAATCAAATACACAAAATATGTAGATTAAGCACAAGTAAGATTGTAGATCTAGAAATTTCTTACAACCAAAAGAATGACAAGAGAGATCAGCTCTGGAGTGATTCTTGAACTCCTTTTGAAAGCCTCAAATGTGCTGGATTTGTGAGCTAAAGAACAGCCTCAAAGATCTCTCTTTTGCTTCTACACAAAATCAGATTTCTTCTATGTAGATCTTTGGTTTTTGAGTGTAGATCTTCTTCTTGTTTTAAAACCAAGTTTGTGGTGGTTTTATAGTGGTAGGAATTCCAATATAGTCGTTTATGACCGTTCTAGGAATCCAGAAAATCAAAAATTCAAATTTCAAGCTTGATTTCCAAAAGTCAAAAATTGCAGGCAGAGTGCAATTAGCGCGCTAATACCGTGAGTTAGCGCGCTAACATCTGTCTTAGCGCGCTAATGACATTATTAGCGCGCTAAGCTGCAGGGACTTTGAATAATTAATTTATCCCTTTGTGTTAGCGACCCTTAAACTTGTCCAGGGACCTAACCAACCCTTATATAACATGTTATACATGTTTATTATGAGTCATTAAGCTTACTTGGGTGGTGGGATATTTTTACAAATCCCGAAAACAGAAATTCATGATTTCATAATGTATTAGGGGCTTTTTCAGTAAATTTGCGTTTTCTTTTTGAAGACTTTTCAAAAACGAGTTTTTCTTTTCAAAACATTTATAATGAACTCTAATATGCAAATGACCATTCACACAAAGTTTTCACATTGTTTAAACTCATAGACCTAGTTATGTGTTTAAATTCCATTTTGAAACTTTGAAGTAAACTTATAACTTTGAAAAATGATTTAGGAAACTTGATGTATGCATGAACTAATGCATTTGGCTTGCGTGAAAGAATTTGTATACCTTACATTGATATTACAAATTGCGGCTTGAACTTTCATCTTCATTTCTTCATTAATGCCGAGTCTTGAACTTGTATTTCTTGAATACTCTTGAAGTGTTGTATTGCATCACTTATTCCAACAATCTCTCCATATTTCTTGAATACCCCTGATGTGTTGTATTGCATCCTTTAACACAAACTGAAATACTTGATTAGTACATTTTCACCTTGTTTGTTTCCATCAAAATCTCTGTCGGAATGTGAATGACTAACCACTTAGTCCAACAGTTATATACTATTGTAAATCTATTTTCCATTGTGCAATAGATATGCAATTGCTTTGTTGGATTCTAAAACCATGTTGTCTCTTGAAATATGAAAATAGTTCTTATATCTATGACCTTGATATGATAGAGGTGTTGTGACACATGGGGGTCACTAGACTTCCGAAATGACCAAGATCTCTCTACTATAACTTGGGTGACATCACGAGGTATGGGACCCAAGGTTATTGACAAGTATAACTTGGGTAACATCAAGGGTTATGAGACCTAGGGTCGTTGGCAAGTATACATCGCAGGTGACCGACACTTGGGATAATTATAAAGGCGAAGAGCATTGCTTAGACCTTCATATAGATGCATAGCTCAGCTCCATTCTTACATAGTGGAAAAGGCATTGAGATAGGACTCCCGGTTGACCGGCCCTAGATTAGTATTACTTAGTCGAATGTCAGTTTCATATTATTTAACTAGAGTATCTTATTGCATGATTTCCTTTCAACTTTAATTCCTATTATTATGCTTTTAGACACTTGTTGTATATTTTGGAAAAGTAAACAAATGTCTCTTAGTGTTAATTTCTACATTACTGTACTCATTTTCCTTTTATGGCGGTGGGTGCATATACTTCGAGTAGCAAACCACGGAAGGATAAGATCAAGGATTAGTTTTTAGCTGTCATAAGAGAGTTTCTGCTACTTTTGTAGGTGACCATTTTATGTATATATTACTTATGTCTTTTTGTATAACTTTGAGTTGTATATTGGGTAGAGAGACTACATTTCCATACTGATTAATGTATTACTTTTGGCTAGTTTTATATGATCGTCTATTTACCTAGTTTTCATTATAAGTGTTTCTATAAATGCTTCGGCTAATTTATTAAGTCTTTCACTAATTATTAAGGTAATGATAACGATCTCTTAATTAACTCTAAAAATATTGAAGAGAATATCAAATACGTTGTGCATGTATGAAAAAATGAATGAAGTGAAAATCAAGAATAATTTGTTGTTTAGTTCTACGTGGTGCGATTTAGGGCTTCATGATGGATTAGGCCAAGTAATACCCGATTTAGGGAGTCGGGATGTCACATTAGTGCTAACAAATTTTTAGGTTTTTTTATTCGTTTTATGGTCTCAGTTCATCATCGCTCCTTATTTGCAGATTCTTTAGTCTCATTTGACCCCGAGATTGACTGTACATTTAGGAATAGAAATAGAATCAAAAAATGAACAAGACAACAGTGAGTTTGGATGGAAGGAAATGGAAGAAACTTATATCTTTATGTGGTACATAATGCTGAAGGGAATAACCAACAATGGTAAGGACGTGAACGAGAGCTTACTTTCATTAAACTTATAAACATCGAGGTGGATCTCTACCTTTATGTATCGAGTTTCTCGTGAAGACAAAAAGATCTGAAGTGAAGTTAGGACTCTTACATAGGCTACCTAATTTATACATGAAGAATAATGCTCCCATAAACTCTTGACAGAATTTGAGATGGTTGTGGTCGGGATGAAGCCTATCAATGCATAAGCAGACGTGGTATAACTAAAAGCATTTTCTTTTTGTTTAAAGATGCCGCACATGATTGATTGTTCTACATACCAGCTAGATCTGTCATAACTTGGAATGAGTTGCATCAGAAATTATAAGACAACTATATGTTAGCCCCCTTGTTATTAAGACGATTGACCGACTTAGATTATCTTAATCTCTTGATAAGCTAGTCAGCTTAACCCAATCAATTAACTTTGACCATAAAATACTTTGCATTTCAATCTTTAACAATGCTCCAAGACTAAATTCATATCCTCAATAAAACTCATTTCATTATTTGTTCAATTGAAGCAAATTAGAAAATTATATTCGTATTTAATGGAAATTTTGGCAGCACTTGCACTAAAAGTGGTCTGCTAGAAAACTTCCACCTAGAGGCCTAGAAGGACTCACAAACTCTCTGCATGTCGTAATATATGTCAAATTTAATTTTGTAAACTAACTTAGAGTCTCCAATAACTTAATCACAACTTTACTATTCCAAATATACCAAAATTAAAATGCAAACCTCTCAATTTATCTTAAACTAACTTAGGAGACTCATAACCATTCAACAACACTTTTCATCCTTCACTCACCCCAGTAATTCCAAACTAATATATATATATATATATAATTTAAAATAATCACTGAGATCTTCGAGTCTTGTCCATTAGGCCCTTGCCTTTATTTGGAATCTAACACCAAACAAAACAACTCGAAGATATCAGGTAACTGAATTTCTATATTGATTTAACTCCTGCAATTGTAGTCTGATATATGGAAACATATAATTGCATTTCTAAATAAATAATAAGATATATATGCCAACATGGCATGCAATCCATTTTGTTGTTGTCTCCAAATTATAATCAAATGCAGACTTCCAAAAATAGTGTAGAGATAGAATTAAGAAATCATGAAGTGTAGAGATAATTTGTCGGTGTTAGACTCCACCAGTCTCACTAGACGACGTAAAGGTAGGATTGAAAACCAAGTTTCAAGCAAACCAGACTCTGAAACAAGCTTATCCCCCTTACCCTCTCTACGTATCCATGACCAAGAATGATAAAACGCAATGCAGACTATGATACAATTACAGGTATAAAAATATTCAATCAATAATAAAGATCATCATACGGTTTATTTTCCATTAAACCAACTCGAAGTTGGTTACGAAACCTCATACAATGTTTCCCCAGCTTTCACGTAATTTGAATCTATTCCTCGAGTTTCATTTTGAGTGGTTTTGAGATCTTCAACGTTACCTAAAACAATTGAGAAATTTGGATAAATTCCCCATTCTAATTTCTTAAGTCTTCGACCAATTTTTGAGTTATTTTATGGTATTTTCATGTCATCAACTACTCGGTTGTCTGAATCCCAATTTTGACTGCAATTTGTGGTTCGGAATTGATAATTAATCTTGAGTGGAATTTTAATTAATTTTTCAAATTTTGAGCATTTTTAGGTGTCATGGCACGCATTACGAGAAAAACCCTGGTATGAATCCTTGAGAAGATTCTAAAATCCTCGTTTATCATAAAAATCCATAATTTATATTTATTTGACTCAAAAATAATTTTTCCTAAACTTGTCTCATTTTTTTGCAATTTCTTTCTTTTTTCATTAATTGGGTTTTGGCCCATAAAGTGACCTGGTTTGATCCGGTTTGAGGATCAAACCCTATCTTTTTCCTCCTCTAGTTCTAATGTGCAGATCGTTCTTCAGCCTTTTTTATATTCTCATATGCTCATTGGGTTTTGAGGATCCCTCCCCCTCATTTTCTTCCCAAAACCTCACCTCACCAATAATCACGACATCAACAACAAACCAAAACACCAACGATCAACAATAAAGCAACAACAAACACCTCAACAATACAACCAACAACAACAACGACACAACCACCACAAAATCACAAATAGCCTCACCTTCTTCCATCGTTGTCAATCTCATTTTCCCTGGTTTCCATATCTTTCTCGGTCGATTTTGAATTCACCGTGGGAATCGAAAACTTAATGAGGCGGTTCTGTTGTTTGGAGATATATATTAGATTTCTTCGAAATTTGCATTGCATGAGTCTTGAGACAAATCTAATGGTTTCATTTCCGATTTATAATTTGATCTTCCATGAGATATGTGATGCTTATCTCGAGGTTAATCTTGTGGCTATTGACAAGATAATCACCCCTGACCGATTCATATAAGATCAATTATATTGATCTCCTTGAGATAAGTATCATATATCTCAATGTAGATCATATGGTTTATAACCATAAACCATTTGATTTTCCTTGAGTTGTGGTTGCACGTATCACGAAGTGTGGTTACACCTCTCCAAAATCAATCGTTCAACCATTTCTTTCCTCGATGCTCACGCTACGCATATCTCGAAGCGAATCCATTATGTACTTTTTAATTTACATTAAACTATATGATTCATTTATATATAGACAACATTATACATATACACCTATGTATTTTTGCGCTATAAATTCGCTACGCGCACCAGCGCCCATTCTTGGGTGTACACACTATTGTACCTCCCACGCGTGTCACCCTCGATTCCGCATGTCATTAGGCGCCAACAAATTTATTAATTATCCTATTTAATTTCGTGATCATCTTTCAATTTATGTCTAAATTAAATCCCAAAAAATACCCCAATTTAGTAAAAATTGACAAATATTCCCGACACGCTCCAAAACTCACTAACACCATGTATACACTTCAACTTGACCCTATTTCACGTAGAATGGAGTATAAGACATAAAACAGGTACGCGACACATAAAAATAATATTTTAAAGTTACGATCTCAGTTGGTAATATGTAGGTCCTACCTCAGATACGTAAAGCTCATTTTAAATCTGAAAATACTTAATTAGTCTTTTAATCAAGTTTATAAAATTCAGTGATGTCACATTATATACCAGTAGGAAGATTTGTCAATTGAGTCTCCAACATCATGATGAAGGAGAGCAATTCGTTGTCCGAATTTTGGGAGCATTTCAAGTACTTATGTAGAGCATGCGCTCTATATGGACTCAGTGACAAATCCTTGTTAAAAAGTTTCTATGATTCTCTCACATATAACGAATAAAATGTGCTTGTTACAATATGCAATGGGAGTGTTCACAATGTCACTCGAACTGAAGCCAGAAGATATTGTTGGAGCCCACTTCCTTAAGCCCTGACTTAATTAACCTAATTACTTTATCTTTTTAATTGAATAAAACCCTCAAAATTTTTATTATATACTTAATTTAGACTCAATTCTCAATTTCTTAATTAGAGCGAGTTAGGAAATCATTTGGTTTGATTTTCATATTTATGAAAATTTTTGAAGAGTCTCCCTAAATATGTGGGTTGCTGAAACTAAGAACCTGATAAAAAATAACTTAGGGAGAATGCTTGGAATGACTCACATCACCCCACAATTCAAAACATATTATCAACATTGAAATTTAAAGATTAACTTAACTCACTTCCTCGAGTTCAACAGTTTGAAACTTAACACCAATCCTAAATGCTCCGCAATACAATTTAGATCTAAATGATTTATAAACTGCCTCAAAATTCTCTCTACTATCTCATGAAGACATCATAATTATTTTCTAGCCAAAATATGATTTATTCTCAATCCGAGAACCCCAAAGTTAATATATAAGGGTACTTCTACCATGGGTATCAAAAAGATACCCATGATATGGGAACTACTATAACGACCATTAGATGAAAATATAATGGTTCAAATTAAATGTAATACATAAGTTTAAGATTTGTGTAACCTATTGTCTTTGAATATCAACAATTAATGAATATAAATATATTGAACGGTTAATTATGCCCATTAATTACTTATTCAACCTAATAAATATACAAGTTTGACTAAACATATAATAGAATATTGATGGAAAGAGAACAAAAATCTCAAAACAAAAATGTATATCTATTTTTTAAAACCAAAAGGAATTTATTTAGATGTACTATTGATTAATACCAAACTATATTCTTATATAATTTGGTGGAACAAGCTATGAAATTATTAAAAATAAGAAACATACAAAATATACTTTAAAATTAAATTTAACTAAGATTCCTCCGTATATATGTTTCTTGATCTTTTATAATTTTTTTTTACAATTATTTTATTTAACAATTGAAACATAAAACGATAATTTACTCAAATTAAACTTAAAATGATAAATATATTATTTGACCAGAGTTTTTTTTAACTATATACGTATTGATAAATAAAATACAAAAAATAGCTTAAGTTACAAACTAAATTTTTCATTGTGGAGCCTTGTTTTGCATTATAATTTTAGGGAGTCACTATTAGAGCATCTCCAATGGTAAATGTGGATTGTGAGTGTGCATTGTCAATGTGAAGAGGATGTCCATCCCATGTGGCTCAAATTGACATTCAACTTCAAAATAAGTGTAAATAAAATGTAAAAATAAAAGTGTAAATAAAATAATTAAATATTTAAAAAACTCTTATATTATCCAACATGGATGTCAATTTGAATGTCAAAATTTGACATTCAAAATAAACAATGTCTATCCACATCATTTTGACATTCAAAATGCACATTCCATTGGAGATGTTTTTTTCACTCTAATGTCTGTTTAGTCCTAGGTGACACACATTGACATCCAATTCACATCCATTTAATTTAAAACATTTTTAAAATAAAATTTCATTAGGCAAAAATACATGAATAACCTCACTCTAAATCATGAATATATTTCATTTCTTTTTCCTCTTCTACTTTCTACTCTCTACACACGCCCCTCCTCAACTTTACTTTTCACTCTCTACACCCCTCCTTAAATGAAACCTTAAACTCATCCTCAACTCCTATCTCACTCACTACACTTGCATTTTCCTCTTCTACTTAATTTTCACTTTCTATATCCCACGACAAATTAAACTATAGACTCGTCTCATTTTCTCTCATACTTTATAATCTTTACACCCTTTCTCATCTTTTTGTCCATATACTCAACAATTCATCATCAAATACAACATCTTAATTATAGTATTTGGTTGAGATTTGATTCACATTCTTGAATTGTTATAATCTTTTATTTATGTTGAATCTTAGCTTTTAAGGATCAAAGAATCAATCTTGGAATGCATATGGGGCAAATTGAGTTAATGGGGAGAAAAAAGATGATATGCAACAAGGGATTAAAGGTTGAAGATCACGGAGATAAAAAGAAAGATTTCTTTGGGGAGAGATGAGACAAATATAAACTAGGGGTACAATGGAGAATTTACTAACAATTAAGGAGGTTGCTTATAGCATGAACTAACTTATTGGAGTTACAAATAACATTAAATTAAATGGGGGGCTAATATAACATATGGGGGTGTTAATAGTAACTCTCTAATCTTAAGGTAAAACATTTCTTTCTTTCTCTTTTTTTAAAGCGCAAATAACCAATTACATATTTGCCACATTAAGAGACAATCTTGAGATAATTACAAAGTAGACGCATAAAATCTAAGTGGATCGACACAGCAAACTCATATTCTAGGTGAACCTAGTGGCCCCGACAAACCTGCATAACTACTAGAATTCATGTGGAGTGAGATAATTCTATCGGGATCATGACGTTGATTATTCTACCAAGATCCATATATATTAAACTTGGACTAAATATGCACGGAGGCATGAAGCAAATCTAACCAAGTACTAACAAATACTAAAACCTTCATCCAAAGGTGTGAAGGACAGTAGATTGGCCGAAAGAACTTCCACTGGCTGCTCCTCGCCACTGGTCAATCGCCTTCATTTAATACGAATGACCCATACCTCATCTCGCCATCAACCATCTTCATCATCTAAATCAGGTTTTAAGCAAAAAAGTAAAGAAAAAAGGAAAGGGGAGATTGAAGAAATGAAGAGGAAGGATAGGAGATAGAGAAGGAAGGGATCTCCAATGCCGCTTACAAATCCAGATCGAGATGCGATGGCATCAAATCCCGGGATGAGAGAAAAAGTAGAATAAGAAGGAAAGAAGGGGGAGGACAAGGGAGAGGGGGCTACCGGCGATAGTCACATTCACCAAAGCGAGCGGTGCATCGCCAGAACCCCTAAGCGACAGAGTTTTGGTCCTTGAACTTTTATGTTTTTATGCTTTTAGTATATATATATATATATATATATATATATATATATATATATTGGCGTACATTTGGTCTCTGAACTTTTGAGTGTTTTTTATGCTTTTAGTTTATGAACTATGAGTTTTATATGCTTTTAGAGAAATTAGATTATTTTATTGGTTTTTGTTTGCTGAAGTGAGTCTTTCAGTTCAATAATATAAACCACTTTACTCCTCTTGATTAGTCATGTGGCACTTTTGTTAGTCACATTATTAGGATTTAACACCTTAAACGGTGAAATGACTAAATGAACAACAACAACAACAACATAGCCTCAGTCCCAAATTAATTGGGGTCGGCTACATGCATCAAACTTTTTCATTGTGCTCGATTAAGTGCAATTGATGGTGAGCTTTGCAAACCATTCAAATCCTTCCTAATTAATGCATCCCATGTTAACTTTGGTCTGCCCCTACCTCGTCGAATTCTACAGTTTTTATTGAGTCAAATTTTCTAGTTGGAGCATTTGTAGGCCGTCTTTGCAGGTGACCAAACCATCGCAACTACTCTTCCCTAATCTTTTTATCAATTGGTGCTACTCCTACTTGTCTTCGAATTTCTATATTTCTTATTCTATCTTTACAATTTTTACCACACATCCACCTAAGCATCCTCATTTATGCTACGTTCATTTTATGTAATTGTTGTTGCTTTACCGCCCAACATTCACTTCCATAGACCATAGCTGGCATAATTGCGCTCCTATAAAATTTTCCTTTTAACTTAGTAGGAACATTTCGATCACAAATCAGCCATTTCTTCCATCCAGCTTGAATTCTATGTGTGACATCGTTCTCAATGTTACCATCATTTTGTATGATTGATCATAGGTATCTAAAGTGGAAAGGACTAAATGTACGTCAGGGGCAATTCTTAGAAATGAAAGTGTAGGGACAATTCTCAAAAAATGAAAGTTCATGGACCAAATATGTATTAATAAAAGTTCAGGTACCAAAAGCAATAAAAACACAAAGTTGAGGGATCAAATGATGAGTTTTGCCTAATTTTTATTGATTTTCAAATCTCGTTATTGTAAGTGTTAACCATTAACACTAAAGTGCAGGACAACTAGAGTGTTGTAACGGAGAAGAATGTGTACTTGAGAGTTACATTTGTAGTGAGGTTAGCATTGTAATTTCATGTACTAATCAGTCGGTCCGTTAGTTAGGTTGTTACACGAGAAAGGATCTGGTATGTACAAGTGTATGGTGTCTGTTGTTTCTCACATCTTATAAATACAAATACAACTCTTCATTCAGAGATGGAGAAGCTGATATATTGCTTCTCAAACACGTATGTTTAGCTTAGTTTACATGGTATCGGAGCTTGCATAGGCTCGTTGCCATGGACGATCCAAGAAGCTCAACTATGGTTTCAGAAAACTCAGTGAGGAAACAGTCTCATCCAGGAAGGAATGCCTCATCGTTTGCGAATCCTCTTGTTGCTCCATTCGGTAACTCTCTGAACCAAATTGTGTCTATTAAGTTGAATAACACAAATTTTTCTCTGTGGAAGTCCATTGTTGTGCCATTGATTGAAGGTTGTGGTCTTGATGGTATCTTGTTTGGAACCACACAAAGTTGATGAAAATGGAAAAGTAAATCTAGAATATCAAAATTGATTTTATTGCGATGAATTCTGTGTGGTTGGTTGTTACGTGCTTTATATCTTGATATAGGTACACAAGTTACTTGAAATCTCGGTGAAACGAATACCGCACATGAATTGTGGATGTCAATTTGTGAACAAAGCGGTACACAAAATAAGGCTCGATTCAATTCTTGAAAACTCGGGATTAGAACCACTAGAAAGGGAAATATGAAGATGATTGATTACTTGAGGAAATGAAAGGTTTTTTTTTTAGAGTTTAGCAACAAATAGGGACTTCGTTCTAAGTGTCTCGAGTTGATTTCTTGTACATTAACTGGATTAGATGGTGAGTATCCGCCTATAACCACTAATCTAGAACAAAAAGACAATGTGTCTTGGCAAGAAGTTCATCTACATTATTAAGGTTTGAAACAAAACTTGAACAATTGCAAACACTAGTTGGTATTAACTCTTTAAGTCTACAAACACCAAATCAGGCCAATGTGCAGTGAAGTTAAGCATGGCAGTCATTAATCTTGGAACAATTCTAAATCGAATAATGGTCATGGAAGTTCGGTGGTAGAAACTTTAACAATAGAGGAAGAGGAGGCTTTAACAATAGAGGAAGAGGAGGATTTTGGTTTCCAAACAATAACAGACTAACATGTCAGATATGTAATAAAATATGGCATATTGCTATTATTTGTTATTGGAGAGCAAATATGCAGAACATGGGTGCAAATGGGTTCAACTGCAATGGTCAAAACCAACATTCTCAGTATGGTCATCAAGGCACAAATTATACAAATAAGGGAATGAGAGGAAATATTTAGGGATTTCCTAGTGCTAATTTTCTTGGCTCTACTAGTAATTTTGCAGGTTATGCACCTAGCAGTTCTTTCTCATCTGATGAATCAATCACTGATAATGCTTGGTATGCTGACAGTGGAGCAACTGCTCGTGTAACACCGTACCAATCTCAAATGTCAAATTGCTCTCCTTACACAAGTAATGATTCATTACTTGTTGGAAATGGTCATTCCTTCTATATCTTGTGTAGGGTCAGCTAAAGTCACCTCTGCACCATCCAAACTCAAGTTTAACACGAAATTTAACACATTATGTGTACCACATATCAAAAAGAATCTCCTTAGCATATCACGGTTAACTAAGGATAGTAATGTGATTATTGAGTTTACTAATGACCATTGTTTGGTGAAAGATTCATTAACTAAGGAAATCTTCTTTGAAAGGAGTTCTCAAAATGGTTTGTATCGGTTCAAGAACATTAATGGTCATGGTTCTTCATTAAATCAAGTTCGTGATAGAAGTCTGACCGGGAAGTCTACATTCTTTGGATCACGAAGTCTTCATCTTCACTCGGCATAAGAGAGTTGGTCATCCATCTCATCAAGTTTTTCAACAAATTATGAATTCTACTTTGCATATCCTTGTGTCTCGACATGAATTTTGTTCTATATGCCCTTGGCGGAAACATCATGCATTACCATTTTCTACTTCAAACAATTGTGCTAAAAGTGTTTTAGAGTTAATTCATACAGACTTGTGGGGACCAAAGACTGTTACATCTATGGATGGTTTTAACTATTACATTTCATTTGTTGATGACTTTACTAGATTCACATGGATTTATCCACTTAAGTATAAATCAAGCTTTTCAAATTTTTCGTAAGTTTAAACTGTTAGTTGAAAAGCAATTCTCTACAAATATAAAGAAGTTGCAATCTCGACTAGGGAGGAGAGTTTAGGGTTTTCAAATCATTTTTAGAAAATTAGGGTATTTTATTTCAACGCCCTTGCCCTTATACTCATGAACAAAATGGCAAAGTAGAGAAAGAGCATGCCCATATAATTGAAACAAGCCTAACTTTACTAGTGGAGCTCAATTACTATCGAAGTTTTGGTGGCATGCCTGTGAAGTCGTTGTTTTTGTGATTAGTCGATTGCTTACGAAAGTTCTTCAGGGCTTTTCTCTATATGATAAAATGTTCCATACTAGTCCTAATCGTATGATTCTTAAAGTGTTTGGTTGTTCTTGTTTCCTATACACTCGATCTTACAATGCCAACAAGTATCAATTCAGTGTCCTAGAGAAGTGTTTATTTTTGGGATATAGTTCCATTAACAAGGGCTATAAATGCATGGATGCTTTAGGCAGAACTTATATATCCGGACATGTGTTGGTCAATGAAGAAGAGTTCCCGTATGTCGCATTGTTTGAGACTTCTTCACCATCGAAGGTTTCTACTTCTCCACATGCTCAAGGCCTTATGATCTCCTTACCTACTTGGTGTACCTAAATACACTATTTCATTTACTTCCACATCGCATCAAGGGTCGCCTTCTACATCACATCCAAAGGTCGTTTCTTCTACGCCATCGACTTGTTAAATTAATCGATGTTTCAAGTCGTCTACTTCATCGTACCTATTCCATCCTCTCCAGCCTATTCCTTCTACATCTACTTCAGCTCCAACACAACTTTACCATCATCCTATGATTACAAGAGCTAAAGCTAGTATTCTCAAAAAGGAGGTGTTTGTGTCTATCGTTCACTTCCCCGATACACTACCTAAGTCAAGAACACAGCACTTCTTATTCCTCATTGGAAGGAAGCCATGGATAAGAAGTATCAAGCACTAATGAAAAATCAAACTTGGAGTCTTGTTCCCGCCTCGTCTCATCAAAATATAGTAGGGGAATGTGGATTTCTACTATTAAACGGAACTCGATGGATCTATTAATAGATACAAAGTAAGGCTTGTGGCAAAGTGGGTTCCAATAGGTCCCCTGGTGTGGATTTCTCTAAGACTTATAGTCTTGTAGTGAAGTCCTCTACAATTAGAGTTATACTAGCTATTGCAGTCACTTTCGGTTGGCAATTTCATCAAATCGATATTAACAATGCCTTCCCGAATGGTCAGTTGAATGAGGAAGTCTACATTAATCCACCCGAAGGGTATACTGATGTTAATAATTCAAGTTTGTTGTGCTGATTACACAAAGCCTTATATGGTTTGAAATAAGCTCCAAGAGCTTGGTTTCATCTCTTAAATCTCTACTGGTGTCTTGGGGATTCTCAGTAGTTCTCATTCGATAATTCCTTATTCATCAACAAATATAAAGGCAAGAAGATGTATGTTTTGGTGTATGTTGATGGCATTATAATCACTAGGCTTGTTTAGACCATGTTTAGCAGTTCATTAACAAATTGAATCAAACATTTGCTCTCAAAGATATTGGTGATTTGAGTATGTTTTTAGGATTTGAAGTTCATCAAGATGACAGTGGTCTTTACCTCACTCAAATAAGCTATGTTCATTCTCTTCTTCAAAAGGGTAGTATGTCATCTACCAAACTGTTGATACCCCACCAGTCATGGGCAAGGCTATTTCAGATGACTCATCTTCTTTGTTTAATGATCCTTCCTTGTACATAAGTATTTTGGGAGGTTTACAATACTTTGTTCACACTCGTCCTGACATTGCCTTTATAGTGAATGGACTAAGTCAATTCCAACAATCTCCTACTACATCTAATTGGCAATCTTTGAAGAGAGTTCTTCATTACCCTGGAAGGTCTCGTCGCTCATGGTTTACCTTTCAAACCTGGATCTACACTTCATCTTCTTGGGTATTTTGATGCTAATAGGACATCATCGAGTGAGGACCGAAAATCAATTGCTGGGTATGCAGTGTATTTTGGTGCAAATTTGGTGTCGTGGCTATCCAAGAAACAAAGGGTGGTTTCTCGTTCAAGTGCTAAGTCTGAGTACCGAGCTTTGGCCAATGCTGATGCTGAGATTATATGGTTACGTTCCTTACTATCTGAACTTCACTTTCCTTTGCATTCGACACCTATAGTTTGGTGTGACAACTTGAGCGCTATAGCTCTTGCCTACAATCTTGTGTTTCATGCTAGAACCAAACATGTTGAGATCGATGTCCATTATATTAGAGATCAGGTATTGCAAGGCAAGTTATCGGTGCATCATGTTCTAACTATTGAACATTTTCAAATTAAATGTTTAGTCCCACATTGGTTAGGAACTTCAAGTTTAAAGAGTATATATGTACTCTTGCACCATAATGTGTGTAAAATAAAATACAAGTGCTATGCACGGAGAACCACGTGCATTTTAGGCGCTTTTATAGGCGCACTTAGCACTTGGCACGAGGCACGTGCGTGTGTGTCTATATGTGTGCAAGCTAACCAAGGGTAAAACGTTTTACCATTGATTTTTACCATTTTCGAGATTAAATGGGTAGTTAGTAGAGTGGCTTAGTGGGTGCAGTTGAAACTGCTCTCCATTAAGGAATTACTACTCCACTACTCCATTGCATCAATGCTTGGCTGCTCCATTACTCCATTGCATCAATGCTTGACTATTCCACTTCTCCAACTGATCATGACCAATGCTCTATAAGAGGAGAGGTTTGAGGAGGAAGAAAGTATCTCGAAATTCACCAGCAATTGCTCTTGTTTTCATCTTTCACTACTGCAAAGTGAAAGTTGTGTTTACTTCATCGTATCCTTTAGGATATTTGCTGACTCTTGCAGTATAGAGAGCAAATTTTCATTTAGGAAAGTGGCAGTGTTACACGCTTTGAAGTCATTGCAAGTCCCTCTGGTCTAACAATCTAAAGGAAATTTTTCGCTGTCGTTGCAATGGCTTCAATCAAAGAACTGTCGGCTAACATTGTGAAGCTGGATCGCTTTGATGGAGGCGGTTTTCTGAGGTTGCAGAAGCGAGTGCATTTCCTACTGGTGGCGCTTCATCTGGTGTATGTTCTGGATACACCGAAACCGATGGAGTCCGATGATGAAACTGTCAAGCATATCAGGAAGAGGCAGAAATGGGAGACGGACGACCACACCTGCAGAGGTCACATTCTGAACGCCATGAAGGACTCACTGTTCGACCTCTACCATGACGTCCCCTCTGCCAAGGAGCTGTGGGGGAAATTGGAGGCAAGGTACCATAAGGAGAATGCGACAAGTAAGAAATTTCTTATATCAAAGTTTATTAATTTTAAAATGTTAGATGAAAGGTCTGTCCTGGAACAATTCCGTGAAGTTGAGAGGATTAGAAATAATTTCTCTCAACACAATCTTGTCATGGATGAAACAATTGTTGTGTCTTCTATTATTGATAAACTGCCCCCATCTTGGAAGGAGTTCAAACGAACTCTTAAGCATAAAAAAGAGGACATATCTCTTGATGAACTTGCTAACCATCTTCGTGTAGAAGAGGATTATCGCATGCAGGAAAATGAAAAAGAGTAGAATGCTCAGGAGATTTCAAAGGCGCATGTGATGGAAGCAGCTAAGTTCAAAAAGCCCTTCCTGAACAGGCCTAACAAGCCTGGTGGCTTCAAAAAGCCTGCTGGATCGGGAAAATTGAACATCCAAAATCAGAATCAAAGGAAGCAGAAAGTCACTTGTTAGTTCTGCGGGAAAGATGGCCACCTCAAGTCCAAATGTTATCATTGGAAGAGGAAGCAAGGAAAAAACCATGCTTCCTCTAGCGCTGCCAAAGGTGCGGGTAACGACAATGATGATCTCATTGCTATGATATCTGAAAATAATGTCGTTGAAAATGATATGGCTTGGTGGGTTGATTCTGGTGCTACTCGACATGTCTGCAAGAACAAGAGGTTCTTCAAGACCATGGAGGCGGTAGATGAAAATACTGTCTTGTACATGGGAAATGATGCTACCGTCCCTGTTAAAGGCATAGGTAGTGTTGATCTGAAGTTTACTTCTGACAAAATTGTAACACTAACTAACGTGTATTATGCACCAGAAGTGAGGAAGAATCTTGTGTCGGGTGGTCTTTTGAATAAGTTTGGATTTAGGCTTGTCTTTGAGGCTGACAAGTTTGTACTCTCCAAGGGAGGGGTATATGTAGGGAAGGGGTATGCTTATGAGGGCATGTTTAAGCTCAATGTAATCGCTTTATCTAATAAGAATGTTGTTTCGCGTATCTTGTTGAGTCTCCTTCATTTTTATGGCATCATAGATTAGGACATGTTCATTTCGAAAATTATATGATATGGTAAACTGAATTACTTGCCTTATTTTGATAAATATGAATGAAATTGCAATACATGCATGAAAACAAAAATAACTAGAAATCCATTTCCTAATGTTGAAAGAAATTCAAAGTTGCTAGACTTGATACATTCTGATGTATGTGACATACATAGTACACCCTCAATAGGAGGCAATAAATATTTTATAACATTTATTGATGATTATAGTAGTAATCTTGTTATGTTTATTTGTTGCATTCCAAAGATGAGGTAATGGTTAAGTTTCGGGCCTATAAGGCAGAAACTGAATTGTAATGTGAGACCTTTATAAAATGTTTAAGGTCTGATAGGGGAGGAGAGTACTATGATCCAAAGTACTTTGAATCCACTGGAATAGTCCATGAGACTACTGCCCCTTATACACCACAACAAAATGGTGTGGTTGAGCGTAAGAATCGTGTTTTAACCGAAATGGTTAATGCTATGCTATCAAACTCTGGTTTGAGTAGTGGATTTTGGGGAGAGGCATTGCTGACTGCATGCCATATTTTGAATAGAATTCCACAAAAGAGGAATAAAGTCACCCCATATGAGCTTTGAAATAAGCGAAAACCAAATCTTAATTATTTAAGAGTTTGGGGCTGTAGAGCAGTAGTAAAAGTACCTGAACCCAAAAAGAGGAAATTGGGTGAAAGGGGAGTGGAGTGCATATTTATTGGATATGCACAACACAGTAAGGCATATAGGTTCATGGTAATTGAGCCTAATAATTCGATTTCAGTAAACACTATAATTGAATCAAGGGATGCAATCTTTGACGAGACAATATTTAAATTTGTCACCAAAGGTATTCCCGAAGAAAACCAAAAAGGGTAGGAAGTCATAGAAATTGAAAATGACAAAGAATTAGTAGAAGTTCCTGAACTTCGAAGGAGCAAACGAGCTCAGAAAATTAAGTCATTTGGTTCTGATTTCTATACATTCCTAGTTGAAGGAAGTAGAGAAACAATAACTAGACAAATTCCGTATTGTTTTAATACGGAGGCAGATCCTCAAACAGTAGATGAGGCAATGAAAGAATGAGATGCAGCTTTCTGGAAAGAGGCATTAAATGATAAGATGGATTCAATAATGGGAAATAACACTTGGGAGCTAGTTGATCTACCTCCTGTGAGACTGGTTGCTAAGGGTTTCACCCAAAAGCATGGAATAGACTATTTCGATACCTATTCACCAGTAGCTAGAATTGCTACTATCAGATTGCTTATTGCAATTGCAGCTATAAACAAGCTGGTCATCCACCAAATGGACGTTAAAACAGCGTTCCTAAATGGAGAATTGGATGAGGAAATATACATGGAACAACCTTAAGGGTTTATTATGCCCGGTCATGAGAATAAAGTGTGCGGATTGCGAAAATCATTGTACGGTTTAAAGCAAGCACCAAAACAGTGGCACCAAAAATTTGACCAGGTTGTACTTGCTTTTGGATTCAAAATAAATGAATCTGATAAGTGCGCATATAGCAAGTTCGATGGAAAAGGCAATGGTGTCATTATCTGTCTTTAATTAGATGACATGCTGATTTTTGGAACTGACCTGGAACAAGTTCAGTTGACCAAAAGGTTTCTTTCAAGCCAGTTTGAAATGAAAGATATGGGGCAAGCTGATGTCATACTCGTAATTCAGATTGTAAGAGACGAGGGGAGTATTACTCTAACTCAATCTCGTTATATTGAGAAAGTTCTCAATAGATTCAATCACTTGAATTGTGCCCCTGTTTCTACCCCACTAGATTCAAGTATTGAGCTAGTGAAAAATAAAGGCAATCCAGTTTCACAACTGGAGTATTCTAGATTAATTGGATGCTTAATGTATGCAATGACATGCACTAGGCCAGATATTGCCTTAGCAGTAGGCAAGTTGAGTAGATTTACAATTAATCCGAAGCGAGTTGCATTGGTTTGCAATTCAAGAGTTTTGAAATATCTGAAGAAAACAATCAACTA
Organism: Stephania yunnanensis; assembly: GCA_039657365.1. Taxonomy (NCBI): domain Eukaryota; kingdom Viridiplantae; phylum Streptophyta; class Magnoliopsida; order Ranunculales; family Menispermaceae; genus Stephania; species Stephania yunnanensis. The sequence goes on from CM077584.1 coordinate 25,434,562, forward strand.
TGGTTTATGCTATAGTGGATATCCTTCGGTATTAGAAGGATTTTCAGATGCAAGTTGGATCGTGAAAGATCAAAATCATGCATCTACAAGTGGGTGGATTTTCACACTTGCTGGAGGTGCAATCTCGTGGGCTTCAAAGAAGCAAACCTTAATGGCTGGTTCTACCATGGAATCAGAGTTCATTGCATTGGTCTCAGCTTCAAAAGAAGCTGAATGGCTACATGAATTATTACACGAGATACCATTGTGGCCTAAACCGGTAGCTCCGATCTCTATCCATTGTGATAGTCAGGCCACATTGGCAAGGGCTTATAGCCAAATGTACAACAATAAGTCCAGACATATTGGACTGAGACATAGTTGTGTCAGAGAATCGATAACAGGAGGAGTTATCACGGTTGACTATATGAAATCTAGTCAAAACTTGGCAGATCCCCTTACTAAAGGATTGCCAAGAGACTTGGTGAATAAAACATCAAGGGGGATGGGTCTCAAGCCCATAAATTACTGGTCACCAATAGTAGAAACTCAACTCGACGCCTAACATTACGTTAAGTCTTGAGTTCAATGCAGTCAATTTCATTATAAGAGTGATTGTGAGCACTAAATTTTAATAACCATCCCAAGGTTGTTAGTGCTCGGTACCTGCATGTAAATAGAGGAGGTTGAGATGATCTCTTAATAGTTTTCTAAACGTACTTAAATTGCAGGGGTACTAGAATGGAGACTACCTATGTGGATGTGAAGTGCGGCCGCTTCAAGGAGTTCAAGGGCTTGGCTCCAAAGACATTCACGAGAAGATACGGGACACAAGGCCAATGTTGAATGTGTCAGGATATTTATGGCTTTTTGCTGGTGTAAGTTATATGCGTGATATGTTTATGCTACATATCGAATAGAATCATTGGTTCAAAGTTTATTTACCATGTAATTCTGATATGATGTAATGAACTTTTCACAAGTTAGTGGTTCAAATCGCAAGATACCATTAGTTATGCATATAATGTTTCAGATTTCGTGGATTGAATGATCTTGATTATTTTGAAAATGGCGGGGGATTGTTGAACATTTTCAAATTAAATGTTTAGTCCCACATTGGTTAGGAACTTCAAGTTTAAAGAGTATATATGTACTCTTGCACCATAGTGTGTGTAAAATAAAATACAAGTGCTATGCACGGTGAACCACGCGCATTTTAGGCGCTTTTATAGGCTCACTTAGCACTTGGCACGAGGCACGTGCGTGTGTGTCTATATGTGTGCAAGCTAACCATGGGTAAAACTTTTTACCATTGATTTTTACCATTTTCGAGATTAAATGGGTAGTTAGTAGAGTGGCTTAGTGGGTGCAGTTGAAACTGCTCTCCATTAAGGAATTACTGCTCCACTACTCCATTGCATCAATGCTTGGCTGCTCCATTACTCCATTGCATCAATGCTTGACTATTCCACTTCTCCTACTGATCATGACCAATGCTCTATAAGAGGAGAGGTTTGAGGAGGAAGAAAGTATCTCGAAATTCACCAGCAATTGCTCTTGTTTTCATCTTTCGCTACTGCAAAGTGAAAGTTGTGTTTACTTCATCGTATCCTTTAGGATATTTGCTGACTCTTGCAGTATAGAGAGCAAAATTTCATTTAGGAAAGTGGCAGTGTTACATGCTTTGAAGTCATTGCAAGTCCCTCTGGACTAACACTAACACATGATCAAGTTACATATTATCTTACAAAGGCATTTTCTTCTCATCCGTTTCACTGCTTAAAGGCCAAACTTGAAGTCGTTTTACTTCCCCTACGTCTGAGGGGGATGTAAGTGTTAACCATTAACAATAATGTTCAGGACAACTAGAGTGTTGTAACAGAGAAGAATGTATACTTGAGAGTTACATTTGTAGTGAAGTTAGCATTGTAATTTCATGTACTGATCACTAATCTGCTACTTAGGTTGTTACATAAGAAGGATCTGGTATGTACACATGTATGGTGTTTGTTGTTTCTCACATATTATAAACACAAATACAACTTTTCATTCGAGAGGGAGAAGCTCGATACATTGCTTCTCAAACACATCTGTTTAGCTCAGTTTATTATTATATCAAGAACTCAAGGCGCGCGTGTTTTGCAATTCTAAATGTGATGTCCAATTTATGTTGTATTTAACTGAAATAAAGCTTTTGTAAGGCTAACGTGTTGGTTATGTAGAGGGAAGTTTTCTTTCTTATAATTGTGCTGTTCATTAACTGAAATCAAGAAGAACTTTAGATTGAAGCCTATACTTTAGGAAATAATGGGAAGCTCTGCTTAATGGAGGTTCGGATCACAAAAAAAAAAAAAAAAAAACAGATGGAAAGCCGATTGCTTTAGGAAAGCAATGGATGTTCCCGTCAATAAAGACCGAAAAATCCAAAACAAGCTTTGAATCATGTAATAATGATCCCCTTATGAAGAACTTTGAATCGAATTATTTGATTTGTTGCTATTGCCTATCTCTCGTCTACTACAATATAAGTTGTTTGGTGGCTTGGTGTAACTCAAATGAAATAGGTGATGGAGTCGAAGAGTTTCACGCTTAGTTTAATCGCCCTAATAATGTTAGTAATTCAACATTTTTTGCTTAAGTTTTTCAATGGGCATCATTCCCCGGTAGATTCCTACTAGCTAACTGTTGGTATGTGTGGACCAAAAAGTTCAGTTTTGGGATGTGGACCAAAAATTTTAGTCCCGCATTGGTTATTTATGACTATCTATGGATTCTTGAAGAAGTACATGAGAGTTGATCTCCCACCAAATTGTACCCGAAGCATTTTGAAATAAAATCATACATTTAGTGTTAAAAGTGGTTAAATTGGAGACAATATCAATACTAGCAAAGATCCAAGAGTTTGTGAAGGCGTGCCCGGCACTAGCAGTACATAACAAATGATAATCCGATGTTCGCATCCTAAAAGGCATAAAACAAGTAATGAAACTGTCCAATTCAATAGGGTAAGATTCCAAAATATTTCATTCAACCAAAGTTTCACAACCCAAAGGAATAGCACCAACAGAAAAACACTTACTTGCAATTATTTCCATAATTCACTATTGATCAACAAACAAGAACAACATCTATCATTAAAGTTCATCGATAGCAAGTAGTACTAAGAATTTGCACAAAAGCAAGCATGGTGATAAGACTCAAAGTGCTTTGAGGATTTCCTCAGCATTTGACACATTGAACTCCCATCAGATTCAATATGGGCAACCTTTGAAAAAATTACCAAAGTACAATACTTTGTACTTTAAAAGAGGTAAGTAGGGGGGTTTTCTTTTTATTTCCCCACAGATGTGGGTTTTTTTTTTTTTTCCGAAAATTGACACGTGGCACCGATAGCGCCTTCGGAGAAGGCGCTATCGGTGTCCACGTGATTCGGGGCGCCACGTGGATCCACGTGGCGAGCTACATAGAGATAGCGCCTTCGGAGAAGGCGCTATCGGGTATTGGTCTGTCCACGTGGATCCACGTGGCGCCACGTGGACTGCCACAACCAATAGCGCCACGTGGACTGCCACAACCAATAACACCTTCTCCGAAGGCGCTATTGATATGAAAGTGTCCACGTGGATCCACGTGGACACAGATGGCCACATTTCGTGAGGTGCGCTGATAGCGCCTTCTCAGAAGGCGCTATCAGTGCACCAGTCTTTGTCTTCCCGAGACGAAACCGACGCAGAGAATCTCTGCGTCGGTTTCGCTAGGGATGCAAGGGTAGGGGACGTAGGGACGCTAGGGATGCAAGGGTCGGAGCCCCCTATATAAGGAGGGGACGGGGAGCTCGGTGGAAAGATAGCACGGACGGAGGAGCGTGAAGGAGGGCAGCCGAGCGACGTTCATCAGAGGGACACAGCAGAGGAGGTAGATGCGGCGGAGGAAGGTCGACGCGAGCTGAGCTGGGCGGAGAGCGGACACGAGTCATAGGGGAGCAGGGAGGTCCGCGGCAGAGGTGAGGCGAGGAGAAGTGGCAGCTGATCAGCGGAGGAGGGGAGCTGCGGCAGGGAGCGCATGAGCAGCGGCATGGGGCACCACGTGTCTTAGCTGAGGAGGAGAAGGAGGAGGTCCAATGAAGGAGGAGGAGGTATGTACGGGAGGAAACCAAAATTTTTTGAGGTTAAAGTATGTGTTTTTAGTTTGTTTAGTTTAGGTATGTGTAGTTTGGTTTAAGTTTGTTTAATAAGTTTAGTTAGTTAGGTGACGTTTGTTAGTTAATTAAGTTTCATTAAGTTAGTTTGATTAAGTTAGTATAAGTTTGTGCAAGTGAGTTTAGGTAATTATGTTTGGTTTAAATAAATTACGTTTGTTTAAGTAAGTTTAGTTAGTTTGTTTTAGTTTACTTACTTAATTAAGTTTGTATAAGTTAGTTTTAATGTTTGTTTAAGTGAGTAAAGGTAATTAACTTGTTATAAGTTAGTTTAAGTTTGTTTAAGTTAATTACGTATGTTTAAGTTAGGTTAGTCATTTATTAAGTTTGTTTAAGTTAATTAGTTTAGTTTAGTTTAGTGATTTTGTGTAAGTTACTTTAGGTAATTATGTTTGTTTAAGTTAGTTTACTTAATTAAGTTTAGTTAAGTTGGTTTAGTTAATTACGTTTAGTTAATTAAGTTTGTTTGACGTATTGGAGTGTCTTTTACGTAAGGAGGAGGTATGTATAGTTAATTACGTTTGTTTAAGTTAGTTTAGTTAGTTTAGTTTAGATGTTTAGTTTAGGTATTGGTGGTTAGTTAAGTTAGTTAAGTATTTTTAGTTAGTTAAGTTTGTTTAGTTTAGTCTAGTTTAGTATATGTATTTATGTTTAGTTAGGTTAGTTAGTTTATTAGTTTAGGTTAGTTTAGTTTAGTTAGTTTGTTTAGTTAAGTTCGTCAAGTAGGTAACGTTATTTCTGGTATTTAGGTCAGTTAGTTTACTTAAGGTTGTTTGTTTAGGAAATTAAGTTAGTTTAAGGTAGTTTAGTTAGTTTTAAGTTAGTAAAAGTTTATGTATACGTTTGGTTAGTGTTTAGGTAGTTGAGGTATTTATGTTAGTTAGGTAAGTTAGTTTATTTAATGTATTTTGTTTAGTAAACCATAACAATGTTGGAAGATATTTTTGCCAATTCTGTTTATATTAGTGTAGTTTATGTTGTTTAGGTTAATGTAGTTTAGTTATCACTTAGGTGTTGTTAATTCGCAAATCAATATAGAATCGCAATTACACCTACCTGCATGCAAGCTAATAAGAAGCTAGAATTAGTATATGACCTGAAAGTAATAGAGAGGCGCCAGTTTGAACACGACCAACCATATGCATCTATGATTCAACGCATGATTCCCCCCATGATGGCCCTACCGCCAATACACAAAACTGCACAAACATACCGTGATGCACTTTAGAACACTTGAACATATCTACAATTCTTGGGTTTCATTATTTTGGATATGTTTACGTATTATTTGGTACTTTTAGGTTATTAGATGGTTCACATAGTTTGTTTAGGTTGTTAATAGACAGTGACATTACACTCCTATTTCGCAAATCAATATTGAACCGCAATTACACCAAACACATGCATGCTAATAAGAAACTATAATTACTATATGATCTGAAAGTAATAGAGAGACGCCATTTTTAACAAAGGCCAACCATATATGTTATATTTTAGTAAGGTTAGTTTAAGCCCCAAAATTTATTGCGTGCATATATATAGTAGACTAAGCTCATTTAGACTTTGAATTCGTTCCGATCCACGTAAGTTTCATGAACACATCTACAAATTTTTATAGCCGATTTATTACACTCTTTGTGGTCTACAATAACGATAATACAAGGTTATTGCAGGAATATTACGTTGCGGCGAAAAATCAGAGGAAACAAGTAAGTTCATTACTGTAGTATTTTCATATTCATATATTTGGGTTATGGTTTGGGTTTGCATGATAAATAGGGACATTCATTATTACACAGAAAATGTAAGTGTGAAAGAATGAGTATGCTCTGTAGTTGCGCTATTATTGCGATCTTCTACATCAGAAAGTTCGATTGCGATATATAACGACATGATTGTCAACTATTTCCCTTACGAAATTGACGCGCCATTTTTCTGTAACATTTTTACATCCAAGTTTCCAAACCTCTGTAGTTCATGTCACAAAGAAACATCTCTTTTCTATTCTATGCGCACGGCTCCATTGTTAATGGGGTCAATGGCATCGCGTACAACTCACCGCCATCAGTAGTGTTGTGGGTTAAGTTTGGGTCGAGTGGGCGTGAAATGATTCATGACATTTGTAACGCGTTTCATATCTCATCAACGGATACTATAGTTCATATGAAGTATCGGCACATGATAGTCCTCCCCGGAGGCTCACATTATTTCGTTCCTGTCTTGTTGAATGATGCGACACGCTTCGGCTTGATGTGGGAGACGGTTGACACTTTACCAAAAACAGCAACGGTTGATATATATTTAATATTTGAGTTAGTCAACTCAATTCAAAACCGCACGGTTCATTCGTCATGTCGGCGCGAACGTAGCGGCACGTCAGACGCAGCCTTAATGATTGAAAGGCTACGTATGCAATCCCCACAGGCTGAGGTTGTGCAAGAGGGGTTCGTAGCTCCATCACATGAAAAGAATAATGCATATACTGACGATGACGATGACGATAACGACAACGAAAATAATGAAACTGCTGATGAAATTAGAACTGCGGAAGAAGCTCCATCAGTTGTCGTTTGGGACGACGTTAATGTTTGCACGTATGATCCAAGATATGATCCTCCAGGTGCGGACAATGTCGAAGATGATGAACAATTTGCTATCGATGAAGAGATTTTGTTGGAGGAAGCTAGTGACGATGAACTTCACCAACCAATACCGGGATATAACGAAATCGATTGGGAGGTGGCTAATTCAACTGCGACCCAACATTCCCATAAGCAAACTTGGGGGGGGCACGTCTAACTTTGATTTGGAGATAGAGATGAGTTTTGACAATAAAAATGACTTACAACATGCCGTTAAAGTGTGGCATGTTGATAGACATTGTCAGTACCATGTGATGGAATCGACTACAACCATATGGGCGATTAAGTGCAAGTTTCCACAACACGGGTGCATGTGGCGTCTTCGCGCATGTTTACGAAAGAAAACACAATTATGGGAGATAACACAGTTAGACGTACCGCACACTTGTATTAATCCCAACATACAACGCGGTCATGCCCAACTTGACACCAACATGATTGCGCGAGAGATCCAAAGCGTCGTTAAGGCCGATCAAGGTATCACGATGAAAGCATTAGTAGATATCATTAAGAAAAAATGCGGTCACGAAGTCAGCTACAAGCGAATTTGGGATGCTAAGAGGAAAACAATTGCATGGGCATTTGGAGATTGGGATGCGTCGTACGCTCAATTACCAAGATGGTTGGCGGCAGTGAGGAGTAAGAGTCTGGGGACAAGAATCGAGTGGTCACACAGACAATGGCATGCTGATGAAATAAGAACCGCGTCTCCTCAATTTCGTCATGTTTTTTGCATTTGAAGCTTCGATAAATGCTTTCAAGTTTTGCAGGCCTCTGCTTCAAATAGACGCGACATTCCTATATGGCAAATATAGTGGGAAGCTCATGATTGCGCTATTTGTTGATGCAAACGGACACATATTACCAGTTGCATTCGCCGTTGCATAAACTGAATCAACCGATTCGTGGGGGTGGTTTTTGCGAATGTTGTGCAAACACGTGACTGATAAAGAAGGGATTTGCATTATATCCGATTTTCACTCTGGCATTTTGGAGGCGGTCAACACCCCAAGCAATGGCTTTTGTCCCCCTAAAGGGTACCACCGTTATTGCTTGCGAAACTTGCTTAGTAATTTCGGCACACACTTCAAAAATGAACCCTTGAAAATACTGCTTGGTCGAGCAGCTGTTCAACATCAACAACGAAAATTTATTGTGTGCATGGAGCGTTTTAAAAACTTATCTTCACGAATGCCTTAATGCCTGCAATATGTCAATGTCATCCCCAAAGAACTTTGGGCGCAAGCGCACGACGGAGGCATGCGGTACGGATGGACGAATTCTAATGGTGTTGGTAAGTACAACATATTAATTGTATTTTTCGCACTAAAATAGAATAAATATTCGACAAAACACTAGTACTTATTAGAGTGTCATCGGAAATTGCAGAGTGTTTTAACGGGGTGTTCAAGGGAGCTCGATTCTTGCCAATTAAAGTGTTAACTCGGATGATATACTACAGATTGGTGGCGTACCACAATCAAAACAACCAGGAAATCAATGAGGCAATCTCAAACAGATAACCGTACACGGAATATGTAATGAAAGCATTCACGAAATATGAGAAAGCCGCAAGGACGCATCACGTCACGTTGATCAATCGAGATATTGGTGAGTTCGAAGTGCCGACAGGAAGACACGGAGACCGCATGCATAAAGGCAACAATACACAAGTCGTCATCTTGAAGGACCGGGTCTGCACTTGTAATAAATGGTAGTCGTTCGGTTTCTCCTACTCACACGTGTTAGCAGCATGTGCGTTAGTTCGAGTGAGCTACGCGCAGTTCATCGAGCCATACTACAGGATGGATGTGTACGCACAATGCTACTCGTACAAATTCAAGGTCATCCCAGATGAGAAGTATTGGCCGACTTTTGGGACGAAGATCATACCCGACCCAAGATGTAGACGTGGCCGGGGAAGACCTAAGGGATCGCGAAGACATACCGGGATGGATCTGCCTAATGTCCAAAAACCTTTGCGATGTGGGATATGCCATCAAGAAGGACATAGAAGAACAACATGTCCAAATAGAGACCGTGAACGAGTCCCAACTAGGAAAAACAGGTGTGGTATTTGTCGTTTAAAGGGACATAACAAAAATATTGTCCAATGAGACATCAACCATCCAATGAGAACCTATAGTCGATTTTGTATTATGTGTGAAGTAAATTATGTTCGTACATATTTTGCGTTTGAAAATTTTCGTCGTGTCTTTTTGTGTGAAAATTAGGTAAATACTTATCGTTAGGTTTCGTACAACGGTTCATATGTTCCTTTTTCTAACCTTTTTTATAGTTGTACTGCAATGGATCCAGGTCCTTCAGATCCATCACTGTTGCAACTCCAATCTACACACAGATCAACGCGAACCTGGAGGGGCGAGGTAACATGTTTTTCCTCAATACGTCATTTTTTCCCCAATAATGTATCAAAAACATACTTTAATACATTTTCAATTACAAGGTGTACGAAACAATGCGCGTATGTCGCAGACTTGGGGTCGTTGATCGAACGATGGAGTATCATTCGAGGATGATCCCATATCTTCGTTCCAGTAGGTTTTATGGGATATCTCAGGTAGCATTTTTCAGCCTTGATTGGGCTTTATTTACTGCGTTTGTGGAGAGATGGCGCCCTGAGACGCATACATTTCATATGCATTGTGGGGAGTGCACCATTACACTCCAAGGCGTGCAGGTACAACTTGGATTGTCTATCGAAGGTATGCCTATGACGGGAACGACGGACGCAGACTATGCAGATGTCTGTGAGAGGCTACTTGGATGAACTCCTGGTGGAGATGACGTTGTTGGTTGTAAACTTAAGGTCGATTGGCTCGAGCGGCACGTACCAGCAATAGATGATGATAGCGATGAGGAGTCGGTCCAACGTTACGTTCGCTCGTATATACTACAACTCATCGGTGGTTGCCTTTTCGCCGATAAGTCCAATCGATTTGTACATTTTATGTTTCTACCATTGCTGGAGGATTTCCAACTAGCTGGACAATATAGTTGGGGGAGTGCCTGTTTGGCTTATTTGTACAGGGAGTTGTGTCGCGGATCTCGCGCAGGGGCACATGAGGTTGCTGGCGTGTCAATTCTTTTACAACTTTGGGCATGGGACAGATTTCCATTCATAGCACCGCGGCGCCTGCGTGTATCTAGAACTCATCAGCGAACTGTGGATGGCCAAAATATGCTTATGGACGTTCCACTCGGACACAGGTATTAAAGTCGATTTTTCATTAATTAGCATAAAAATCTTGTCCAATTTCATTTATCATAACTTATCGTCGTCTACACAGATGGCTCGATGCATTTTCGGTTTCACATAGTGCGACGCACGTCGTATCGGCTTACCGTGATGCACTCGACTCGCAAAGGCATGAGGATGACGTGGTGTGGCAACCATATAATGAACTCATGGGGTCTCTTCCCGAGTACTGTACAAATGGTCACGTCAGTTGGCTCTCGACGTGTCCCCTTATTTGTTTCCACATTGTGGAGTGGCATCGACCAGAAAGGGTCGTGAGACAATTCGGCATAGTACAAGTAGTGCCACCTAATTGTGCTTACGACGCCCAACTGCACCGCATCGAATTGCGTGGACATCATCATGAAAATTGGGTGACTTTTCACGCAAGCTACATAAACATGTGGGAAAATTGTGGGGACACCATTGCGACAGCGGCACTGAATGAAGGGCATGACCATCAAGACTACATGACGTGGTATCGATCGGTCACTAGGAGATTCATAGGACACGACGGGGCGTTACGTGACTACTCGGTAATCTTCTAACTCTTACTTTTCCTCGAACATTTAATATTTTATATTGCGTGATTTGAGCTCTTATTTTTTGAATATCAGCGTAACTTGGTGCATCGACTTAGGCGTGTGTTTATTGAGGATGGGTACGAGCAAGGGCTTGCTGCCCTTGATGAAGGGATTAAAATTTTGGACGAAGATGAAAGACAAATGTCTAATCTTTTGCATGACGGAATTGACGTCCAACAAGACATAGAAGATGAATAAGACGATCATGGCGAACCAAACATAGAGGTGAGAAGAAGACGAACACTACCAAAGACTGTGCGGGAACGCACTAGACGTCCTCGTCCACCACGTCCATCTACTCAGACCGAGATTGCTGCAGAGAGTAGCAGATGTTCTCCTCTAGCACATTCATCTCGTTCGAGAGTGAGTAGAACAGAGAATGTTGGCGAGAGTAGTCATTCTTCTCATGGGTACATTCCTGCATCTTCCACACCCCAACCAGAACCTCAAATGTTTGTACCCAGTTCGCCGAACGTGAATCTTCCTCCTTACCATTTTGATCCTTACGCACCTGGGCCTTCGTCTTCATATGTGGACCATGGAATGCCTCATCATCAAACGTATCCATCACTGCCTCCATACATGCCTAGTCCATATACTCCTACTCCGTATAATTACAATATGGCGTATAGTGGAGACCCTTCATTCATGAACTTGTTGACCATGCCGCAGCCTCATGTTCCATTCCCCCAACCCCATGCAGGAAGCCAATATTTCGGGATGGTTCCACCTCCTATTTTTGGTAGCATCAGTAGCAGAGGTGAGTCGATTCAAGAACCAGAGGAAACACATTAATCTACTCGACGCGATTCATCGCAAGACCAGCTACCTCAACAACCTGAACCGGATGTACAAACACATCGTCCAACTAGACAAAGAGTACGTCCGGTTTGCATCACCGAGCAACAACGTCAACGGAACCGCCGAAATAAACCTGCATGATGAGTTTACTTGATGTCATGGTGATTTGTAAATAAATTATATTTTGGGTTCACGAAGTACGTGTATTCAACCTTCTCATTGAATAAACTTATTTCTCATGTTTTCCATATTATTATAATGTGTAGTTTGATTACTCTTCAATAGTTAGTTTAGTTTGTTAAGTTAGTTTAGGTTATATGTTTAATTTAACTTAAGTGGTTAACTTAGTTAGTTAGGTGTCGGTGGTTAGGTTATATTAGTTTAGTTTGGTTAGGTTAATTAGGTTAGTTAGTTAAGTTAGTTTAGTTTAGGTATTGAGGTTATGTTTGTTTAGTTTCGTTTGGTGGTTAACGTGGATCATTTTTTGGTTGTTTGTTTAGTTAGTTAAGTTAGTTATTTTACTTTACTAAGTTTGTATTGTTTAGGTGGTTAGGTTAGTTAAGGTTAGTTAAGGTTAGTTAGGTTAGTTAGGTTAGTTAATGTTAGTTAGTTTAGTTTGGTTAGTTCCATTTAGTTAGTATGTTTAGTTTGCGATTAAGCTAGTTAAGTTAGTTATTTTAGTTTACTTAGTTTGTATTGTTAGGTGGTTTGGTTAGTTAAGGTTAGTTAGTTTAGTTTGTTAGTTAGTTTAGTTTCGTTATGTTAGTTACTTAGTTAGTTAGTTTAGTTGAGGTTAGTTACTTACTTAGTTTAGTTTGGTTTTGTTAGGTTAGTTTAGGTTAGTTAGTTTAGTTTATTTTAGTTAGTTAGTTAGTTAGTTACTTAGTTAGTTAGTTAGTTTAGTTAGTTAAGGTTACTTACTTTAGTTTGTTAGTTACTTTAGTTTGGTTATGTTAGTTAAGGTTAGTTAGTTTACTTTGGTTAAGGTTAGTTAGTTAGTTTAGTTTGGTTTGGTTAGTTTAGTTAGGTTAGTTAGTTTAGTTTAGTTTAGTTATTTACTTAGTTTAGTTTGGTTTGGTTAGGTTACTTAAGGTTACTTAGTTTAGTTTAGTTAGTTAGTTAGTTAGTTAGTTAGTTAGTTAGTTAGTTAGTTAGTTTAGTTTGGTTAGGTTAGTTAAAGTTAGTTAGTTTAGTTTAGTTTGGCTAGTTAAGGTTAGTTAGTTAAGGTTAGTTAATTAGCATAAAAATCTTGTCCAATTTCATTTATCATAACTTATCGTCGTCTACACAGATGGCTCGATGCATTTTCGGTTTCACATAGTGCGACGCACGTCGTATCGGCTTACCGTGATGCACTCGACTCGCAAAGGCATGAGGATGACGTGGTGTGGCAACCATATAATGAACTCATGGGGTCTCTTCCCGAGTACTGTACAAATGGTCACGGCAGTTGGCTCTCGACGTGTCCCCTTATTTGTTTCCACATTGTGGAGTGGCATCGACCAGAAAGGGTCGTGAGACAATTCGGCATAGTACAAGTAGTGCCACCTAATTGTGCTTACGACGCCCAACTGCACCGCATCGAATTGCGTGGACATCATCATGAAAATTGGGTGACTTTTCACGCAAGCTACATAAACATGTGGGAAAATTGTGGGGACACCATTGACAATGCAAGATCTTGAATGAAGGGCATGACCATCAAGACTACATGACGTGGTATCGATCGGTCACTAGGAGATTCATAGGACACGACGGGGCGTTACGTGACTACTCGGTAATCTTCTAACTCTTACTTTTCCTCGAACATTTAATATTTTATATTGCGTGATTTGAGCTCTTATTTTTTGAATATCAGCGTAACTTGGTGCATCGACTTAGGCGTGTGTTTATTGAGGATGGGTACGAGCAAGGGCTTGCTGCCCTTGATGAAGGGATTAAAATTTTGGACGAAGATGAAAGACAAATGTCTAATCTTTTGCATGACGGAATTGACGTCCAACAAGACATAGAAGATGAATAAGACGATCATGGCGAACCAAACATAGAGGTGAGAAGAAGACGAACACTACCAAAGACTGTGCGGGAACGCACTAGACGTCCTCGTCCACCACGTCCATCTACTCAGACCGAGATTGCTGCAGAGAGTAGCAGATGTTCTCCTCTAGCACATTCATCTCGTTCGAGAGTGAGTAGAACAGAGAATGTTGGCGAGAGTAGTCATTCTTCTCATGGGTACATTCCTGCATCTTCCACACCCCAACCAGAACCTCAAATGTTTGTACCCAGTTCGCCGAACGTGAATCTTCCTCCTTACCATTTTGATCCTTACGCACCTGGGCCTTCGTCTTCATATGTGGACCATGGAATGCCTCATCATCAAACGTATCCATCACTGCCTCCATACATGCCTAGTCCATATACTCCTACTCCGTATAATTACAATATGGCGTATAGTGGAGACCCTTCATTCATGAACTTGTTGACCATGCCGCACCTCATGTTCCATTCCCCCAACCCCATGCGGGAAGCCAATATTTCGGGATGGTTCCACCTCCTATTTTTGGTAGCATCGAGTAAGAAAGAGGTGAGTCGATTCAAGAACCAGAGGAAACACATTAATCTACTCGACGCGATTCATCGCAAGACCAGCTACCTCAACAACCTGAACCGGATGTACAAACACATCGTCCAACTAGACAAAGAGTACGTCCGGTTTGCATCACCGAGCAACAACGCCAACGGAACCGCCGAAATAAACCTGCATGATGAGTTTACTTGATGTCATGGTGATTTGTAAATAAATTATATTTTGGGTTCACGAAGTACGTGTATTCAACCTTCTCATTGAATAAACTTATTTCTCATGTTTTCCATATTATTATAATGTGTAGTTTGATTACTCTTCAATAGTTAGTTTAGTTTGTTAAGTTAGTTTAGGTTATATGTTTAATTTAACTTAAGTGGTTAACTTAGTTAGTTAGGTGTCGGTGGTTAGGTTATATTAGTTTAGTTTGGTTAGGTTAATTAGGTTAGTTAGTTAAGTTAGTTTAGTTTAGGTATTGAGGTTATGTTTGTTTAGTTTCGTTTGGTGGTTAACGTGGATCATTTTTTGGTTGTTTGTTTAGTTAGTTAAGTTAGTTATTTTACTTTACTAAGTTTGTATTGTTTAGGTGGTTAGGTTAGTTAAGGTTAGTTAAGGTTAGTTAGGTTAGTTAGGTTAGTTAATGTTAGTTAGTTTAGTTTGGTTAGTTCCATTTAGTTAGTATGTTTAGTTTGCGATTAAGCTAGTTAAGTTAGTTATTTTAGTTTACTTAGTTTGTATTGTTAGGTGGTTTGGTTAGTTAAGGTTAGTTAGTTTAGTTTGTTAGTTAGTTTAGTTTCGTTATGTTAGTTACTTAGTTAGTTAGTTTAGTTGAGGTTAGTTACTTACTTAGTTTAGTTTGGTTTTGTTAGGTTAGTTTAGGTTAGTTAGTTTAGTTTATTTTAGTTAGTTAGTTAGTTAGTTACTTAGTTAGTTAGTTAGTTTAGTTAGTTAAGGTTACTTACTTTAGTTTGTTAGTTACTTTAGTTTGGTTATGTTAGTTAAGGTTAGTTAGTTTACTTTGGTTAAGGTTAGTTAGTTAGTTTAGTTTGGTTTGGTTAGTTTAGTTAGGTTAGTTAGTTTAGTTTAGTTTAGTTATTTACTTAGTTTAGTTTGGTTTGGTTAGGTTACTTAAGGTTACTTAGTTTAGTTTAGTTAGTTAGTTAGTTAGTTAGTTAGTTAGTTAGTTAGTTAGTTAGTTTAGTTTGGTTAGGTTAGTTAAAGTTAGTTAGTTTAGTTTAGTTTGGCTAGTTAAGGTTAGTTAGTTAAGGTTAGTTAAGGTTAGTTAGTTAATGTTAGTTAGTTTAGTTTGTTAATAAGTTTAGTTTGGTTAGGTTAGTTAAGATTAGTTATTTTAGTTTACTTTGGTTAGTTAGTTAGTTAGTTAGTTAAGTTAAGTTTGTTACTTAGTTATTTAGTTACTTAAGGTTAGTTAGTTATTTACTTTAGTTTGGTTTGATTAGTTAAGGTTTGTTAGTTTAGTTTAGTTTAGTTTAGTTAGTTAGTTAGTTATTAGGTTAATTGGTTAGGTTAGTTAATGTTAGTACGTTTAGAAAAGAGAGTTGAAGGTTGAAACCAATGTATATATATAAATATTCAAAATTGGTTTTTTTTTATACAAATATAAACTCCTCATATGCATATTCAAATTTGGTTGTAATTGTCGATATCACTCGATTACGACGACGACGGCCAGCGGCGAGGGACGGAGCGGCCGAGGACGACGCGGTCCAAAGTAGCTCGAGGTGACGGCCGGCGGCTATGGCGGACAGTTTATTAAGTCCAGGCGGTGACATGGAAGTGAGGTGGTGGTGACGTGGCATTGACGTGGCGGTGGCGGACAGTTTCTTAAGCCCAGTTTAACTAAGTCCAGTTGGTTTGCCACGTGGACGCCACGTCAACGCCACCTCAACTACACATTTAACTGATAATGTCTTTTCAAACAGCGTTATCAGTTAAATGTGGGTTGGCGGTGATGTGGCGTCCACGTGGCTGCCACATGTACAGATAGCGCATTTTCAAAAGGCGTTATCTGTACAAATCGACGCCATGTGGACGCCACGTCACCGCCAACCAAATCAACTACACCCAATAACGCCTTCCCAAAGGGCGTTATTGCCTATTTCCGTAATAAAAAAAAACCTTCCTATTTTGTGAATAAAATTTTAAACATACCTTAGTTTTGGAAATACACCGGCAACCTTTACCTTGAAATTCTCAACCAAGAGGACAAACCTATTTAAACGAATTCCCAATCCGTCCTCATAGAGATCAAGCTCAAGCCCCAGCACATGCGTGTAGCTAGCAGCGCCAGCGGCAAGGAACTTAACATGTTTGTTATCAAGGAATGTCTTTGCCTATTCCCTCATCACAAATGGGTCTTTAACTGCGACAGAATTCCATACGGAATGATAATTTGTGAAGAGAATATGTTTATTGTGTATTTCTTGTGTACAAGATAACATATATATATACACATAGATGTAGAATACAAAAGGAAATTGCAAGCCACAAAAGGAACCTGCTAAATACATGGGATACTAGTTTCCTTAACACCCTACCTCAAACTCAAGATGGGTTCGTAGAAATCAACTCGAGTTTGTCAACTAAAGCATGAAAGTGACCCGAAAGATGAGTTTTAGTGAATATATCACCCCTCTGATTAGAAGATGAGACAGAAGAAATCTGAAGAGTGCCCCGAACTAGGTGTTGACGGACGAAGTGACAATTATTCTCAATGTGTTTTGTTCGCTCATAAAAAACATCATTGTGCACAATTTGGATCGCACTTTGATTGTCACAATGCAGAATGGTAGCAGAAGTATGTGTAACCCCCATATCTTCAAGTAACCAATGAAGCCAAAGTAATTCAGAGGTAGCATCGGCAAGAGCTCGATACTCAAATTATGTGTTAGAGTGTGATGTGACTGTTTGTTTCTTGTTTCGCCAAGATATTAATGAGTTGTCGAAGAAGAAACAATAACCTATAGTAGATCATCGTCCCAATATATATCTGAGTAACCAGATAATACCAATAGAGAGTCAACTAAGAAGTGGAGACCATGAAACAAAGTGCCTTTTATATATCGAAGGATGCGAAGAACAATAGTAAAATGAGCAGTATGAGGTACTGACATAAACTGACTAATAATATGAATAGCTTAGGCAATGTCTAGACGGCTAACAGTAAGACAAACCAAATCACCCACAAGCTGGCGATATATGGTAGGATCTAAAAGAAGTGTACCATTTGATGAAGTCAGCCTGACATTCGTGTCCAATGGAGTGGATACAACCGTAGTATCAATAATCACAGATTGAGAGATCAAATCATATGCATATTTTGCTTGTGAAAGATAGTATCCATCAGAAATAGAAGTAACTTCAAGACCAAGAAAGTAGCTCAAGTTGCCCAAGTCCTTCATCTCAAAGTGACTTTGAGATATTGTCGTAAGTTAGAAATCCCAGTGTAGTCATCCCCGGTGATGATCATGTTATCAATATAAAGTAAGAGAAGAACTATGCCCTTATCAGTTCATCGAGTAAACAAGGCAGAATCGTAAGGACTTGACTGAAAGCCAAACTGTGCAATAGTGGAACTAAACTTGGCAAACTAGGCACAGGGAGCTTGTTTAAGCCCATATAATGTACGACGGAGGAGGCAAACTTGTTTTCGAGAGTGAGAGTATCCAAGGGTGGGCACATATAAATTTCTTCTGCAAGATCTCCGTTCATAAAAGAATTTTTAACATCCATTTGGAACAAAGGCCAATGTTTGACAGCTGTTACAGTAAGCAAACTTCGAACAAAGGTAAAGCAGTCTACAAGAGCAAAAGTCTCTTCATAGTACATGTGATATTTTTGTGTGCAGCCTTTAGCGACTAGACGAGCCTTATACTGCTCAATAGAGCCATAAGAGCGAGTTTTTATTTTGTAAATCCACTTGTATCCAATCAGAGTCTTACCAGAAGGTAGATCCATTAAGTCCCAAGTATGAATCTTCTTTAATGCACACAGTTCTTTTAACATTGCTTGCTGCCAAAGGGGGTCAAAACTAGCCTCTAAATAAGAGCAAGGCTCATGTATAGAAGAAATACTAGAGAAATAATGATAATCTTTGAGGTATGAGGGAGGTTCAATTATTCATTTCGAATGACAAAGGGGAACAAGAGCAGGATCAGGAATATCATAGGGGACAGATTCGTCGACGACGGGTGCTGGAATGGGATCATGATCATTGAGTTCATCTAGAGTACCTGCAACAGGATATGGGAAAAGCTCGATAGACGGGCTGGTGAAAAATGGTTGAGTATAGGATAGGAAACTGTAGAACTTGGATAAAGTAGAAAATATGGTATTTTCCCAAAAGGTGACATGTTTAGAGATGCATAATCTCCGAGAAAGAGGATCCCAACACCTATAGCCCTTATATTTAATTCCATACCCCGAGAAAACAACACAGACGAATACACGGTTCAAGTTTGGTATGCTCTGGGGGTTCAGAAGAATGAAACATGCACAACAAAAAATCAAAGATTAGAATAGTCCAGTGGTGTATCATATAATCGTTCAAAATGAGAGATGTTATTTAACATTGGTGTGGGAAGTCGATTAATCGTATAGACACAATTTAAAACAGCTTCAACCCAAAACTTTTCAGGAAAGGATGCAGAGAGAAGTTGGGCACGTACAGAATCTAGGATATGTCAATATTTCCTTTCAGCTCGACCATTTTGTTGAGAGGTATATGTGCAGGAACGTAGAACAATGGTACCTTGCAGTTTAAGAAACTGAAGAAGGACATAATCACGGTGTTCTAAAGCATCGTCAGTACGGAGAGTTTTGATTGTACATGCAAATTGAGTTTTGATCATGTTAGCAAAACCAATATAAGTTTGAAATATTTCAGATCGATGGTTTAGAAAATATATCCAAGCGAATCTGTAATAATCATCAATGAACAATGCAAAATATCGATAACCATTTACAGTTGAAGTAGGTGTAGGATCCCAAACATCAAAATGAACTAATCCTAATGGAATATTATTTATGGACTCGCTAAGACTGAAAGAAGAAGCAAGTTGTTTTGCTAATTGACAATGCATACAATCAAAAGACTCAAATTTAGAAATACCCAATGACCTACCAGAAACAAGAGTATCGAGTTAACTGGCAGATGTATGACCAAGATGAAAGTGCCACTGTTAGACCGAGTGGGTGGAAACCGCAACAGAAATGTACTTGACAGTAGGCATGTGAAGTGATATGAGCTCAAATAATCGTCCCACTTTGATCCCTGTTCCCAAAATCTTACCCGTCTTAATGTCTTGTACCTGACAACCAGTGGCGGAAAATAAAACAGTCAAACCTTGGTCACATAATTGACCAACAAAAATTAAGTTTAGAGTGAGGTCAGGAACACAATAGGTGTCAAAGAGATTCAAATTGTGTTTGGACACGGTTCCTGAATGGTAATAGACATGGAGCTATTGTTTGCAGTTTGAATGCTTAAAAAATGCGGTGAAGGACTACTATTAGAAAGGAGAGATAAATTTGGTGTCATATGATTACAACACCCAGAATCAAAGAACAAATGGTTACCTAAGGTTATAAATAGGGCAGTGGGTTGGGGAGGTATCACCTATTTGATGATTGCTTCCAAATCAGTCATAAAAAACATTCGAGAGGAATGTGACCCTTCAAAGACAATAGCAACGATAGAAAAACCATTTTTAGAGACAAATGCAGGCTTGGATGTGCCTTTGGACGAGATTGTTTAGTTGGGTAGTTCTGCACTATTTGACCACGTTCATAACAACATCGACACTCAATTATAGGACAAGTAACAAACGAATGGTCGTTCTTCTGCAGTTCTTACAAAGGAGTGGAACATATTTCAACCATGATTGAGTAGTTGAAAGAGCCACTTCTTATAAAGGTGCGGAATTGACCAAGCCAAGTTGAGTTTCTTCAAACAAAATTTCTTTCACAACTGCGTCAAGAGAATTCAGGGGGTCATGATGCACGAGGGCCGCTCGGACTGATTCATATTCAGGACGAAGAGCCATAAGAACTTGGATGAGATGAAGGTGGTCTTTGCTAATCTTGGCTTGTTGCAGCTGGTTCCAGATTGGATGAATGAAAGCTAAGAATTCATTGATGGATTGTCCATGTTTTTGTTTCAAGCTATTTAGAGTAGTGAACAATTGATAATACTATGCCAAACTAGAAGTTTTGTATCTAACAGACAGAAAACCACGAATTTCTTTAGCCTTCCCAAAATCAACAAACTGAATATGAATAGAGAGAGTAGATATGTTACAAAACAAGGGGATGATTTGATGATTCTTACTATCCAGTCGTCAAGTCGGTCAAAGAATTTAGACTGCATTTTCGTGTCATCTTTTTTTGGTTTGGGGTTGCCTCCCGTAACGATTCGCCAAAGTTTTCGACCAATCAAAAAACTTTTAATCCGTTGGGACCAAAACGTATAGTTTGAACCATCAAGAATAATGGAGATGGGATGTGAGACTTCACTTTTCTCCATTAAGTGTGTAGGTGTGCAGGTAGTAGGCAGATAAGAAAGTGACGCGTCAGGCGAGCCAGCGCGTCAAGCAATAAAGCAGTAGGCGTGTTTACTTACAATATAATACACAATTCAATGCCAAACCTGACCTCTTGACGCCTCAAATTATGTGTATTGCACTTCATAGGGTTCATTCGCGTCATTCAATGTTTAGATAAAACAAAACAATTCACATGAACATATTTCAGTCTAGTTTCATTTAATTTGCAATTAGTACTCAAAGCCTTATTTCACAATTGAACTGCCTCTAATTGGAAGAGAAACTTCAATTAATTTGACTCATTCATTTCATTTCTCACTATCAAGAACCTCCTGCCATCATGAACTTGCATATTTATTTGTCCATAGAAGGAAAAATAATTATAAATAACATAGATTGCACATAAGTTAAGACCGCATATGCATATATGTATATTTTATGATTTTAAACCAAAACCTTTCCTCCTAAGTACGTTGGACGTGACTATTGATTGATGCGTTCATTGTTACCCTTTTTTATTATATAAGTACAGATATACATTAGACATGTATATATAGAGAAGTTTTAAAATGGAGCCTAGATACTATACATTATATATGTATATATATATATATATATATATATATATATATATATATATATTGTATAGTATTATATATATTGTCATTGGCATAGCCAAGACCATCTCCCCTTGAAGTCATTCATGCACAGCAGCGTGAACGCACAACACTTCCTGCATTTTTTTTTCTTTTTTTTTGGATCTTTGTACACGTGTTGTTCGTGTCAAATATAATCCATACTCGGTTTGCCAATCCCATAAGAGTGTAGTAGTGGTAAGTATGGGGTCGAATCTACAAAATTTAGGTTTTACTCAGAGTTAACTAAAAAAGACATTTTTTGAAGTTTTTATAGATTGTTAAGAAAACAATCAATTACCTAATTAAAACTACTTAGAAATTAAAGTTTGCAAAAGTTTAATTCAATTTGAGAAAACATCTAGGTCTCCGATTCAACAAATCCAAATCATATTTCAATAATGGTCCTTAATCTTTCTAAAAGATTATTAATTCAATTCCTCCTAAACTAGCGATAGTAAATCGACATCTGCTAGAAATCCCTAATTCCCTTAGTCTCGATAGCCAGGACATTCGCTAGTAACTACTTCCCTAATTAACGCACAACCCTAGACATCCGCCAATCAGGTTTAATACATTAACTGCATAAAGTTCTATGGGAATACTAATCCTAAATAACCGGATTGTGTTCGCTTTCTATTTAATCTAGATTCATTTGTCACACACTCAAGAACCAAAAGGTTTTGACGTCAAGCGCATAAGTAATCGTCACTTGTATCAGTCCAATCGTACAATTACATATATGATTGTCCCGATTAACTCTAGGTTTTCCACCTAAAAGCATGCAATGGTCATAATACATACCTTAAGTTTGCATCATAATCATGAAACAACAACAACAACAACAACAATATAGTCTCAATCCCAAATTAACTGGGGTCGGCTACATGGGTCAAGTTTTTTTATTGTGCTCGATTAAATGCAATTGATGGTGAGCTTTTCAAACCATTCAAATCCCTCCTAATTAATGCATCCCATGTTAGCTTTGGCCTGCCCCTACCTCGTCGAATTTCTACAGTTTCTATTGAGTCAAGTTTTCTAATTGGGGCATTTGTAGGCCTTCTTCGTAGGTGACCAAACCACCGCAACCGCCATTCCCTAATCTTTGTATCAATTGGTGCTACTCCTACTTGTCTTTGAGTTTCTATATTTCTTATTTTATCTTTACGAGTTTTACCGCACATCCGCCTAAGCATCTTCATTTCTTCTACGTTCATTTTATGTAATTGGTATTGCTTTACTGCCCAACATTCACTTCCATAGAGCATAGCTGGCCTAATTGCAGTCCTATAAAATTTTCCTTTTTAACTTAGTTGGAACAACTCGATCACAAATCACCCATGTTGCACTCTACCATTTCTTCCATCCAGCTTGAATTCTATGTGTGACATCCTTCTCAATGTTACCATCATTTTGTATGATTGATCCTAGGTATCTAAAATGGTTACTTTAGGAACTTCTACTTCCCCTAATTTTACCTCTCCGTCGTCTCGATGTCTAGTGTTTCTAAACTCACAGTGCATGTATTCGGTTTTCATCCTTCTCAACTTAAAGCTTTTAGATTCTAATGTATTCCTCCAGAGTTCTAATTTCCAGTTCACTCCATCTTTTGTTTCATCCACTAATACAATATCATCTGCAAATAACATACACCATGATATATCCTGCCGAATATGTCTAGTTAGTTCATCCATAACTAAAGTAAATAGATATGGGCTTAAAGGCGATCCTTGATGTAGTCTAATCGTAATGAGAAATTCTTTTGTAGCTCCTCCAAATGTCTTTATACTCATTACTACTCCATCATGCATATCCTTAATAGTGTCTATGTATCTAGCATGCACTCTTTTTCTTTCTAGAACCCACCAAAGAACATCTCTAAGGACCCTATCATATGTTTTTTCTAAATCTATGAATACCATACGAAGATCTTTTTTTCTTTTCTCTATATTTTTTTAACAATCATCTTACAAGAAAAATTGCATCCATAGTTGACCTCCCATTCATGAAACCAAATTGGTTCTCTGATATTGTTGTTTCTCTCCTCAGCCTATTGTCAATTATTCTCTCCCAAAGTTTCATATACTTCACCTAATTTTAGTGCGATTTGCATGATTTGGGTAATTTAATTGTTATAAATGGACACCAGGGATGTAGTAGTCGAGTGTCGGGTGCGCAAATCGAGGTGTGAGCGGGACGTCTTGAGGACGAATTACGAATTTCGAGGTAAGTAAACCAGTTAGAAAATGTACAGTAGTTCATTGAGCTTTCATTCTTGTTTGATATTGCATTGTGTCCTTTTCTTGGAATTCCCACTCATTTATGAGTGTCCGAGGGCCAAGTAAGTCGTACTCGTGTCTCTGATTGGAGTGGTTGCCGGCTCGCAACCGGGGCCATGACCTCGAGTCACAGTATTTGGTCGGAATGAGATGTGCTTTATCCGGGGCGTCGTTGATATCCCTCCTTCGCGACATTCTAGGTACGGCGATGCCGCATCCCATGACCGAGTCTACTTGGCGTTGCCGCGACTCTGCGACTCCGACCCTGTGGCACCCACATTCGGTGGTCTTAGACTACTTGGGTACCTCTCTATATCGTTTCCTTTGACACTCATTCTCGTTGTACGTTCATTGTTTTACAGTCTCATTATCATGCATTTCGTATAGTTTTCTTTTTATCTGCATGACTTTTAGACTGTTTCATTTTATCTTGAATTAATGTTTAGATTCTACTGGATTTTACTTACCTAGGCTTGTCAATCTCGTGTTTGACCGAGTGCAGAGCCGCAGATGAGTAGCAAAGGGAAAGCTCTATAGGTAGGTGAAGTTTTTTGTATATTTTTTATTTACTCTCCTCCGATTGTGATATATTTATGCTGGGTTCCACAATTAAGTTGCCTAACTCCTTGAAATTGTTGTTGAGTTATTTAATGTATTAGTTGCTTCCGCATAAATTGACAAATCTTGAAAAATACTAATAACTCAACTTAAAATTTTGAATTTACATGTAATGATGGATTGGAAGGCTGACTAGGCCTGCGTTGACCTTGCGAGACTGGCTTGGGGGTCCACGTGGGCTTAGTCGGGCAGTGCCTGATTTGTGGGAAATCAAATGGCACGTCTGATGTGGTGACTCATAAGTTTAATTCCCGGGTAGTTTGAGCAACTTTAAATGTCTCATTTGTTTTTGAAGATTGACACGAGTGTGCTTCTTCTCCAATCCATTGGCATCCGTTTTGAATTTAAGATTTTATTGAAAAGTTTTGTTAACCAAGTAAATCCAATTTCTCCTAAGCATTTGTAAACCTCTATGGGTATTTCATCTGGGCCACATGTTTTCCCTATTTTCATTATTTTCAATGTCTCTTTAACTTCAACAATTTTAATATTGCATGTATAGTTCGCATTTCTTTCTTGGTGTGGGTTTTCATCTATTATGGTATCAACACCATAATCATGAAATCAACAATAAATAAAATAGAAGGAATTAAAATAAATTAAATTATAAATAAATGGATCTTACATTTCACGTGATAAACCATGAATCTAGACTTGCTTCACATCCGACCTAAGCTAGGATTGTTTAGTCGGACATCGTCTTGACAAACTCCATTAAAATAATAAAAGAAATGAGAGATCGATTGATCGAGAGAAGATAAGCTAGTCAACAAAATCTAAAGTCTACATAAATAAAACCCTTCAATTTTGGCCTATGAAAGAGAGAGAAAGTGAAAGTTATGGGGTTTTTAGTGTCTCATCTGCTTAAAAATATCTGATGGCTATAGTGAGTTTGTTGTTAGGGTCTCGGACACGTGGCAACTACTCATAGGTTGATTTTCTATCATTTGCTGACATGGTGTGTTTTGATTGGCTGAAGCGTTGTTGAAGACGTGGTTGGACATGTAGGGAGCCGGCACATGGCACGTGGAAGGAACGCTCAATGAATCTTGCGAAGATGTGGGAGACAGTGTTAACATATCTCGAGGTAAGATCAATTACTGCTGTGTTGACAAAATAACTTGTGAGAATCGCTGAATACGTGGGAATCTATAAAAACCGCATCTGGAGGAAGGTCAAAGGCTTTTGAGGGAAGAGAAAACGATTTTGAAAGACGGCGTCAATCTAGGAGTTTGTGCATTACGCATCCCGAGGCCGATGATGACCTTTACTTCTCATCTAATCGATCTAATGTGTGAATCTCGAAGCATGACTAATAGCTGCAGGCGCGCTGTGGATCATGTGTACTTCCGTAGTGCGTCACTTGGTTGCCACTTTCCCTCTTGATCAATAATGCAGTGCGTGTCTCGAGACATATCTGAGGGTAGCTGTTCATATTGTAACAATGACTTATACTTGAGTCATTTTTTAGACTTTTCTCAACTAATGCACTACCATACTTCTTCTAAACCACCATACCATCAACACAAAGCAATGTAGGTCCCACCAAACTATTTCAAAGTGCGTGTTTGCTCGTTTTTCAATGCTAAACCCCAAGAACGCTTCAAAAGACCCCAAATGATCTCTATTTCACCATATTGCCACTAAAATACTGAAAATGTAAATAAAAAAGAATTTTGTTGTGAATTGAGTTGAGGCTTGCTAAGAACTAGAGAAGAAAAATAGAAGACTAAGAACTTCTACTACTACAAACTACCACCACAAAGAAGAAGAGAAGAAATGAGGTAGTTTGAATGAGAAGTTTTCATTCAACTTGGTGTTTTCTTACAATGAGGTTAGCACCCTTTATATAGGTCATTCAGTGATGATGATAAATGTACCTTTACAATGTGGGACAATTAACACACACTCCATGTCATACAACACATTACTAGTAATTTAACAATACATGGAAGAATTGGTGTACATTGGAAATGGTTACAAGGAACATGACAATACATAGACAAGTGGAGGTACATGACTACACAATATGTTGGTGTGCATGCATGGTCATTCACACTTCACAATAAGTTCATTAATAATAATAGACATTGAGATGTAAAAAAATATAAAAAACACTTAAAATATATTAATATTACCGACTTATCAAATACCACCAAACTTAGGACTTTGGACTTCTTAAGCAAATGTGTAAATAATGAAACAAAAGTATACTAAACTCCTGATATAGTTATGAACCTAACTTAACTAATCATATACCCGATTCCAGGTTCATGGAGTTTATTTGGTTTACATAGTCGCCAAGTTAACAATCAACTCAAGAAATTTTAGAGTTATGATATGATATATTCAGAACCGCAATCCAAACACAATTAAGATCATACTTTATAAACATAGACTCGGTCAAGACAAAGGCTATCAACTATTCACGAGTTTTCTTGGTCTATAAATTTTATCACACAAGTTTACAATCTTTGTAAAAATAGCGCATCAACGCTTAAAAAGTATCATAAGCGAGAAATGCAACCACACTCGCCACTATTTTAGACTTAGCACCAGTGAGGATCAATAGGCCTTTAAGTAGGTTAAAACATGGCTAGGATAGGGTACTAAGTGAAATAATATAAAGGTAATGCGAAGCATTGGAAAAATAAAACTTAAATTGTCAAAAATGATTTCTGAGAACATGAAAGTGGCTTATACTGCACTTAACTTCATTTTTCTTTTAATATGTGTAGTCCTCACTTTTTTCCAACTACCCGGCTCCTTACTCCATTTCGTGCAGATATCGTATTAGGTAGGACTCTCTAATTATGACTTAATTTTCTTAATTATAATTAATTTCCTTTTATTTTTAGTATATAAACAATTTTTCTTTTCCCTTTAATCTTTTCTTCTTCTATTTTCATGTCTTTTTTTAAAAGATTTTAAATCTAAGATTAGCCCCCAACTAGGTAAAGGATTATGTAAGGTTATGGTTATGGGTTTAACATTAGGTATGAATGAATTAAAGGTTGGGTTGGCTCAAAATGGGTTAACTAGGGAAATTACTTTAGGTAGGCTTAAGACTAAAGGTTTTTATTCAAAAATGGCTTAAATTATTTCCATAAAAGTGGCTAGTCATAAGAATTCAGCCTCGAGTGGGTTACATCCTTGTTCTAACACCCTAAAAATCTAACATTTTTTCACTTGCATAATTCTAACCATCCGCCCCCTTTGGTATGTAACACAAATCTTAACCCTCATACTAAGTCTATAATATGAAATCATAAAAATGTCGGGCTACGGGCCGGAGTGAGAGTTTCTCTTAATTTTTCCTAAGTTTCAAGTTAAAAAGGCAACCATAATTTACTCATTTACAATCAAATGCATGAAATAAAATTTCGGGTGACTCTAAATAACTATAATAATAAAAACTATACTAAATACATGCATGAAAATGTATCATATCTTAGTGAAATGGAAGATAGAAGTATGAATGGAAATGAAAGAAATGGAAAGACAAGAAAATGAAAGAAATAACACCACCATTATCATCCTTCAACCGCACAATTGAAGAAATTTAACGATCATACCTGTGGCCTTTAGCAAAAAGATCCATCCAAAACAATTCACAATCCCTTAAATACCCCCAAACTTATTCTGAACCTTGTCCTCAAGGTTCAAAACAAGTCAAGAGGCTCACACACACAAAAAACATGAGAGATATAAAATTAAGGAAATGATACGAATTCAGGCATAATAATAAGAGTACTAAAACAAAGAAATAAAGTAAAATAAATCAAAACTTGGGCTGCCTTCCAAGAGCACCTTTGTTTACAATCTTTACCTCGACTTGGTCCGAGTATGTCAACTAGTATAAATTAGTTCTGCAAGTGACACACCCTCCATATTATGACTCGGGAAGTCTTCATAAAAGATCTTCAATTTGTGGCCATTCACTTTGAAAGCATTACCAGTCTCCAAACTCTGAGTCTCTACTTCACCGTGATCATATACCGCAATCACCATATACAATCATGTCCACCTCGATCTCAACTTAGCTTTAAAAATCTTAAGACAAGATTGAAATAAAAGCACTTTTTGACCAATACGAAAATATTTCCTAGAGATATTGCGATCATGGAACAATTTAGTCTTTTCTTTATAAATCCGCGCATTTTCATTCATGTCATTCTTGATTTCCTCCAATTCTTGAAAAGTAAGCTTTCGCTCTTTTCCTACTTCATCGAGGTTCGATTAAGCTATTTCATAACCCAATAGGATATATGTTCAAACTTGACTGGCATGCGACACACTTTTCCAAAGACAAGGCAGTAGGGTAACATTTCAATCGGAGTTATAAACGAC
Organism: Stephania yunnanensis; assembly: GCA_039657365.1. Taxonomy (NCBI): domain Eukaryota; kingdom Viridiplantae; phylum Streptophyta; class Magnoliopsida; order Ranunculales; family Menispermaceae; genus Stephania; species Stephania yunnanensis. Next base: position 25,463,057 of record CM077584.1, read on the forward strand.
GTTCGGTAAGCCCAAACCGCATCATCAAGATGTGTGCTCCGATATTTTCGAGTGAGATTCAGCGTCATTTCCAAGAAAGATTTGATCTCCCTGTTAGATATATTTGCCTGACCACTTGTTTGGGTATGATACGCAACATAGATCATATGGGTGATATTATACTTTCTCATAAAACTTTCAACCATACAATTGCAGAAATGAGTGCCTCTTTCACGGATTAGGGCACATGAGGTACGAAATCTTGTAAAAATCCTCGATTTTAGGAATTCACATATCACTTTAGAATCATAGTGCAAGTAGCTTTAACTTCTACCCATTTATACAAGTAGTCCACCACTAAAAGTATGTAAACATTATCAAATGATGCTGGAAACGGTCTCATGAAATCAATACCCCATACATTAAATATTTCACATATATGGATTGGAGTAAGTGGCATTTGGTCCTGATGACTAAGGTTACCAATTTCTTTTACAGTTAGGACAAGTCTTGGTGAACATGTATGAATCATGGAAAATAGTGGGCCAGTAAAACATGCTCTCAAGAACTTTCCTAGTTGTCCTAGAGGAACGAAGTGGCCACCGCAGGTGTAAGTGTTATCGGGTTTTGGGGTTTATACGCGGCGGAGATTACAAAACAATTTTGACAAAAACCCCAATAGGATCTTAATCTAATTCCATTAAAAACGTTTAAATCATGAAAAACTTAATCATACCTCAGTCGCAATATACCTTTCTAAAGGTTGATTGATCTCTAAGGCGCTACCAACGACGAACGCCCTATACCAGTAGTCCACACACGAACGGCGGCCGAGATTCGAAGTGCTAGCTTCAAGAGAATACCAAACCTTTTGTTTCTCTCCAAAACGATCCAGAGCATACCAAAAACCCTAAGTCGTTTCTAAAACGAAAATAAAGTTTCGGTCTTTTAATCTTCTATACGTGTGTTCTAACTTAAAGCGTCTATTTAAACAACCCTTGTATATAGACGATTAAGTAAATTACACATATACCCCTACTTAAAGAAGTATAAGTGTAATACACCACAATGACGTTTTCGTCATGAATTTTATCATATAAAATTCATTTTTCTGAACCATCTTAAAATCTCGCAGAACCATTCTTAGTGTGCGACCCAATAGGCTCATACAACGTTGGCAGTGTACCAAAACACATTTTGGTATACAAGTCATAAGCGGCCTCTAGCAAGACATTATGACTACCTAAGTTGTACGAATATCAAATCGATACAACCTAATCAATAGTGTATATAACATCCTTTTGTCACACGATATCCTTTTGATCAAACATAAGGCATGGAATTGTCATCCAACATGTTCAATCGTACTAGTCTCGATCTCTAGGTAGACTGAAAACATCCAAGTGACATTGATCAATATCAATTCACTTAGACTAGGGCTTTTAACAGTCTAACACATCGAGGGATCCACTAGATATCTCTCTTTATATGAGAGAGACAAATTCTATCTCGATTACACAACTTCATCACATTGCTCACATGGTAACAAATCACAACCTTTATAATTGTCCGGTTAAAGGCAACGTTTGATAGTGTCAAATCACTATGTTCCTAATGTTGAAGTCTTTGGCTATCTCAAGTCAGAGGACTAAAAATATACCTATCATGAGAAACAACTATGACTTAATCCATGTGATGCTCTCATAGCGGGTCGGTCCAATACTTCGTTCCCTAACAAGTACTCGTGATCTTGATTCGTATCCCTATACGTATAATAATCGTATGATCACCAATCAAGACTCACATTAGTCTTAATTCATTATAGTTCTCAGTATAATGATCGACTAGGGACATTTAGGATATTTATGTAAATACCCATGGATCTTATTATAATGTAAACTTGCAAATTAATTATAATAAACAACGAATGAAATCCTCTATTTTATTAACTAAAAGTAATTATAAAGACAGTTAATGGATTGACCTAGGGCATATGCCCCATCAAGTGTGGCAGGCAGAATGCCAAGATAGAGTGACTCTCATTGTGAAAAACATAATGCCTAATAACCTGGTCGGAGCAGGAATTTCATAAATGTGGGTCATGCATAACACATATTATTAAGCATTGCCCATAACTTTGTTCTTTTGAGTTTTAGAGAGGTAAGGGGGAAGCTCGCTTGATGTGATGTAGTTCATCAAATCCGCGTATCAAGGAAGATCTTTCGTAATAGCATAGATGTGCTCATCAGGGAAGTCATCCTTAAGAGAAGTAGGACATTCGCCATTCTCAATCTTACAGAGATGTCCACAACTAGATTCTCTGCATCACTCTAATCTTTACTTGTGATGTCAAAATCCTGTAGTAGAAGTATAGATATAATAAGCCTTGGTTTAGCATCTTTCTTACTCATAAGATACTTCAAGGCTGCATGATCAGAGTAGATAATCACCTTAGTTCCCAATAGATAGGGTTGAAACTTCTCAAGTGCAAAGATAATGGTTAGGAGTTCTTTCTCAATAGTGGTGTAGTTCATCTGAGCAGCGTCTAGAGTGCAAAAAGCATAGTAAATCACATGTAAAGCTCTCCCAACTGTAACGGCCCAGAATTTACTAATAGTTAATTATTCCCTAATTAGAGTTACTGACCTGTGACGTGGTCTGAGAACGGGTACATGGTCAGAATACCCAGTGTTAGGATTGAGTAGTATAGTATTTTTGAGTGATGGATAAATAGTTTGATGTATATGTGTAGACTACTAAGTCACTCCTACTTATATATATTGTCAAGACATTAGCGGGGACAGGAGTTAAGATACCTACCGATGTGGGGCAGCGTAAAGAGTGATGTGGCAAGTTAGTTTAAAGTGAATGTGGCTTATATAGTTAATTAGATGTGAATAACGTTGATTTACATTAAATGTAACCTAAGTTAGCAAATTAAAACAATAGTCATTGATATTCCTCAAGATACGTGTAGACACATCAAGAGACCGATTGAGTATGATTTGATGTTAGTAAGATGAAGTAAGTAGATTTGAAACAAATATGACCCATTAGATAAGCCTCGAGATTTATGTGCACATTAAGATCAATGACTAGGAATCAACCTTATCATATATATAAGATTGAATGAGATATCACCATGCAAACCATTTCATTTCTAAACTTAGCAAATAAGTAAAGCTCTAGAGAGAAATATTAGCAAGCTATGAAGAAATTATGGTGATTTGAGGAGTTGATCAAGTTGGGATGGTCATCAACTAGGTAAGCTAATCTATACAAAGTTTTGCTAAAATTAGAGGTGTAGCTCAATTTTGGTTTTTGTGTGATTTTAGAGGGTAAATGAAATGATGTTCAAAATTGGTTTACAAATTTGGACTCTTTGGGAAAAACTGTTAAATTTGCTAAAAAAAGGTTTAGAATTCAGAGTTAAATTGACTAAGTTATTATCAATCAAAGTATTAGGTATGTTCTTGAGTTTTATTAAAAATGCATATATATTATGATGGTTTGATGATATATTTAAAGTGTATGTTTACGTTGTTACTATGGAAGATGTATTAGGTCAATGGTGGAGGGTAACAGGGATCTAAGGCTTTAGTGGTGGCCAATTGAATGAGGAAACCATAAATTCTAAGTGTGAAATTTCTAAAATTTCTCATGTTTAGCTCATTAAGCGTGCTAGCTAGTGCGCTACACACACTAATTAGTGTGAGTAGTGCGCTAAGGGAGTCACTAGCGCGCTAAATAAACTACTCCGCGCTAGGTGCTCTGGACAACACATTAACTGCAATTTGTTAACTTCAACTCAAACACCTTAAACAAGCTTAACATCTTAAGTGAGGGTCTAAACACATTCTAAGACCTATCAAAAGATACCAAAAGCCTAGGGAAGAGTCTCTGAGGTTCGGGTATGAGTTTTAAGGTGTTGAGATATTGGATTAGCATAGGAGTTTGGCGTGGTTTGTACGTAAACTGATTGAGATATTTATTTCCATTATACTTTTTATTTACAGTCATTTGGACTAATGTGCTATTGCACTCTAAATGTCATGACTTTTTTTGTCCTCTATCATTTTATGAGTTTGTTATCATGGCATTGCTTGTTATTTAAATGGTATTCATTGACTCTTATTCACGTGCTATGTCATTCTTGTATTATTTAGAGTGTCAATAAAAAAACATGCTATTAGGTGAATGATTTGAGGTGTTGTAAATCATATTCCTTTGTATTCATTTAAACTATTCTATTATGGATTCCCTTATTGTTTTATTTCTTTAGTTATGAAAGTAGTTATTGTCTCTAAGTCCATTATAGAGATGGGCCGCGACACACAGGGTCACTAGATTTTTAGGGATGTCTGAATCTCACCACTTGCTTATGTAGCACACGAGGTATAAGATCTAAGGTTGTCGACAAGTAATTATATATATGTATGTGAAACAGGCATTATGAGTAATATCTACACCCTAAATAGTGGAACAAAGATGATGTAATGTAATTTCATAGTGAACCGACCCTACATCATTTTTGCGTAGTCGAGTGTTAGTTTCATATTGTTTAACTGAAGTATCTTATAACATGATTCTTGTTCAGCTTTCTTTGTTATTTTTATGCTTTCAAATACTTGTTGTATATTTGGAAATGTGGATAAATATATCTCAGTGTTACTTTCTATATAATTATACTTACCATCTATTTTATGATGGTGGGTACATATACTTTGAGCAGCAGATCAGGGAATGAGAAGATCGACGATTAGTTTTCAAGCTGACGGAGGATAGTTCCTGCTACTTTTGTAGGTGATCATTTTGTGTATCTATTACTTATTACCTATGTTTTTTCGTATAAGTTTAGGTTGTATAAAGAGTTGAGAGATTAGATTTCCCTACTATTTCATGTATTACTTTAGTTCGTATTATATGACTGCGGGTTTACCTGGTTTCCATAGTAGGTTTTTTATAAATGCTTCTGCTAATTTTATTATGTCTTCTGCTAAAAATTAAGGTAGTAATAACGATCTCTTTACTAACTTTGAATATCATAATCATATTGAAATAAATCTTAACTAAGTTATATGTGTGTAATGAGGTGAATGAGATGAAAAGGCTGACTAATACGCTATTGAGTGTTGCGTGGTGTGGATTAGGGCTTAATAACGAATTACGCCGCGTGGTATCCAGTTTAGGGAACTGGCCCATCACACCAACTATGTCTTAAGATTGTACCCACTGCATTATTCCTAGCATCACACATAATTTCAAATCGAAGCTCCCATTTGGGGCTTGAGTCACCGGTGTGCTAGTAAGTGAGTCTTTAAGTGCATCAAATGCATTCTTACATGCCTTGTCAAACTCAAAAGGCACCTCTTTTTGAAGTAGATGGCATAATACTTCTACAATTTTTTAAAATTCCTTGATGAAACGTCGATAAAAAATGGCGTGAACAACGAAAGATCTAATCTCCCACACATTCATATGGTAAGGTAGTGTCACAGCCCAAAATCCTAATCCTAGTTTAATTTCCTTAATCAGGATCAGTGACCCATGAAATAGGACTCGCATCGAGATATGTGCATTGATTGAGGTGAGAAGGCCGAGGTATATGTTAGATTTGTTATGATGTATATCTAGTGTATTGTATATGTGTAGGCTACTAAGTCACTCCTATCGATGTCAACGTGTCGAGACATGAGTGTGGACGCGCCTTAAGATACGTGCCGACGTAGGACCAGGGTAAAGAGTGAAGTGGTAAGTATATTCAAGCTCAGTGTAGCTTATGTAATAATATTAATGTGGCTAAGATTGGTTTATATTAAATGTAACCTAAGTTAGCAAGTTAAAACAATAGCCATATGATGATTCTCGAGATACATATTGACACATTATGAGATTAATTGAGTTTCATTTTATGTTAGTTGGATTGAGATAGTGGAGAGTTAGTAGGACATGTGTCAAGTTGTAGATCATTAGATTAGTCTCGAGATACATATGTACGTAGAGATCAATGGCTATTAATCAACCTTATCCATTACATATATAACGCTTAAGACCAACCCATGCAGTTCATTTCAATTGAAAGCTTAGAAACTAAGATCTACTAGATAAGAAGAAGTCATAGAGATTAATAAGTTTTGTTGGAGAAACTTTGTTGATTTAAGAGTAAGTTGATCAAGTTAAAGGTGTTCATCAATTTGGTAAGTCAAGCATACACTATTAGTTTAATTGAATTTGATGAGTTCATGAATTATATGATGTATGGATGTTTTTGTAGTGTTAGTTGTTGTTTTGGGTCCTGGTAAGTTAGGGAATAGATCCCAAGGTGATGGAATGGCCTATATGAGGAGAGAACTTAGAATTCTAAGTGTAAAATTTTTGGTTTTCTTGCATATAACACGCTAACTTCATATAGCGCTAGTGAAACTTGGCAGCGCATTAATGAGGTCAATAGCAAGCTAGGTAGGCTACCGAGCGCGCTTAGTGCTATGAGAGCCCAAAAATCTGAATTTTCTAATTTCAAATTGAGCATTCTAATCAAGTCCAATACCTTAACTAAAGGTTTGAACACACTCGAAAATATGTCAAATGACATCAAGAACCTAGGGAAGAGTCTTGGGGGTTCGGATAGGAGGTTTAAGGTGTCGGGATGCCTAAAAAGCTAGAAAGTTTGCATGGATTGTAGGTAAACTGATTTAGATATTTATTTACATTTTACTCCTATTTTTTTATTCATTTCCAGTCATATGGACTGATTTTCCTATTATACTCTAGATACCATGACTTGTCCTTTCTCTCATTTCATGAGTTTTCTATTATGGAATTGGTTACAGGTTAAATAGTTTCATTCACTCAAATTATGTGCTATGTCATTCTTGATTGTTGATACTTGTAGTCAAATGAAATAGCATGCTATTAGGTAGGTGTTAAACAATATTGTAAATATATTTTTCTTTGTGCATTAGTATGCAATTACATTGTTAAATTATCAAACCATGTTAATTCATTAGGCATGAAAGTGGTTTTTATATCTAGGACCATGATATGATAGAGATAGCGTGGCACGAGGGATCACTAGACTTTTGTGGTTGTCGTGATCTTTCCACTATCTTGCGCAGCACACAGGGTATGGGACCTAGGGTTGTTGGCAAACATATATCACAGGTGACTGACATTTTTGAAAGATTATAGAGGCATAGAGCTTAGCTCCAACCTTCAATAGAGATGTAGATCACATCTCGATCCTTATATAGTGGAAAAAGGCATTGCGATAGGACTCACGGTCGACCGATCTTAGATCATTACTACTTAGCCAAGTGTCAGTTTTGTATTGTTTGACTTTAGTATCTTTTAGCATGATTTCTTATCAGCATAGTTGCAATTCTTATGCTTTCAGATACTTGTTGTATATTTGGAAATGTGAACAAATATCTCTCAGTGTTACTTTCTACTTTCATGTACTCACCGTCCTTTTTATGATTGTGAGTGCAGATCCATCAAGTGGCAAACCAGACAAAGAGAAGATGGGTGACTACCCTTGAACTAGTGGAGTGCGGCTACACCAAATCTTTTAGGTTTTGGTTTTACTTTTATAACTTTTATATGTCTTCCATATACTTTTCGGGTTGTAGTTAAGGGATGATAGATAGTATCCTGACCAGATACATGTTGATATATTATTGTCGTTTTATTATATATATATATATATATATATATATATATATATATATATATGCATGTGATCTTTGTTTCTTAGTTTTTCAAAATTCGTATGGCTTGTTCGGTGCATATGATAGGGCGGGATAAGTGGTGGTACTAAATAATACTAGTGTTTGGTTCGAGTGTAAAATTTTTCATAGGATTATTTTAACCCACAAGATTGGGATAACACCATGAATTCCATGGGATTATTTTATCCCAATCTTGGTAACTTCAAATGACCAAAATACCCTCATCGTAAACACCAAAAACACACATTCATTTACTATTCTCGACTCTCCAACACCAAAAAACATATGGTGTGTGACATTAGTATATCAATGTAGCACTATAGTTATCGTCCCCACGCGAATCAAATCAACATATCGTTTTCACAATCGTGAATCAACACATCCATCGATGAAATATTTAGTACTACTACATATTTGTTCAAACTTTAACCGCATTTATTAATTATATCGCGCGATTCTATGAGACCCACCATTAAATTTTCATTCATACTAATACAAATAGATAACAAACAACAGATCACATTTATTATAGCCGACGAGTTCACTTTGAATTTTCTTCACTATTCATGAATTTTGTTCACTTAATTTGATGGGAAATGTGATAGTTCAAGTTACATTTGGTTTGCTTAATAAATAGATTTATTACGCTTCTGCTTCTAAATGACTTTTTTTTATATATCGTTGAAGTTGCTTTGATATGTATATTTGGCTTGGTAAGCTTGTCAAGGATATGGAAATGAGTTTGTATATATAAAAGTGCACTTTAGTTACTTTACCTATTGAAATCAGGTTTAATCCTAGCCTCTATACCCCCAACCGAACAAGTCCTTCTATTGGGACTAATACCCAAACCCATGTTATAATCCTAGTGTAAAATAATCACATGATCTTGGGATTAATTTACATGTGAACCGAACGGGTTATTATGTATTAGTTTAAAAGCTTCCGCTAAATTGTTAAGACTTCTGTTGAATAAACTTTAAATTTTTAAGATTTTGATTAACTTTGATTTACTAACTAACATAAGATAAGAAAACGCTTATTTGAAAAATTGACTTGTAAGTAGAATGGTTTGGAAAAAGGCTTACTAATTCGTTGTTCAGTCCTACGTGGCAAGATTATGACTTAATGACAAGATTAGGCCTGGCAGTGCCTTAATTTGAGAAGGGGTTATCACATGTGGTATCAAATCTTAAGTTTGTAGAGCTTAGGTAGTGGAATGTAATTATTCTACAATGTGATACCAAAGTTACAGTTGGTATCATAGACCAAATTTTCTAATAAGTAACAAATAAAAATTTCAATAAAACATAAATTTTAGTTATGAAAACCATATGATCATTTTTTGGAAACTATTAGTTGGGAAGTAAGTGAAAGTGAGATGGGGATATATTATATGTAGATGTTAGTTTTTATAGGTATATATGCGTTATCTACGTAGTAGCTGATTTGCATTTGCTATGAACATGCAAACCCCAATGGTTGATTCAGACAAGAGCATATATATAGGTGCTAGTGGCAGCCAGCCTCTTATTCTATTAGGTAATGATTTTCAAAAGCTATCGGATCGAGTAGTTGCTCAAGGATAGCAGTTAGCAGATTTCATTGCCATGATGACATCGCATTTTGCTTAACCAGTACAAACACCGGCCCATACTACTACTACTACAACTACTCCCACATTACAGATGAGAGTCGTTTCGATAGTACTGATTATACCGATAGTAACACCACTGGCTATAGAGACAGTTTATACACCATCTCTCACTCCTGCATCTTCTAGCTCGACCGCAACGATTCAGTTGGTGTAGGATTTCATCAGACTAAAACTAGTTTACTTTGATGATCAGCGAGACTTTGAGAAGATAAAGAAGTGGGTGTTGTCTCAGGAGAAGTCGCATAGAGTCTTAAGGATCGATGATAGACTTCAAGCTGAGATCTCGCCGTATACTCTACAGAGAGACGCTGATGTTTGGTGGTGTGCGACGATGGCTTCTGACTGAGACTTTGAGTCTCGGGATGCTTTTAAAAAGAAGTTTTATCTACAGTACTTCCCGCCTTCAATGATGAAGTGGTTGAGGAAGGAGTTTTTGAATTTGAGACAGGGAGTTCATGAGTTAGTGATGAGCTACAGAGACAGATATGGATATCTGAGATGGTTTGATGTGGATCTAGTGAGAGATGATTCGAAGGATGTGTATTCATTTTGGAGATGGATTGAGACTAGACATATGATTTTATGTTATCAGTTCAGGTACCAAGATTTTGGGCGAGATTTATGAGCGTGCACTTTCTCATGAGACCTACTATCTTCGTAGAGTTACTAATGGCACACTAATAGGACTAGCATTGGTAACAGATCAGATCACAGAGTTTGAGAGGATGAGACAGAGGGGCAAATGACTGAGGAGATGGGAGAGAGGTTACCAGGGATCAGGGATAGTCACAGTAGTTGAATCTTATGTATCACCCCTACTCGTTATCGATTATATTTAGTAGACTTCCTTTGCCGCAACCGATTAGACATGTGTTGCCACTCCAACTACATTGCCAGCTCTTCCAGCACCATGTCAACAACAACAGGGTAGCAGAGGTTGAGGCAGAGGTAGGAGTAGAAATCAAAATGGTTCCAGACGGACAGAGACGGGCACATGCCCATGATCAATCATAAAGGCGGCGTAGGCCGATTACTTGCTTCAATTGTGATCGACAAGGGCACGTAATTAGAGATTTTTCATAGCCAGTAGACATGATTCCACTGCAGAGTCAAGAGGGTGCAAACATGGTAGTATACCCTGATACCGGTGCTACACAAGGACACATTGAGGGTACGATTTTTATTTGTGGTAGAGATTTATAAGTTTTTTATTTAGGTTTTATAATATCTTTCATTTTTGGTCCCATGATAGGCATATTAGGGTTGACACTGATTAGAGTTAGCGTAAATTTGATTTTGAGTACCGCAATCAGGTATAGGGTTTAACCCAACTGTGTTATTAATGGATGTCCAATAGAAATAGGAAGGGTAGAGCTACCTATAGACTTCAGGGTTCTCGAGTTCTTAGACTTTGACCTGTTGTTAGGGATGGATTGGCTAGCAGCATATCACACTCATATCGACTGTTTAAGTAAGACAGTGATATTTGAGATCCAAAGGCGCCCGATGTTCACATATAATGGTAATATACCAAGAGCCGAGGGCACTAAAGGTCGACTTATGACTAATGGAGAGATGGATACTCTAGTATCATTGTATACAGTAGTAGAGAGTTATGAATCTAGACTTGAGGAGATTTCATTTAAGTGTTTCTACACATGTTCCTAGAGGACTTATTTGGTTTAGCACCATCGAGAGAGATAGACTTTATCATTGAGTTGGTACCAGGCACCAAACCTATATTTATACCACCGTACTGTATGGCTCCAAGAGAGTAAGAAGGGTTGAGGAGTCAGTTACATGAGTTAGGATAGAAAGGATTCATAGCATCTTCTATGTTGACATAGGGAGAACCAGTCCTATTTTTGAAGAAGAAGGATGATACTTTGAGGCTACACATTGACTATAGATAGTTGAACAAGGTCATAGTCAGAAAAAAGTATCCATCACCACGGATTGATGACTTGTTTGATCAGCTGAGAGGAACACATTTTTTCTCCAAGATAGACCTGAGATTAGGGTATCATCAGCTTAAGATTAGGGATGTGGATAGGTTCAAGACAACGTTCAGCATGAGATATGGACACTATTAGTTTAGAGTCAGGTCATTTGGTTTAACTAATGTTCCTGCCATGTTTATGGATTTGATGCATTGGGTGATGAGACCATTTCTTAACCGCTTCATGATAGTTTTCATCGATAATATATTGATATATTCGAGGAATCGAGATGATCACAAGCAGCACCTCGAGGAGACATTATAGACTTTGAGGGAGCATGAACTCTACGTCAAGTTCAGCAAGTGTGAGCAGGTGGTATTATTGTAAATCCAGCCGAAATTCGGGCTATTATGGATTGGCTGGCATCGACGTCAGTCATAGAGATCAGGAGTCTTCTAGGGTTAGCAGGATATTATCAAGAGATTTAACGAGAACATCCTAAGATCCTTGCATTTAGGGGGTAACTTCTTTTGTAAAATAACAGAGACGTTTTCTCCAATTTCAACTTTTTGTCGCCTTTTAGTCAACATTTGTTTGTGCATAGTCCCTTAAGAAACTTTGCATACCTAGGGACATGCTTCAAAGCATCGAAGAGTGGAATATTTATTTCCACCCACCAAAAGGTCTCGAAATTTTTTTTCCCTTCTTCCTTTTTCTTTTCTAGGATAAATCGTTTCGAAAAAGGAGGTGTGGCCTTGAAAGTAAGCGGTGCTTCCTTTTTAGAAGTTATCATTTGTTTACGAGTAGAAAGGGTCACTACTAACTTATGCTTGTTCCTCATTTGCCTGGTATTTAGCATTAAATGGTCCAATGTTCTTTTTGGATCCCTCCAGCTCTTTACCACTTCTGAGTGTAACTGCATTAGCACTCACGGTAGGGTTGAAGTAAGGTTGTGAAGACAAATTTCCTTTATCCTCGAAACGCCCTAATTGCTTTGCTATTTGACCTATTTGAATTTTAAGATTGCGGAATGTCGCATTGGTATCAAGGATGGATTTATCAATGTTAGCCTTGGATTGAGCAATATATCTCGTAAATTGAGCAATATCTCTTGTAAATTAGCTCTGTTGTGCCATAAGAGCTTTCATCATATCTTCAAATGAGGATGAGTTATTGGAAAGTGTAGGCAATGGTTGACCTTTGGGGACAACGGTTTTGTACTTCTGATTTTGAGGCTCGTAATTGAAGTTTGGGTTGTTCCTCACAGTTGCATGATTATAGGTGTTATCGAATGGGGCTCTTGGCAGTCTCTAGAATTGATTACCCATGGCATTGGCTTGTTGATTGTCCTAAAAAATAGTAGGACATTCATCAGTTGCGTGAGTTGTACGTGCATAGAAACCACATGCCTATACTTGCAATTTGCGAGAGACAAGGAGATGTTCCATCACTGAGGTTAGTTGGTCAATTTTACGGTAGTTAGAATTTGAAACTGCCCCCACAATGAGACCTTGCTACGCAGTATTGTAAAGATCTCCATAAAATTGTGATTGCTATGGGATGTTCTCGTATAATTGCTTCATCTTAGCCGGTGTCTTATCTCGAATGTGGCCTCCATACGCGTTCTCAATCATGCGTCTCTCTATAGGTGTCATGCCAAGATAGAAGAAATGGACTATGGCCTTCTCGATTTGGCCATGGTGCGGGCAAATGGTACTCAATCACTTAAAGCGATCCTAATATGCACCAAATGATTCCCCACTTTCATTTTGATGTTGCATATCTCCTTGATAAGCTGAACAACTCTATCTGCGAAAAAATACTCTTTTAAAAACTCGTTTGTCATCTCATTCCTGGAGTTAATGCAAACAAGCGGAAGATAGAAACGATATTCCTTGGCTTTGTCTTTAAAACAAAATACATGAGACCTAAGATTAATCATGTCCTTATCTGCTGTAAAGGGTTTCATATTCTTGTGGTTAGTTTGAAGTTCTTTTAGAAAAGTGTTTGGGTCCTCATTCTTTTTTCCATAAAAAGAAAGTAGGAGATGGATAAACCCATGTCTCAACTCAAGTTCTCTGATATTCTCTAGATAATTTATGCAAAGGGGTTATTGTGCTAAAAGAACTTGAAGGTCTTGATAAGGGTGCCCCATAGTGACTTGATGATTTTTCAACTTGTGCCATGTTTAGGATCGAAAGGCAATAATGAACCAGTTGATTTTGACCGAGTGAGTCTAGAGATCATAAAACTAAGAAAAAGAAAAAGAAACTAAAATATACTTAGAATAAAGGACTGCCAAAATTTGTTCACATGTCGTTCGTACCAAATATAATTCGTACTAGAGTTACCAATCCTATAAGAGTATAGTAGTGATAATACGGGGTTGAATACACAGGACTTAGGTTTTACTATGAATTAACTAAAAAGGGAAATTTTTGGGTTTTTTTTTTATAGATTTTTAATAAAATAATCAATTAACCAATTAAAACTACTTAGTAATTAAAGTTTGCAAATGTTTAATTCAATTTGAGGAAATATCTAAGTCTACGATTCCAAAAATCCAAATCATAGTTCAATAACATGTCATGGTCCTCAATCTTTCCAAATAATTATTAATTCAATTCCTTCTAGATTAGCTACTGGAAATCGACATTTTCCAAAAATCTCTAATTCCCCTAGTGTCGATAGCTAGGATGTCTGCTACTAACTACTTCCCTAATTAACACACAACCCTAGATATCTGCCGATTTGGTTTAATGCATTAACCGCATAAAGTACTATGGGAATACTAATCCTAAATAACCGGATTGCGTCCACTTTCGATTAAACCTACATTTATTTGTTGTACACTCAAGAATCGAAAAGTTTTGATGGTAAACAGGTGAGTGATCATCATTTGTATCAGTCCAATCGTACAATTATGGATACGATTATCCTAATTAATTATAGGTTTTCTACCTAAAAGCATGCAATGACCAGAATGTTGGGTTTTTAGGGTTCATACGCAGCGAAAAATTAAAAAAAAAACTTCGAAAAACCCCAACAAAATCGAAAATAAGTTCCATTAAACTAAATCTGCAAAAGTAAATCATACCTTATTCTGTGATTTCCTTTTTGATTGTTCGATTCTCAGGACATTCAAATGTGCGCCCTTTATAAGAAATCCACACACGAACATTGACCACAATTTGGAGTGCTAACCCAAGAGAGATTGAAAATGATTTTTTTCTTTCTCTCCTTAAATCCAGAGAACTTGAAAATTGTAAAACGAAATCTTATTTCATTTTTAGGGTTCCACCCTTTATTTATGTGTAGATAAGCCCTCACTTAAAATCCTATTTGTAATACAACTATTGTATTTAGGCAGTTTAAGCAAATTACACATACGTTCATATTAATAAGTTATAATATAACAAATCATAAAGGCTTTTATGTCATGAATTTTATCATATAAGATTCTTTACTCTGGACCAATTGAATTTGTGCAAAGTCATTCTTTGTGTGTGACCCAATAGGTTCATGCGATGTTGGCAGTGAACCAAAAACCATTGGTACACAAGTCGTAAGCGGTCTCCAGCAAGGCATTATGACTACCCAAGTAGCATGAATATCAATATCGATACAACCTAATTAATAACATATATCATATCCTTTTATCATGTGATATCCTTTGATTAAACATAAGGCGTGGAAAGTCACTTTTAATGTTCAATCGTACTAGTCTCGATCTTTAGATAAACTGAAAAACATCCAAGTGACATTGATCATATCAGTTCACATGGAATTAGCCATTATCAGTTTATCTTATCGAGGGATCCACTGATATCTTTCTTTATACGAGAATGACAAATTCTATCTTGATTACACACCTTCACATATTATTCACACGGTAACCAAACACATTCTTTATAATCATTTGGTTAAAGACAACATTTGATTATGTCAAATTAGCATGCTCTTAATATTGAAGTCTATGGTAATCTCAAGTCGAATGACTAAATGATATACATATCATAAGTAATACCTATAACTGAATCCATGTGGTGTTCTAATAGCGAGCCGGTTCAGTGCCTTATTTCCTAACAAGTACTCATGATCTTGATTCATATCCTTATACGCATGATCATCACATGACCATCAATCAAGATTCATACTAGTCTTAATTCATTATAGGCCCCAGTATAATGACCGACTATGGACATTTATGATATTTTAATAAATACCCATGGATCTTACTATAAGGTAAACATTCAATCACTTATCATAAACAACAAATATAACCTCTATTTTATTAACTAAAATTATAAGATAAACAATGTTTATAGATTGACGTAAGGCACATGCCCTAACACATAATACATACCCTAAGTTTGCAACGTAATCATGAAATCAACAACAAATAAAATAGAAGGAATTAAAATAAATTAAATTATAAATAAATAGATCTCACATGACACTCGATAAACCATGAATCTGGATTTTTTTCACCTTTGTCCTAGGCCAGGATTGCTTATCTGAACATCATCTTGACAAACTCCATTAAAATAAATAAAAGAAAATAAAAATCGATTGATAGAGAAGAGAAGCTACTGAACAAAACCTAAAGTCTTTATAAATAAAACGGTTCAATTTTGGTCTTTAGAAGAGAGAGAAAATGGAAATTGTTGGTTTTTTAGTGTCTCATCTGCCTAGGAAGATCTGATGGTTGTAGTAAGTTTGTTATTTGGGTCTCGGACATGTGGCAACTACTCGTTGATTGATTTGTTGTTGTTTGCTGACGTGGTGTGTTATGGTTAGCTGAAGTGCTGCTAAAAATGTTGTTGGATATCAAGGGAGCCGACACACGGCACGCAGAGGGTGGAAGGAATGCTTAAAGAATCGTGCGAATATGTGGGAAACAATGATGAACAATCTCAAGATAAGATTAACGACTATTATGTTGAGGAGACAACTTGTGCAAATCGTCGAATATGTAGGAGTCCATGCAAACTGCATCTCGAAGAATATCGAAGGCTTTGGAGTGAGGAGAAAATGATTGGGAGAGATGTCGTCAATCTGGGAGTTGGTGCGTCACGCATCCCGAGGCAGATGTGGACTTTTACTTCTCATTTGATCGATCTAACATGTGAATCTCGAGGATTGCCTAATGGCTACTGACATGCAGTGGATCATGTACGTCTCCTAGTTTGTCACTTAGTTGTTGCTTTCCCTCTGAGCAATTGTGAACTGCGTTTCTCGAGGCAAATTTGAGGGTAGCTATTCACATTGAAAAAATGACTTAAACTTAGTCATTTTTGGGACTTTTCTCAACTAATGCACCACCATACTTCTTTTAAACCACCATATCATCAACACAGACCAATGTGAGTCCCACCAAATGTTTTGAAATGCGTATGAGCTCGATTTTCTATACTAAACACCAAGAACACTACAAAAAAATCCTGAATTATCTCTATTTCATCTAATTGTCACTTAAACACTGAAAATACAAATAAAAGAGAATTTTTTAATAATTATAAACATGAAGATCTAAAAACATATAAAATAAACACCTAAAATATATTAATATTGCCAACTTATCAATCCTTACTTCAATATCTTGTCTCCACACATCTACCTTACTCTCTTACACAAAACCCTATAAAATACTATTAAATCTCACAAGATTTTGCACCAAAAATAATAAGGTTGGAAATCAATGAGTAAACAAACTATACTCACCTTTGTTGCTTAACAAAAGAGAGAAAGTATGGGGAGCTTAGAGCGCGAGAAAGACGTTCTGAATGCATGATAGATGCAAGACCCCCAAAAATGGCAGAGCACACATGAGAGGGTTAAAAGAGAGGGAAAGTGAAAACGTTGAGAGTGATAGGGCTTAGAGAGAGTAGTGCTTATCCTCTCTTTTTTTTCCAAACAAACTTCGTTTATTTGTTTATTTCTTTTTTTTACCTTCTAAACCACTAAATATTTGACACTTCAAATTCTAAAATTTATTTCATTTATTTTATTTAAATGCAAATCTCCATAATACCCTCATGACTCACAATTATCATACAAGCCCCGTTGACTTAGTCAAATTAGCCAATTAATCATTTGGCTATATTGAATAATTTTAAGGACTTATACCTTAAACTTTAGCATTTGTGCTTTTAAGATTCTCGTTTTTCATATTATCGCCTACTTTATGGTTTTAAGTCGCGGGTGCTTGCTCTCAATCTTTTGCGCTCATCTCGAGATAGTTCTTGCTCGTAAAAATTGGCAACAAAATAAATCAAATTGTGCAACACAAATATAAGTAGATAATGCATATAATCATCCATAAGTAAAATATTTGGGTCTTTACGAGATGTTTCTTTGTATGTCTTGATCACTTATATAGATATCTTTGTAGTTGGTTTAGATACTTTAAATAACCTCTGGATAGACTTCAATATTTAGCAATCCCATCTTAACACTTCAGTTGTCTTTAAATATACTATGTGGTAACTGATAAAATGTGTCTTTTGTTGCAACAAACATACTACCATGTGGCAACTGATATGATTTATCTTCTGTTGCAACAAACATACTCGTTGTCTACTGCTATGGCACTCTTCAACATATTCAAATAACTTTCAGATAATGATCGCAGTTTAACTTGCAAATCTAGTATCCTCAAAAACCATATGCCCATATCGTTATTTTCAATATAATCCGCAGGTGGTACAAATAATCGACAAATAGAACATTCAACATGTGACACTAACAATTATCACGCCATCATGTAAAGGGGATGTCCATTTCAAGTGGCTTAAATAGACACTAAAATTTTAACTTACCCACAAATGCATAATATGGATTGCACCTATACCATTCTACAATTGTCTCGGCTCTAAACTGTAAAATTTCATTTCTCAATTCTCTCTCGTGATTCAAGATCTTGAACCACCGTGATCTTCTATGTTGATTAACAGTGATTTCAATTTGTACATCTCCCTATGTTTTATTTGTTTTATCTATTCAATAAATAGTAGATCTGTGAAAGTTAGATTCATTCTTATTGCAATTCAACATCCTCAACAATCATTCATTGATATGTTTCATTGATGGATTGGTTCTCTTCTTTAGTTTTTATTTTTAGGAAATTTTTTTTCCTTTGTTGGAAGTTTTGATTTTGTTTCCATTTGTTGGAAGTTTTAAATATTCTTCCCTCATAGGATGTTTTTCCCCTATGTGGTTCTAATGATGTCCACTTACTCTCATGTGTTCTAAATGTTTGTAAATAGCAATGCATGATTGTCACGTTGTTTCGATATGAGAGTTGCATTCACATCCAAATTCATAACAATTCTTTTGAACAAATAGGATTAGCGAGTCAATATACTTTTATTAAGGCAGTTGATTCTATGTCTGGTTGTAACGACCCGAATATTTTAACTTGTGCCACATGTCAATGCAGGACTCTAACAGGGACTTTATCTAACATGACGCACTTGATCAACCCTTGAGAATCAACGCCAAGGTATATTATATTTGTTTAGTGTGTGCAGTATTTACTTTATGCTTAAAAATGTCAAATTTTAGTTAATTATTGGTCCAATTGCGTCAAAATACTAGTAAGGTTCAATGGTTAGTATGCATGTATATTATAGGTACCCGGGTACAAGTAGGTGATACGATAAGACAAAAATAGTTATAAGACTATAATGCTATTAAATTAGGAGAATAACCTAAGTTGAAATTTTTATTTAAATTACCACATTACCATATTATTACAATGCACATCTAAATAACTTATCATTATAGTGTAGAAATGAAATAAGATATATGATGTACTTCGAGAGCCATACTATGGAAGATTGAAATTAATGTAAAGTTCTCCTTCATTCATATTAAGGAATCAATTTAAATTCAAAGACCTATGGTATGCTTGGTAAATATGTTGAAAAATAAGGTCATCTAATCTATGTAAATGTATTGGTTGCATGTAAAATACATGGATGAACTAAGCCAAAATTGTCATTTTACGATTTTTTAGGACACTTGGCATATGTCGAAATGAGATGGAGAGCTTGGATTTAGACTTAATTAAGCTAGGTTAGTTTTATTAATCCATGACTAATGAGTTTTCAAATAAATGTATAAAGGGGTAGAAGTCATTAAAGACTTAACTCAAATTCATTTCTAAGAGCTCTAGAAAGAAAATTGGAAGGAATCTCACAATTAATGGAGTTAGAGAAACTTGAAGACAATGAATAATTAAAATTTTCATATGGTCTCAAGGCGTGTTCTACACCTTCTCCATAATAATTTCTCATATTTGAATTATTGTCCATGCTTTTGATTCTTATTAATTTGTTTCTTTTTAATAATGATCTTATTCATGGAAGCTACGTCTTAATACTCTCATCTTCCTAAACTTTCTTACATCCCTTTTAATCAACAATACACACATATGTATATTGATCAACTAAATTCATGCATGGCTTTCTTGAGTGTTTAAGGTTAATCCAAATTAATGTGTATTAATAAAAGAAATAATGCATAGATGGATGGCATATTCAATAGCAAAAATTACATTATTTGAGAATTGGAAATTTGAGTACAACACTGATTTAGCTAATAACTTAGGTATTAATTAGAAATACTTAAGTACCTAAGTCAAGTAAATAAAGTAAGCTAATTCTATTTATCTTATATGCCTAAGTTGTGAAATAAAGACAATTAGGCCTAAAAACAAATGAGTTAATTTATTTGTATAAATTAATGACTTTTAATAAGTTAATGGAATAATTACACTTGAATCATTTAAATAAATTAGAGGGCTTGAACTCAATTGAGAGAAAAAGCCTAATTGATTGTAAGACAAAAATGGGTATATAAGCTAGTTGGATGTGCCTAAGTAAGCTATTCAAATAATTTACAATAGTATATAAGTAAAAATGAGTTTTTATGTAACCAAAGATTAATCTAATAATAGTAATAAATGATAAGATTCCTGAAATAAGTTTGTAAAGATCTATTGATGCATTAAGTTGTTATACATATTTATATATCATACGTACATACATAAATACATATGTATAAGACATTAGGTGTATTTGTATAATCTCTACACCTTTATATAATATAAGCACAATAATGAAAAGCAAATCATACTATGGATTGAATTATACTTAATAGAGGATTAGTAAAAGAAACAAACTCTAACACACCAAAACCAACTAAAATGATGTCGGGGACTTAGCAAGCTAGAGTTGGAAATTGGGGGTTAGTTCGGGGTCGCGTTGGAGCTGCGAGATAGCATAATAACGGGGATCAAAGGTACATAAAACTAGGTAGGAAATGTATAGTAATTCAATGAGCTTTATATTTTATTGCTATTGCATTATCTTACATTTCTTGGAATTCCTACTCCAAAATGAGTGTACAAGGGCCAAGTGAGTCAAGAAGGTGTTTCTAATTGGAGTGGTTGCCGGCTAGCTAATGGAGCCATGACCTCGATTCACTGGATTGTTTGGTTGGGATGAGATGTGTTTTATCTTGGGCACCGTTGATATCCCTCATTCGCGACAATCTAGGTACGGCAGGTGCTGCTACGTCCTAGGACCCAAGTCCGCTTGGCGTTGCCGTGACTCTATGACCCCAACCCTATAGCAGCAGCATTCGGTGGGCTTCGACTACTTGGGCGCCTCTCTAGTTGCTTCTTTTGACACGCATTTATCGTTGTACTTTCATTATTCAGTCTTATTGTCAAGCATTCCTTATATTTTTCTTTCTATCCGCATGAGTTTTAGACTGCTTTATTTATCTTGATGTAGTGTTTAGATCCTAGTAGCTTTTACTTACTGGACTCTCCATTCTTATGTTTGAATGAGTGCAGATCTGCAGTCGAGTAAGGGAATGGCACCGATATTAGGTGATCTACTTTAAGGACATCGGAGCGGCCCTCCCTTACATACTCTTGTAGGTTTTTGATTGTTTTTGTTACATATATATATATATATATATATATATGTTGTTTTATCACTCTTGGGGTACTTTATGGGTTTTGAGAGATGATTATGAATTGTATATCACTTTTGTGTACACTTTACACTTGATATAAGGTGTATTATAGATATGTTTACAGGGCTCCACATTAAGGTTATCCGACTCCTTTACATTATTATTGAGTTATTTAATGTATTAATTGCTTTCGCTAACTTGTAAAACTTGAAAAATACTAATAACTCAACTTAAAATTGTAAATTTACTTATATGGATGGATTTAAAGGCTGGCTTGGCCTGCATTGACCTTATGAGGCTGGCTCGGGGGTTCACATTGGTTTAGGCAAGGCGGGACCCAATTTGTAGGTAACTGGAGTCGTCATAGTTGCTATTAGAGCGTTAGGTTAGATAAGAGCTAGGTGTAAACTCAAGAACATCCCACAACAAGCATAAGAGACAAATCAATAATAGAGTTAGGACATGGTTGGAACTTAGAGTGGAACCCTATGATCTTGACTTAAAGTCTTAGTTGGGAAGATAGGTGAGTTGGGGAAATTAAAACTTGAATTTATATATATGTTATTAGTCATATTGTTTTATATTATTATTGGTAGCGATAAACTGCTAGAGAATCCGCCTTGTTTGCATATCGCAATTATCGATCATCATGAGGATAGCGGTAGCAGTGGTAGTGCAGATATGTAAGGGAGGCAAGATGAGATATCCCAGTTAGTCACATCTCATAGCCATTAGCTTGAGGAGACCCTCAAGCTTTTGAGAGCACAGTCTGCACCATCACTATCTTCAGTTACGATAGCAATGTCCCTTACTCCAGAGGGAAGTGCGCCCACTTTACAAGCCACTTTAGTGGCTTCCATCATACCGATAATACTTGTGATAGCCGAGATAGTGTCGGCACAGACACAGACGATACTACTTACACTCCTTACTTCATCAGAGACTACACCGACTACGCCTAGCGAGATGAGCATTAGGTCGATAGCCGAGGCGAGGCAGTCGCGACTGGTCCAGAGACATAAACTAGCTGAGTTTTATATGGGCACAAATCACGAGGTGACAGAAAGATTTATGAAGAGCCACAAGAAGATGCACGACATCTTGGCCACACCATCACACTTGAGACTAAGTATATCACCTAGGTTGATGTTTGGAGAGGCCGATGCATGGTGGCTACCCAAGGTAAGCCCAAGGATTGGACAAAGTTCAAGAGGCGGCTTAATCAGAAATACTTTCCGCCTTCGGTTCTAAAGTTGAAAAGGGTCAAGTTTTTTAACATCCGATAGTACACTGGGAATTCGGTGATGTAATAGATGGGCAGGTACTTGCAATTATTAGAGTATGCCATAGGTATAGCTGGCACTGACGCCGACTAGGTACACTACTTCATAGAGGGGTTGTTGATAGTCATTGAAGGCACAGTAGTGACTATAGAGCTAGGGAGCTTAAATGTTGCATATGAGAGAATCCTGGCCAAAGAGATATACTTGAGCATACACCCTGATGAGGTCATAGCAGCATCAGCTCCAGCTTTGTCAAAGTACAGATCTAGGGATGATAGGAGGAAGAAGAGGCACCTACCATTTAGGCCGAGAGATGTCAGGCTCATAGTTTAGGATATGTGACACCACCATATCACCCAGCATGCATAACGCTAGTACTTTCTATGCTAGCACGTACCTAAGCTAGCCTACCGAAGTAATGAACACAGCTATTACCTAAGGAGCAGTATTAGCGGACAGATAGCAAAGGCATAGTGAAAGGTAGAAGCAGTGGTCGGGGGCAAAAAACATGATAGGGATATGGTAGAGTCAGAGATATGATTAGGGACATGGACAGAAGTCCATTCAGTCATAGGGACAATTACTTCCAGCAGGGCCAGCGCCACATAGGGCTTGCTTTGAGTGCGGATAGACAGGACACTCTATGAGTACTGGTTCACGACTTGGTAGAGGACAATCACAACAAGAACAAAAGTTGGTTCATGTCATCACGGCACCGAATCCAGCCACCACGCGTAAATTGATTAAGGTTATGATTTACATTTATTGTCAATTTATGCATACTTTAATTGATTCGAGACCTACACTGTCTTTCATTTCTGGTCGTATGGTTGATGTGTAACACATGTTACCTTAAGCTAGTGATTAGTACTAATCTAAATCCTAATTAACCCAAATTAGTCTCGTGGTTAAGTTTGGCGTACCTCGATTAGTGTGTGCATGTGTTTACATGATGTATGGTGTTTGTTTGTATTGTTAAATAAATTTATATATAGGTTATGGTATAATAAGGAAATTATATACAAGCTTATAAAATAAAAAATACATAATAAACAGTGATTTAGCATGACACCAAATGTGACGAAGAGGTCGTGGCATGAATGTGCACACTCAAAGATACTTATAGGTACGTCTGGTGAGTTTATTGGTGAATAATACATAAGATTTATATATTTATATGTTTTTAAATATATGAATATATATATATATATATATATATATTGGAATATAAAAGAATTATGGAATTATATGGATTGTTTGATCATCTCGGACGAAGAGTAAGTGCTTAATGTATCGAATTTCATGTCACTTTAAGAAGTGTCACTTTAACGCATCAACCACTTGATCGATCTCGAGATAGCGCGATGTGCATGTCAAGAAAAACTCATATATAAAAATAAGAACTCAAGCTTATCAATTCATTCGATCAAACAGAGAAAGAAAGAGAGAGACGAGGTTAGGCTGTGATTGTGATTGAGGGAAGTCATCCAAGGCGTCAAATTGATCGTGGTTGAAGAGCTTAATTGAATCAAAAACATGAAAGCAACATTTTGGTATGATTCGTTCTTATGTTTGTTGGCGTTCAATTCTATATGAATGATAGAAACTTGATGAATTGGTGTTTTGATGATTGGAAATGGTTAATAACATCATTAAAGGTCCTCCTTGATCAGTTGAGAATGTTTTAGAGGTTGTTAGATGTTGTTGGAGTGATTTAATGAAGAACAGCGGCTGCTGCCGGTGCTCTGGTTTGACAGACAGAGTGGAGCGCGCTCTACCTCATAGAGAAGTGCGTTCCCTTCATTAAGTGTGATGAACAGAGTTGATGGAGCACGCCTCACCCATTAAAGGAGTATACTCCCATCCTTAAAAATAGCAGTGTTGTTGTTATTTCATAAAGATTCCTAGAGGGCGTAAGGACTGGTCTAGGGGTTCTAAATAGAGTGTACTGGACCTATATTGATCGAAAATGATTGGTGATAGGTGTAGGAACACCGAGAACGTGTGAGATGATCGAAAACTTATGGATTTTGGGAAACATAGACTTAACCCGAGGTATGTATGGATTCAGTTATTTATCAATATTGTCTGGCTATTTAGTATATATTGCTCATATAGTTGTTGGAATGGAATGGGGGATTATGTACACTTTGATGGTTTTCATTAAATGGAAAATGGTGTGTAATGTAACTATGCTATAACTCATAGTTTTGAGAATAGGTTTATAGGAAATGGATTTCCTTCCCGGCCTATATATAACGCCTGATCAATTCGATAGGTTGTGTAGATTACATAGATATTGAGGGGTTTGAGATAGAACCATTGGGCATTAATGGATGGGCTAAAGAGCACATGCGCACAATATGTTGGTTTAGCAATCGCGTAAATGGCACCGGTGGGTAATAGTCCAACACATTTGCTTTCCATCTGTTATATATATTGATTTATATGTTTTTCATACTCTTGTTAGATATCATTGGTGCATGTTGTTATTGCATGATATTCTTGACTATTACATGAAATGTTAATGGTTAGATGGTCCCTACTTACTAAGCAAGTTGGAATGCTCACCCTAATTAACATTACAGGATAGCACCGACAAGTGTTACGACTATCGAATGGAGAAGATCTAGGAGTCTTAATCATCTCTTTGATGTGATGACTCTCTCTAGTCTTATATATTTGTATTGAATTGCAATTTTGTAATATCACAAAGGATGGGTGATATATATAACTGAGGTTTATTCTGGTTTGTTTTAATACTATATATCGTGGTTTGGGTTATCGAAAAAGGGTTTTAAATTCTCGCTATGTTTATTAATTATTTTATTTCGATATTCGAAATACAGTAGTGCTTATCAAGTGAAGGTGGTAAGGTTGATGGTTCTAGTTAAGTCTAGTAAGGATAATCTGGTCTTAATTAGGGTTTTAGGCCGGGTATCACCCTAATACAGTTAGGGTATGCTACAGCTTGGTATCAGAGCTAAGTGTAAAGCACAAGTTTGAGGTTGAAGCTTAAGTCAAAGCTCGATTTACGGCTTTGGTTTAGAGACAAGGTTTTAAAGGCTTTGTTACATTGGATAACTCTGATACAGTTAGGTGTCAGAGTCTAAGGTTTATCACTTTTGGGATAAAGTGGTAACAATGCCATAGTTTGGTAACATGGACAAAGCTCTTACCCTAAATTCATTTTTAAATGGTGTTTGAAGTGAGTGTTTATCTACTTTAAAGTTTAAGTTGTATCAGAATACTTAATAACAAAACCTAAGTTTATTGGCTTTGAGAGTTGTCTCAAGTTATAAATAAGCTTAGGGTTTGTTAAACAGTTTTTATCGTGATTTTGGGTGGTAACCAAAAGATAAAAGAATGAGATATGTTATTTGTTGTGTATATTATATCTACGTGGTAGATATGAGAGTATGTTTTTACTGAACAATAATAAGATGGTTGAAGTCTATCTATTTCTCATGATAAGATAAGGTGTTGGAGGTAAGAGCTCATGAGAGTCTTAACCTTAGGGAGACAAAAAGGGAACACATAAGAAAACTTACAAATATAAAATAAAAACTCTTCTCCAAGTAGCATCTTTAATGGTCCTTGTTCTCACTGATATTATTAGATAAATAATCGTCAGTGGAGAAGTATCTATTAGATAGGACCTTGAGATGTGCATTAAGAGAATGAAAATTATGAAATAATATAATACTGAATGACTTTTGGGGAAAACTCAAAGGTGGATGACCACTTTGAGAAAATATTTAATATTAGTATTGAGACTAGTTGAGTAAGTAATGGTAGTTATTTAGTAAATAAATTTGTGGTTAATGATAAAAGCCTAATGGGGGTTAAAAAACCACTAACGCAGTTATACTTCATAAGTTTTTATGAAGTAAAGAAACTCCAGTTATGGTATGAGTCCTTATTGGAATAATAAGTGGTTTGTCAGATAATAAAATACAACTTAATCCAAAATGTAGCGGTAAGTTGGTAAGATATCCTAGTCTAACCTATTAGATTGGTATAGGCTAAATTAGGGAGAATGAGTGGTCAATGAAATTGAGAATTTGAGAAATTCAAAGAATAGCATAGTAGTGGGAATGAGTATTTACTATCCAGGACTGACAGCTCATTTTAAAAAATAAAATGGAATCAGTGTTCTCAAGAGGTTGTTGAGATTTGATTGTCACGATGAAATGATCAAAGCTAAGGATATGTTCATTAAATGATATCAGGCGGTTGCTGGATCATTTTAAGTAGATTGTGGAAACCACTAAAACTAACTAGAACTCATGCTATGTTTGTAAATTAAGAGTGTCAAGTATGGAAAACCCTATTGTAATTAAGTTTTTATTGTGTTATCAATACAAATAAGAATTCTTTAAAGATTTAGAGAATGCAAGAGCAAATACTATACATAATTGCAAATTGGTAATGGTAAATTGGTTCGGACTAGAATTTTGCAAGTACAAGTATTAAGTTTCAAAGGTTAATTAATATTATGAGTGTTGAATATTAGTAGCAAATCAGGGGATTTGACTGTGATTGAGACAATATGAGGTTTTCTTATATTCAACACAAAGGAAAAAAAAAGGAAATTAAGCTTGAAATAATTGAATATTATAAACGGTTGATCCGGGGATCTGTAATATCATTATGTAATTTATTCAGTAAACTCAAGTATGAAAATTGTTATACATTGAAAGCAATATCACAAGGATGCCTTGGAGGAAAGTGGAAGTATAGTTTGACTACAATGTTTGCTTGATGATACCTAAATTGTAGAAGAAGTTAGAGGTTCATCCTAAGACTTGTTATTTAGGTAAGAATTTGTGATGACACAAGAAAGCAAAATTATAGCTATTACTTCTATATATATAGTTCCAAAAGAGAGAGAAGAACTATTGGAGATTACTAATCTCGATATAACAATGTTGGTAGCTATACCAAATACAAAAATACATCACTTGTAAATAAAAGAAGAAAGGTCGTTAAGAGTCTTTTAGTCATTCTTTGAGATTAATGAGAATCTTAGAGGAATAATTAAAAGACAAGCTGAGAATATAAAACCAGTGGATTGGTTTAAGGTTAAGCAATGAATTTCAAACTGTAAAAGTTTGAAAAATAGAAATGTTAAAGTGATAGAAATAAAAGGTAAGATAGATACCTTGAAAGTTCCTAAGTGTTAGGAATTTACTGTAAAACATCCCACATCGAGGTGATTATGTGGATAATGCCTTGAATAAAGAAAAGGACAGAGGTTAAAATTTTTATAAAAGTTGCTCTGTAATATCTCTTAAGTGAGATGTTTATTGATGCCAAATGGAAGTCCTACGCAGACACATCATCAGCTGAGTTGTCTGGATCGATAACTACAAGTTCGTTCTTTGGAGCTCATATTAGAGCTGAGCTAGTGATGATTGATTGAGTGATGAATTATGGAGGAATTGATTGCGATTTTCAAGTAGGTTAAAGTTGACTACTGGTTATTACTAATTGGAAAGGATAATCTCATATCAAAATATTAAGCATGTAAGGAAAGTTCTTAGAACTTGAAACAAAAAGCAAGGCAGAATGAAGCTAAATAATATTAACCTGGGCGGTTATATTATTCTTGCTTTATATGAATAACATTTCATGCTCAAAACACATGATGGATTAACCTAAGTTGTGGTGACAACTGAAGTTTATTGATGCTATAATTGTAAAACTGACAAAGTTTTAAAACATTTTGCCAGTATTATGGTTTAAATTCTCGGGAAAAAGTAAAAGGAATATATGTGTGTAGAAGTGTTGAGAGTTATGGAGAGCCAGGATTATTATTTCTGTAAGAAACCAAAACTCTGCTTCTCAGGGGGGAAGAGATGTATAATAGCTAGGAGGGACCTTTCTCAATCTTAACACAATATATATGTGGCTGATCTTAGTTCTAGAGAATGTAAATTTATGAGCTTGTGATTTGGAAAATATTAGTTACTAGAAGAGATATTTACTATGTAAGTTCTTTGGTGTTAATTTTAGCAAGCTATATATAAGGCTAAGTTATTTACCTTAAAAATTTGTATGCTTTACTTCGTCGTCTATTGGTCGGATGAGAAGTAATGGTGCAAGTTAATTAGAGCTCGAATAGTTTAGAACTACACAGAAATGTATTATTAGACTATCAATATACAATTGCAATTCAGGTATATGAAGAAAATGTAGCTATTGCTAGAGCTACTCGGTTTAGACTTGATAAGGAATTGACAGTGATGATGATTTGTGTATGTTTAGCTGACACGTCATCAACTAAAAGGGCTAATTTTAGAGAAACTAATCTGATCTTTTGAGTTTATATTCAAACTGAATTAGAAATTATTCAGTGGTGTTTGTTTGTCAAAAAGCTAATCGGGATTATATATAGCGTTAACGATTAATGGCTAGTGGAGATTATTCTGATTAGTCAATTTCTAATAATGGAGCGTTATTGTTCAGGGATAGATTATGGATTCTAATTTAGGATTAAGGCGGGAAGTGCTACAAAAATCTCATAGATCTCTTTATGATATTCATCCACATAATAGTAAGAAATATCATGAAATGAGGCAGCTACATTTATTGTTGACCTGGGATGAAGACTAATGTTGTTGAAATAGTGAAGAGATATGAGACATGTCAACAAGTTCGGCTTGAGCAACTAAAACCTGGATAGTTGTTGCATTTACAACCTATTCTTGAGTAGAAATGGGAACATAAATCGGTGAATTTTATTTCTAGTTTATCTCTGAGTTAGCGTTAACACAATACGATATAGATTGTAGTTAACAGGTTGACGGATTATGTGCAATTCTTACCAGTTTTTATACGAAATCCTTTTGACTGATTACGTAAAGTATACATACATTAGATGTTAGATTTCGGGGTGCACCAGTGTCGACTATTTTGGATAGAGATCCGAGATTCACGTCCAGATGGTGGAGTGAATTGCAGCGACAGCTAGGGAACTGTTCTTAACCTCAATATGGTATACTACTGGCAGACTGATGGCAAGCCGGAGTAGTTGATTTTTGGTGTTAAAGGATAAATTTTAAGCTTGTGTCTTGAAGTTTGGGTGGAACTTGAAGAGATATATTTCTTTATGTAAGATTTTTTGTAATAACAACTATCAAGCTAACATTGGAATGATCCTTTGAAGCTTTGTATGGTCAACCATATCATTCACTAGAGTGTCTGGATAGGGGTTGAGATACAGGTTGTTGGAGCCGGGATCGATTCAGAACTACATAAAGGGAATGTAGTGGATTCGCCAGTGTTTGACTACAACACAGCTAAAATAGAAGAGATACACCAATAAATATCATAGGTCGTTAGAGTTTTCAGAGGAAAAATATGTTATGTGGAAAATCTCACCTATGAAAGGAGTTGTATAGATCTGGATTGTGAAGTAAGCTAGCTTCAAGGTGTATTGAGTCGTTCAAAATACAGGAAAGGATTAATCATGGTATGTATAGGTTAAAGTTGCCTCCTCAGCTAGTCGGAGTTCTTAATGTCTTCCATGTATCAAAACTTAGTAAAACAGAGACCCTTCACTCCAAGGATCGGTTGGAATGAATGTGATCTTCAAGAAGACTTATCTTATGATGAACGGTTAAGTGGGTTACTTGATCGTAAGATTTAAAAGCTGAGAACCAAAAAGATTCCTTTGGTTAAAGTGAAATGGTGATTTCACAAAGATGAAGAACTAACGTGGGAGCAAAAATCTTATGGGAAGAAAATAGTTTCCATTTCTCTTCAAAACTTCATGTAATTTCATATTTACTTTAATTTCAAGGACAAAATTACTTTAAATTGGAGAGACTGTAATGACCTATTACCTTAAGCTGGTGATTACTACCAATCCAAATCCTAATTAACCTAAGTTAGGGGGCTCGTAGTTAAGTTCAGCATACCTCGATTAGCTTATGCATACAATTGCATGATATATGGTGTTTGTTTTAGTTGTTAAATAAATTTATATATAGGTTGTGGTATAATAAGAAAATTATACACAAGCCTATAAAACGAGAAATACATAATAAACAATGATTTACCGGGACACCAAGTGTGACGAGGGGGTCATGGCATGAATGTGCACACTCAAGGACACGTGTAGGCACGTCCGGTAAGTTTATTGGTGAATAGTACACAAAATATTTATATTTATATGTTTTTAAATATATAAATATATATTGGAAAATAAAAGAATAATGGAATTGTATGGATTGTTTTATCGTCTCAGACGCAGCGTAAGTGCTTGATGTGTCAAATTTTGTGTCAATTTAAGAAGTGTCACTTAACGCATCAACCACTTGATCCGTCTCAAGATAGCGCGATGCATATCTCGAGAAAATACTTATATAAAAACAAAAACTCAAGCTTATCAATTTGTTCGATCAAACAAAGAGAGAGAGAGAGAGAGAGAGAGAGAAGGGTTAAACTGTGATTTCGATCGAGGGAAGTCATCCAGGGTATCGAATCGATCATGGTTGAGGAGCATAATTGAATCAACAACACGAGAGCAACGTTTTGGTAAGATTTGGCCTTATGTTTGTTGACATTCAATTCGATAGGAATGATAGAAACATGATGAATTGGTATTTTTGATGATTGAAAATGGTTAATAACCTCATAAAAGGTCCTCACTGATCAATTGGTAGTGTTTTAGAGGTTGTAGGATGTTGTTGCGGCGATTTGGTGAATAAGAGTGGCTGCTGCCCTGTGCTCTAGTTTAATAGGACAGGGTGGACCGCGCTCCACCTCATAGAGGAATGCGCTCCCTTCATCGACTTTGATGAACACAGTTGGTGGAGCGCGCCCCACCCACTGAGGGAGCACACTCCCACCCTTAAAAACAGCAGTGTTGTTGTTATTTCATAAAGATTTCTTGAGGACTTAGGGATTGGTCTAAATAAAGTGTACTAGACCTATATTGATCACAAATTATTAGAGATAGGTTGAGGAACACTGAGAAAGTGTGAGATGACTAGAAACTTAGGAAGTTTGGGAAACAGAGACTTAACCCGAGGTAAGTATGGATTCTCATATTTATCAATATTGTCTGGCTATTTAGTATATAGCTCATATAGTTGTTGGAATGGAATGGGAGATTATATACACTGTGATAGTTTTCATTAAACATAAAAATTATGTGTAATGTGACTATGCTATAACTCCTGGTTTTGAGAATATGTTTATAGGAGATGGGTTCCCTTCCCAGCCTATATATAACTCATGCTCAATTCGATAGGTTGTTTGAATTACATACATACTAGGTTTTAGGATTGAACCATTAGGCAATAATGGATGGTTTAGAGAGCACTTGTGCGCAATGTGTTGGTCTATTAATCGCATTAATGGCGTCGGTGGGTAATCGACCCTATTTTTTATAAATAAAATAAGGATCACAGTGTAATAGTCCAAGACATTTGTGTTGCATCCATTATATATGTTGATTTATATGTTTTCCATATTCTTGTTAGATATCATTGGTGCATGTTGTTATTGCATGATATTCTTGACTATTATATGGAATGTTGATGGCTTTGTGAATCCCTACTTACTGAGCAAGTTGAAATGCTCACCCCAATTAACATTACAGGATAACATCGACCAGCGCTACGACTACCGGATGAAAAAGATGTATGAGTCTTGATCTCCTCTTTGATGTGATGATTCTCTCTTGTCTTATATATTTGTATTGAGTTACAATTTTGTATATCACATGGGATGGGTGATTTATATAATTGAGGTTTATTATCATTTGTTTTAATACTCTATATCATGGTTTGGATTATCGAAAAAGGTTTTAAATCTCCACTATGTTTATTAATTGTTTTATTTCGATGTTTGATGTACAGTAGTGCTTATCATGTGAAGGTGGTAAGCTGCTGGCTCTAGTTAAGTCTTGTAATGTTAATATATGCTTAATTAGGGTTTCAAGATGGGTATCGCCCTAATCAAGTTAGGGGATGCTACATGACGAGTTGGGACTAAGACCTATTAGGCTAGAGAGACTTTTGATCCTCAGCATGGCTGCTGGGGACAAAATATATGCGAACGTACTATGTGTTGACTGCTTAGCTAAGATAGAGGATGAGGAATTGCATGTAGATTTGAGGGTATTGTTGTTCCTAGAGTTTGATGTCTTACTAAGCATGGATTAGTTAGCTGCATACCATAAACAACTGGAGTATTTCGGCAAAGTCATTACATTTCGGCTTCCAGATTAGGCAGAGTTCAGCTTCCAAGGGACTTTCACTACCTTACTGATTACCCGGGGTCGAATGGCTACGAGTATCGATGTTGAGACTTTGGCTAGTGTCATGAGTACGATTGAGAGAGTTGAGACTATGAATTTGGAGGTACCAGTTGCATGTGAGTTTCTAGACATTTTTCTCGATGATCCACCTAGATTACCCCTAACGATAGAGATCGACTTCATTATAGACTTGGTCTCAGGGACCAAACCGATATCGATTCCGCTGTACACGATGACAATGAGAGAGCTCGAGAAGTTGAAGACCCAACTTGATGAGTTATTACGATTGGGATTCGTTCACCTGAGTGTATCACCATGAGGCGTACCAGTACTGTTCGTCATGAAAAAAGAAGGTAGTTTACGACTTTGCATAGACTATAGATAGCCGAACAGAGTCACTATGAGGAACAAGCACCCATTTCCTCGCATAGATGATTTGTTTGATCAGCTAAGAGGAGCGCAGCGGTTCTCCAAGATTCACTTGAGATCTCGCTACCACCGGCTTAAGATTAGAGACGAGGATAGGGAGAATACTACTTTCCAAACGAGATATAGACACTTCCAATTCATTGTCATGCCCTTTGGGCTGACGAATGCCTCGGTGATGTTCACGGATATGATGCACCGAGTATTGAGATAGTATTTGGATAGATTCGTGATAGTGCTCATCGCCGACATTCTCATCTATTCAAGGGTTCGTGAGGATAATGAGGAGCACCTCAAGACGATATTGCAGACTCTGAAGAAGTGTCGATTGTATGCCAAATTTAGTAAGTGTGAGTTTTAGCTTACAAAGTTTAGATTTCTCGGACATATTATCGGAGCTAGCAGAATGTCAGTAGACCTCGCCATGATTAGAGAAGTGATTGTTTGGCTTACACTAACATCAGTGACAGACATTTGCAGCTTTTGGGATTGGTAGGATATTAGCAGCGTTTCATGAAGAATTTCTCTAGGATTGCCACCCCAATGACATAGTTGACAAAGAAGAAAGTCAGTTTCCAGTGGAATGATAGCATTGAGCAGGAATTCAGGACCTCAAAGGAACGACTTATTACAACGTTGATGTTAGTGCTACCAGAGATGGGGAAGGGCTTTGATGTGAGCACTGATGCTTCCAAGGTTGGTTTAGGCTATGTTTTGATGCAGGACAATAGAGTGATAGCTTACGCATCCATACAACTCAATATTCATGAGAAGAACTATCCAACAAATGACTTAGAGCCAGCTGTAGTAGTATTTGCACGAAAGATCTGGCGTCATTACTTGTACGGTGAGAGGTTCATTCTATACACTAATCATAAGAGTCTAAAATACCTCTTCACCCAAAAGGAAGAGAACATGAGATAGAGGAAATGGTTAGAGTTCCTAAAGGATTATAAATTTTCAATGGAGTACCATCCAGGGAAGTCCAATGTAGTGGCAGATGCTTTGAGCAGGAGGGGGTCGAACGCAGAGATTGTGAGATGTCATATGACACACGAGTACATATTACTCGAAGCGACCGACACACTTTGTTCAGCTAAAATTCCAGCAACTGTTGAGACAGTGATTTGTGGTCAAAAAAGGACTTAAGTAGCATTAGTTGAGTGTACTTCAGGGGCAATAGGTTGGCTAGCTCTATCAAACGTTCTGTGAGATGGCTCAGAGTCTGGATCGCCCATAGTAGAGTCAATCGACACACTGATTCCTATGATTCAGATGAGACTTATGGATTCCACCAGTGGCTGAGATTCGAGAGGACATACTTTTTGAGGCTCACCGCTCACGTTTTACAGTTCATTCGGGTCGGACCAAGATGTATGCGGACATGCGACGTCTCTTTTGGTGACCTGGGATGAAGACTGTCGTTTCTGATTATGTTAGAGCATGCAAGATATGGCAACGATTTCAGGCTAAGCATCGGAGGCCTACCAATTGTCGTTACTCGGTGGAAGTGGGAGCATATTGCAATGGACTTCGTCAGTGGATTACATCGGTCTTTGTGCTGACACGACAATATATAGGTGATTGTGGCTAGGTTGACTAAGTTCGCGCACTTCCTACTGATTTCTACGACATATTGAGTGGATAGGCTAGCCAGTTTGTATAAGTTAGAAATAGTCTGAATTCACATGGTCCTATTGTCGATTGTATGAAACAGGGGTTCACAGTTTATGTCACAAATTTAGTAGGGCACACAGGCACATTTTGGCACACAGTTGGATATGAGTATACCCTACCATCGACAAACTAATGGACAGTCGGAACGACTGATCCAGATGCTCGAGGACATGTTAAGGATGTGTGTACTAGAGTATGGTGGTTCATGGGAGGAGTATCTTCATTTGTGTAAGTTTGCTTATAATAATAGATATCAAACCAGTACCGTTTGAGGCACTCTATAGCAGGCCATGCAGATCTTCATCATGTTGGGCAGAGCTCGATGATGTGGCAGCTATAGGACCAGAGATTGTAGTGGATCACACGGTGAAGATACCGCAAATCAGATTACGTCTGAAGGGTGCGTAGGAGAGACAGAGAAATACTACGAAAAGTACCACAGCGAGTTAGAGTATGACGAGGGATCTTATGTGTATTTGAAAGTCTCACCTATAAAGGGTCACGAGAGATTTAGAATCAAATGAAAGATCGCGCCTAGGTTCATCAGTCCATTCAGGATCAAAAGGAGAGTTTGCAAGGTTGCATATGAGTTAGAGCTACCACCACAGTCAGTCGGGATTCACCCTGTGTTTCATATCTCCATGCTTATATTAGATAAGTCGAGAGGAGGCAGGAGACCGATGGTGGATTTGAGCCAGATAAACTTCAGAGATGACATCACCTACGAAGAACAGGCGATTCAAATACTGGAACGTAAGGTGAAGGTAATGAGGAATAGGGAAATCCCCTCAGTACTCGTAAAGTGACTGCATCACGAGGACGAGGAACTGACCTAGGAGTTGGAATCTTATATGCGTGAGCACTTCCTTGACCTATTTTTATTCCAGTAACTCCTACTTTAATTTTTTTCACTTTCGAGGACTAAGTTCTTATTAGTTGGGAAGGTGGTAACGACCCAAATATTCTAACTTGTGCCACGCATCACCGCAAGACTCTAGCAGGGACTTTATCTAACGTGGCGTACTTGGTCAACCCTTAAGAGTCAATACCAAGGTATATTATGTTTGTTTAGTGTGTGCGGTATTTATTTTATACTCAAAAATGTCAAATTCCAGTTAATTATTAGTCCGATTGCGTCACAATACGAGTAAGGTTTGATGGTTTGTATGCGTGTATATTATGAGTACCCGAGCACGAGTAGGCGATTAGATAGGACAAAAATAATTATAGGACTATAATGCTATTTAATTAAGAGAATAACCTAAGTTGAGATTTTTATTTACATTAACACATTACTATATTATTACAGTGCACATCTAAATAACTTATGATTATAGTGTAGAAATGAAATAAGGCATATGATGTACCTCAAGAGGCATACTATGAAAGATTGAGATTAATGTAAAATTCTCCTTCATTCATATTTAGGAACCAATTTAAATTCAAAGGCCTATGGTATGCTTGGTAAATATGTTGAAAAATAAGGTCACTTAATCTATGTAAATGCATTGGTTGCATGGAAAATACATGGATGAACTAAGGGCAAAAATGTCATTTTACCCTTTGTAGGACACTTGGCATATGTAGAAATGAAATGGAGAGCTTGGATTTAGACTTAATTAAGCTAGTTTAGTTTAATCAATCCATCACTAATGAATTTTCAAATAAATATATAAAATCGTAGAAGTCATTAGGGACTTAACTCAAATTCATTTCTAAGAGCTCTAGAAAGAAAATTGGAAGGAATCCCACCATTAATGGAGTTAGAGGAAGCTTAAAGACAATAAAGAATTTAAAAATTCATATTGTCTCCAGGCATGTTCTACACCTTCTCCATAATAATTTCTCATATTTGAATTCTTATCCATGCTTTTGATTCTTATTGATTTGTTTCTTTTTAATGATGATTTTATTCATGCAAGCTATGTCTTCAAACTCTTATCTTCCTAATCTTGCTTGCATCCCCTTTAATTAATCAACAACACACACATGTATATTGATCAACTAAATTCATGCATGGCTTTCTTGAGTGTTTAAGGTTGATCCAAATTAATGTGTATTAATAAAAGAAATGACGCATAGATGGATAGCGTATTCAATAGCTAAAATTAAATTATTTGAGAATTGAGATTTTGAGTACAACATTGATTTAGCTAATAATTTAGGTATTAATTAGAAATACTTAAGTACCTAATTCAAATAAGTAAAGTAAGCTAATTCTATTTATCTAATATGCTTAAGTTGTGAAATAAAGACAATTAGGCCTAAACTAAGCTAATTCTATTTATCTAATATGCCTAAGTTGTGAAATAAAGACAATTAGACCTAAAGACAAATGAATTAATTTACTTGTATAAATTAATGACTTTTAATAAGTTAATGGAATAATTACACTTGAATCATTTAAATAATTTAGAGGGCTTTAACTTAACTGAAAGAAAAAGCCTAAGTTGATTGTAAGATAAAATGGGTATATAAGCTAGTTTGATGTGCCTAAGTAAGCTAATCAAATAATTTACTATTGTATATAGGTAAAAGTGAATTTTATGTGACCAAAGATTAATCTAGTGTTAAAATAATAATAGTAATAAGTGATAAGATCCCTAAAATAAGTTTGTAGATATATATTGATGCTTAAAATGGTTATATATATATTCATAAATCATACATATATATATATATATATATGTATAAGACATTAGGTGTATTTGTATAACTTCTACACCTTTATATAATATAAGGAAAATAATAAAAAGTAAATCATACTATGGACTGAATTATACTTAATAGAGGATTAGTAAAAGAAACAAACTCTAACACACCAAAACCATCTAAAATGATGTTAGGGACTTAGTGAGCTAGAGTTAGAAATTGGGGGTTAATTTGGGGTCGTGTTGGAGCCGCGAGAGAGCATATTAGCGTGGATCCGAGGTACGTAAAACTAGGTAGGAAATGTACAGTAATTCAATGAACATTATATTTTATTGCTACTGCATTATCTTACCTTTCTTGGAACTCCCACTCCGATATGAGTGTCTGAGGGGCCAAGTGAGTCAAGAAGGTGTCTCTAATTAAAGTGGTTGCCTACTAGCTACCGGAGCCATGACCTCGATTCACTGGATTGTTTGGTCAGGATGAGATGTGTTTTAATCTGGGGCACCGTTGATATCCCTCATTCGTGATGGTCTACGTACGGCAGGCACTGCCGTGTCCCAAGACCAGAGTCCGCTTGGCGTTGCCGCAACTCTATGACCCCCATCCCTGTAGCACCCGCACTCAGTGGTCTTGGACAACTTGGGCGCCTCTCTAGTTGCTTCTTTTGACACTCATTTATCTTTGTACTTTCATTATTCAGTCTTATTGTCATACATTCATTATATTTTTCTTTCTATCCGCATGAGTTTTAGATTGCTTTATTTATCTTGAAATATTGTTTATATCCTACTGGCTTTTACTTACTGGACTCTTCATTCTCGTGTTTGACTGATTGCAGATCCGCAATCGAGCAAGGGAAAGACACCGATATTAGATGATCTACTTTTAGGACATCAGAGCGACCCTCCCTTACTTACTTTTGTAAGTTTTTGACTGTTTGTATTACATATATATATATATATATATATATATATATATATATATATATATATGTTATTTTATCACTCATGGGGTACTTTATTGGTTTTGAGAGATGATTATGACTTGTATATCACTTTTGTATATACTTTGCACTTGATATACAGGTTTAATATAAATATATTTACAGGGTTCCACATTTAGGTTGTCCGACTCCTGTATATTATTGTTGAGTTATTTAACATATTAATTGCTTCTACTAACTTGTAAAACTTGAAAAATACTAATAACTCGACTTAAAATTATAAATTTACTTATATGGACGGATCTAAAGGCTGAATAAGACTGCGTTGACCTTATAAGGCTGGATTGGGGGTCCACGTGGGCTTATGTTAGGCGCGGTTTGTGGGTAATTGGGGTCGTTACACAGGTCTTGTATGGATCCATTGATGATTAATGAAATTTTTATTTCACTTTAAAAAAAAATATGGATCACGCTTTCTATTTTGAAATTGTATTGTTTTTTTTCTAAATATTTTTTTGAGAATTGATGACATGGATATTCAATGCATCCTACGTGGAATTGGAGATGCTTTTGTAAAGCTAAAGTAAAGATGGTTTTTGATCAATTCATATCAGAACACACAGAATGTGTGATCACTTTATTCCTTAAAACCATAATATGAATACATAGCTAATGCTCTATTTATATATGTTGGGTCAGTCAATATAGATTGACATATGTAGCCCTAACTAACTCCATTATACTTACAGACTCTTCACACGTATGTACAAACATTACAACACATAATACATTGTATGTAATATACAATATACATATGTACAAATCATATGTGTGTACGTACAACTAATATATCTTACATCCCCCTCAAGATGGAGCTAAATGTCAGTCGCATAAGCCCATTTTGAACAACAACTTGGTAAAGCTATGGGTAGGTAAGGACTTAGTGAATAAGTCAACAAGCTGATCCTTAAAAGGAATGTGTTTGGGAGAGACAAAACCACATTTGAATTGATCTCGTACTAGGTGACAATCAATGTCCAAATGCTTAGTTCTCTCACGAAAAATAGGATTAGTAGTTAAATGGATATCAGGTTGATTATCACACCATAAAGAAATAAGCAGTTATAGAGGAATAATAGTTAGATCACAAAGGATATAAGAATTCCATTGGAGTTCACAAATTGTGGTAAACAAGCTTCGATACTCAGCCTTGGTAGAAGATTTGGACATTGTTGTTTGTTTTTTAAACTTCTAGGAAATCAATGAAGAGCTAAGAAAACATCACTAGCTTGATTACAGTAAGCTAGTTTCTTATTAAAAGTATAAAACAAGGAAACAAAAGTAATAATAACCTCTTTATTGAAGGAGCTTTGATAAAAAAATGGAAAGACTTCCCAATAGCCTTCCCACTGCTAGGACTTGAGAAGATTCATTGTTTTGTATAGTACAAAAGGAGGGATAAAACTCAAACTTCAATTTGGCAGATGTAGTGATCTTACTAACTGATTGTAAGTTGTATTTAAAAGAATGCAATGTGAATGCATGATTGGAGAACAATGTCTGATTGAGAACCACATCCCCTACACAACTAACCATTTTAATAGTTCCATCAGAGAGATAGACAGTATAAGATTTAGATAGAGCAATGACATTTTCAAGTGATGAGAAATTTATACACATATGATTAGATGCTCCACTGTCTACATCCAACTAGTATTGCTAAAGAAAGCATTAAAAAGGCAGCTGTGATTCAGCAAGCTACTTGTAAACTCCTTATTAACATAATTACTCTGAAAAGGTATAGCATCTGAAGCAATAAACATGCCTTTCATGAATTTTTTTGATGCCTTACTGAATCATTGTAGCTATGTTATTCTGCAAGTCTCCATATGGCAAAAAAAACCCTCTTCTGAGACATCCAAAAGAGAATATGGCATGTTAGCAAAAAACTTCATTTATCACCATTGTTCTTTTTCTCAAGGCCTTTCTTATTGTAATCGAGTATTCCATCAAGCTTGAAACATGTATCCTTAGTGTGACGTTTTACTTTACAATACTCACAGAACAAATCATATTTGTTAACATTCTTCCTGAAAAGTACCCTTTTGAGAAGTCCCAATTGACTTGTTTGGAATAGATTTCAACATCATTGCACTCTTCAATCCAGATGAAAAACTTACATTCACTTTTTTTTTGTTTTTCAACCCTAAAAATTATTGAATATGCTTTATTTATAGTGGGAAGTGGATCCATCACAAGAATTTGATTCCTTACATGATTATATATCTCATTTAAACCCATCACAAATTGCATTAACTTGTCATTAGAGTCTAATACAACTATCTTTGATGAAGCTCCACACTTACAAGTGGAAAGTGGGGTTAAACAAAGTAGCCATCCCATAACTTCTTAAGTTTGGTATAGTACATTGAGATTGTGAGTCCTCCTTTATTAAATGAACAGATTTCTCTCTTAATCTGGTACAAAAGTGACCATTGCATTTACCATATCGTTCTTGCAATTCTTGCCACAATGTATAAGATGATGAAGTACACAAAAAAGCCTCCACAATTTCTTTATGGCATGTTCGCTTCAAAAACCCAACTATCCTAAGTTCATGGGATTAACTTATACAAAGGATTGTGATATGGATTAAACGATTAGTCCCAAATTGGTCACTTGTTTGGTTGGATGTTTTAACATTGGGATAACATGTTTTTAGTACTGGCAAAATGACTTAAATGCCCCTCCCTTTCCACACCACAACATGATTGAAACCCTAGCTACAATACATTCACACACAAGAGAGGAGAGGTAAGGTTGTTAGCCAAATCAAAACACTAAAATATCAGTCGAAAAACTTTTCCCTTCACTTGAATGATCAAATTGAATCCAAAGATCTGTACGTTTTAAGTGGATTACAGTGTTCATCAATGGAGGGTGTTATGCAAGGCCTTCGATCATTAGTTACCGAGCCCAAAATCATCTCCAACAAGTTTTCTTCTCCCGCAAACAACCTAGACTTCTCATCTAATCAAAGCTCGAGTTCTTGTCTGCATAACTAACTGATACTACAAATTTCTCATCAGATCCAGCTAGTGAAATTGTGCTTGATTAGTTATGGGTTTTTGACCTTAATTGAGAGAGCATGATGTGGTGACGAGGTGAGCATCGACTAGAGATGTAGACAACAAAGGAGGAGCAGTCGTCGGCTTCGCTGGAGAAGACAATATGAAATCCCCTTGAGGAAAGGTTCCCACCATCTGAACTAACTAAGGAGCCCAAACATGATGGTTTTATTTAGTCACCTGTATTGGGTATTAAGTAATTCGGTGGACTAATTAATCCTTCCAAGCGAACAACGGATTAGCTAGTCCAGTTTGGCTAATCTGACCTAAGGAGGTGAAGCGAACATGCCATTACAAATAGAGTTAAGAATCCAAGAAATTACCATATAATCGACCTTGATCCATATCTCAAGAAGAGGGTATTCACCCAGTGGTTTGACACAACTAGCATCAATGAATCCGAGCTTCATTTTTGCTCCAAGTGTTATTGTCATCGCTCTGCTCCAAGAAAGGTAATCAGATCCAGTAAGTGAATTTGAGATCAACACCATTCCTAGATGATTCGAGTTTTGAAGATGATAAGGACTCTCGACATTGACACCAATCTGATCAATCACATTTCCAGACGAAAAACTTCTAGATCCAGGAACATTCGCCATGATAAAATCTTCAATTTAATCACAAATGATCAAGAAACGCAATCAATTGATTCAGGAAGAAAAATCAATTCTTCAATCCAACTTAACCAAGATGATTACATCTTTGAATCAAGGAAACAAAAAACTTGGGTTTTGGGAATAAAGAGTTAACATCAAAACCTCTCTGATACCATGATCAATTCATATCAAAACACACAAAATATGTGATCACTTTATTCCACAAAACCATAATATGAATATTGCTAATGCTATGTTTATATATGTTGGGTCAATCTATATTTGACCCTAACTAACTCCACTATATTAACAGCCTCTTCACACGTATGTACAAACAGTACAACACATAATACGCTGTATGTAATGTACAGTACACATATGTACAATACATATGCGTGTACATACAACTAATATATCTTACAGTTTTTTTACTTTTCTTGTTTTTTTGTGAAGTTTTCTTTCTTGTAATTGTCGTTCCTAATTGAATCCAGGAAGAACTTGAGATTCAAGCCCATAACTTGGGGAATAATTGGAACCTCTGCCCAGTGGAGATGCGGGTTAGAAAAAAAATAGATGGAAAGCAATGGATGCTCCCATCAATAATGATTGGAAAATCCAAAACAAGGTTTCAATTAGCATATAATAATTCGACTTTCACAAAAAGCAAAATAAAATCATACAACAATTTCCCAAATAAAACTGAATCAGATGATTTGATTTTATTTGTGGCTATCTCTCGTCCGCTGCAATTTTCTTCAGAAAGTGTTTGGTTGGTGCAACTCTAATTATATTTCATTCATTCCACTAAAAGTTGGTTATCTTTGACAAACCATATCAAGATTATAGCAAGAGTTTACCTCATGCATAGCAGCGACTGTGCATTGACAGTGTTTCTTCATATGGCCTAAGCCACTAATGTTACGGCCACTAGTGTTAGGGAATCTGCTAAATATGGTGTGCACTGTGCATTGATAGAGTTCAGCTAGATCTGCTGATTAATGTGAAACAGACATTTTGTACAGTCGACATAACTGTATTCTAGTGAATCAGTTTAGTAGCTGAGAGACAAAAAGAATGTCTTGTAAATTGTAATCTTTTCATTACAGAACAAGATTGTCAATCTATGCATATATAATCTTCAAAGACACCACAACTCTCATTAATGCTTCATACGAAGTCTATAAATTGTAATCATTTCATAAGTATGTCAAGGTCATTTAACAGTTCTTACTTACCATTCTCAATCAACATCACATGCAGCAGATTCCCTACTTCTACTAGCTAACAATCCATGACAGATAATCATCAGGTGTATTCATGCAAACTCCAATTAGTTCAAAGTTCAAACTGAAAGGCAACAAGGTTGGTTAAATATCAGGGTATCCCACACTAGATGAGGGAAAGACTACAAGGCGGCAACCTCTAGCCAAAAGTTCTAAATTTTTTTTCATGAGACTTTTAGTTAAAGGAGAGAGGAGGGACCGTGTCATCCCACGGAACCCTCTTGGTTAAATGACAAAACATTTTTTCACAAAAAGGAGATGCACCACCATAGCACCAACAAAAAACACTTGCTTGCAATTATTTCTAGAATTCAATACTGACCAACAAACAGGAACAAGAACAACAACATCTACCATCAAAGTTCATAATAGATAGCAAGTAATACTTAAAAGGTGAGTGCAAGTCTGCAAGAGCAAGCGGGCGGCAATAAGACTCAAAGAGCTTTGAGGATTTCCTCAGCACTTGACACAGTGAACTCTCCACCAGATTCAACGTTGGCAACCTTCACCTTGAGATCATCAACCAAGAGAGCAAACCTCCGAGATCGAGTTCCCAGCCCTTTCTCAGAGAGATCAAGCTCAAGACCCAGCGCGTGAGTGTAACTCGCAGCGCCATCGGCCAAGAACTTAACATGCTTGTTATCTGGGAATGTCTTCGTCCATTCCCTCATAACAAATGGATCGTTAACTGCAACACATTTTCACACATTTCAGAAAACATGGGATTCATTAGCGATTCAATTAAATAGGGATTTGCTCGAAAATTACCGCTGAGGAGCAATATATCATCAACGCCCTTAGCTTTCAGGGCCTCAGCGTGTTCGATGAAACCAGGCACGTGCTTGGTACTACCGCCCAGAAAAACAATCGATCAGAATAACATATATTCGTCAAAACCCTAATTAATTTCATAAACTTTTTTTTGTCAAAAAAAAAAGTTTAGGCAGATTTCAAGAAAAAAAGGAAGATTGAAAGCGATATACCTGCAAGTGGGGGTAAATGCTCCAGGAACACCGAAGATGATGAGCTTCTTGCCGGCAGCGAGGTAGTGGACGCTCACCTGCTGAAGCTGATTCTCCGCATCGAAGTAGGTCAGTGTTCCGTCGGGAATCTTGTCTCCCACTGCGATGGGTGCCATTTTCGTTCCTGCTTGTTCTTCGATTCTCTACTCTTCAATCAACTGAGATTTTGGGTAGTAAGAACAAAAACTCAGGTCTGGAATCGGATTTATAGAGAGAGAAAACTCGGAAGTGTGGGTGTGAGGTTATGGAGAGAGAATGGGCTGTT
This sequence comes from Stephania yunnanensis, assembly GCA_039657365.1. NCBI lineage: Eukaryota > Viridiplantae > Streptophyta > Magnoliopsida > Ranunculales > Menispermaceae > Stephania > Stephania yunnanensis. Next base: position 25,507,901 of record CM077584.1, read on the forward strand.
CGGTTGAGTTGAGTTGGTGAGTGGACGCGTGGAGGCCCGCCTGCAATTCATCTCTATTTGATTGTGGTTTGGAATCCGGTCCACATCGAGTAGGCCCATCTTGATTTCCTCATCGATTTTTTTAGGTATTATTTGTTGTAAATTAGATGACCCTTTAACCAAACTTACGAATAATCACATTGTCAAGCATTGACTCTCACATTGAATTGTAACATCAAGCATGACTTTTACATTAAATGTAACTTGTACGCTCTACATAACTTGTATTCAACTCCAATGTACAATCACTTATCCTTGTATTGTCATGTAACTTGTAATCCTCTCCAATGTACACCAACTCTTCCATGTATTGTCTACGTTGCTTGTGATGTGTTGTATGACTTGTGGTGTATGTATAACTTGTACACATTGTATAAGTACAATTATCATCATCACCAAATGCCCAATATAAAGGGTGTCAACTTCGTTGTAATTCACACACCAAAGTTATCTCTACATTTCTCATCTCTAGCTCTCTTATCTCTTGTTTCATCTTCTCTACTTGTTCTAGTAGTTCTTAGTTTATGTCTTCTATGTTTAAGTCTCTAGCAAGTCCAACTTAAGTTCTAGTTGGCTTACAACTTAATTTACAACACGTTATCAGCACGAAGTTGCCCTACAAGAGGAGGTATTGAACGTCAAGAAGCTTTTCAAAGATATAAAGCTAAGAAAGTATATTTTTTATTAATTTAAATAATTTCAACTTATTTCCATGTTGTCATGGTTAATTTCTTTTTGTTACATGCATATTTAATTATGTAAATGTACTTTATTCATACATTATACATTATAACGTCACCGACTACGAAAGTATGTTCTGTAGTTGCGTATTGTATGATCTTCTACATCATAAATCAAAAGTCAATGTGTGACATGTAGTTTTTCTCTTAAAACTATAAACGATTAGTTATTGTTTTATTCTTGATTTTATAATACAAATAATGTTATAAGTTTGAGTTGATAGTGGGTAAGCCTTGTCCCCGGTAAAGCTAAACATTGAAAGGAAGGCGGGTTATCCCGTTCAATAAGGTATGGTATTAAGCAGACCATGTCTCGCCACTCAACCTAGAGGTTGTCCCGCCAATTCATACGAATAGTTTATTTTGTTTATTAATGAATCAACTTGTGAACATATATTTAATCATTTGTTATGTTTTTACATAAAAAGAGGAAAACTATTTTATATTAAATTTATTTTCAAAATATTATTCAACCATAGTTGAACTTATTGCCTTATTATATTACCGACAAGAATTACTTGTCATGACAATTAGATACTACAATTTGTGAATAAAACATATATGCAAAATTGTGTATTATACATAATTATTCGTTAATTTCTCTTTCGAGATTTGAAAAGTGAATATTTCACTTTATATAGCTTTTCACCTTATGGAGTTATATACATACATACCAAAAGAGTAATGCTCCAAAAGCTCAAAATGAGCGGTTGGGTCTCATGCTACAAAATTTAATCAGTCAAATATTAATTATAATTTCACAATTTTAATTACCTCTATGTTGAGGCTATGTTGAAATATGACTGATGAGACAGTAAAAATAAGGTCACGTGGCCGCCTCGATTTTTTGCTGCAACAAATATCGAGTGCGCACGTCAATTCAATAAATATTAAGAATTGATTTCTTGTCTCATGGTAGCTGAGTAAAATAATGAGATATTATAAATATAATATCGCTCATGTCCAATTAGTTCAGCTTCAAATTAAGAAGCATATGTTGCATATAATGATCATGATCGCAATAATAAATTTATGGACGTGGAAAAGCTGAAAATATCAGGTAAAGGTCGTATTGACAATTCCATAAAAAATTGGAACAAAATTGGTGCACCACTACAAAGGACAAATAATTATTGACAATGAGCGCTCATAATTGTGACTTTTTTTGGTCATATATGAAAGGCTATTTTGCCTAAATATTATCATATATATACCTAAATATTTTTGTGACTTTTACCATGCCTTCAAAATCAAAGGCAAAATATTATGAATTTTATCATTGAAAATGGCTCGATAAAATAGGCACATTGAGATGCGTTTAAATCGTGATCTAAATATGGGCGATGAGTTTATGTCTTATGTATCGTGCTACATGCATGTACATTATGATATAAAAGTGAATATTTCTTGAATTCGAACTTAGCGGAGACTAATGTTCAGACAATATCTAATACAACAATTTTATTGTAATGTCTTGCTCAGAAGAAGTCTACTCAGAATAATAGAAAATTTATATATATGATTTAATCTGAGTATAATATTCATGGCTTTAACTTCTGATGAAATATATAAGACACATTAAAATGAATGTCATCATAAATCAAATGACATTCATAATGTGAAAAAATCTATTTGATTATCCATAATCATCAATAATGCGAAAATATCATAAATTCGCACGGACATCCTTTATCGAACTGGATTTCTTTTCGGTTGGAGATTTTCTCAAGGCAAATCAATAGGAGACGTATATTAATTCATTCTCCATTAATCATATTATAAGATGTCTTGAATCCCTAATAGGAAAATTATTTATAGCAACTTTTGCTAATTAACAATTTGATGAAGCAATTTTTCTACCATTATGGGGAGATATAAGAAAATTCAAAAAGAATGGCGTGAAACTGCTTGAAACACATCAAATTGCATTAAATTTGTTGTATTATGATCACTATATAAATTAATATGAACTCGAAGTTCAAAGGATCATTCAGTAGTAACAAAGTTATGAATCAATTACTTAATGCAAGTACTATATACAAAAGAGTGACAATCATATGCTTCAGCATTAAATGGTTCATATAGAAAACGATGTCCATGTGCAACAAAATACAAAAAATGTCTCACCAATGTGACTACAAGAAATTATAGTTTTTGTAACGGCTTCGATTACGCAGGGACAAGTTGTTTTTCCGTCACATATAGTTTTTGTCCCGGTATTGTCACAGAAAAACTAAAGTTGTGTATACTCCGTTGCAAAAACGTTTTTGTCATGGAGATTAGCGTGACAAATACCTTTTATGACGGATCTCTGACATATTACTTATGAGATTATTGCACGTCATAAAAAATACATTTTTGTTACGACTGTATTTGCGTCACAAACGTTCCATTAAACAACGAAGAAAAATGTTTTACGCCACAAGAATTTGTCTGTCACAAATACATGTAGTTACGACTTTGTACTGGTGACAAAAAATAATAATATTTTATATGTATATTGCTCCGTCACAAAAAAAAGCATTTATATAAAAGTTGTTGTAACTATCTCGCATCTGTCAATATAAAAATATTGCATCTATTAAAATATTAAGAATTTACTTTACTTGCATTACAAGGCCAACATTATCAATCTATTCAAAGTTTAATACTTAATTTAGAAGTCTAACATAGCAAAATAAAATAAAACTTTGAATGGTTTCTTCATTGTGTAAGTCTAACATAGCAAAATAAAATAAATCTGTGTTTTCTTCATTGCTTTCACTCCATGCTTCTGCAATTTCTTCTTCACGTGAAGCTTTCTTTCAGTTCATCATCTTTACCATTTGAAGTCTCATCCAATTGCGCATCTAAAACTCCAAAGTTATAAATATAAGTAATCGCACTTAAACACTTACATAAATAAAAAAAATCTTTAATAAATCATAACGTAGTAATAAAATCTCAATAGAACCTCCACTTAAATTAAAGATTAGCAAAAAATTTTAAACATTTTGCAAACTTCTGCATGAATCAAATAATTCTACAAGTCAAATGTAATCACCTTCATGAATCATAATGTATTACATAAATTCCAGCGAAACCTCTCTTTAAATTTAAGATTCTTAAAAATTTCAAAACATTTGAAAAATTCCACTTGCATCAAATAATTCTACTAGTCAAATACATTCTTCTTTAGTGAACCATAATATATTACCAAAATCTTAGCAGAACCTGCCCTTAAATTAAAGATTCACAAAAAATTTTAAACATTTTACAAACTTCAACATGTATCAAATAATCATCTAACTCAAATATATTCAAACCACAGTGCTTAAATTATTGATGCAAATTTATGAGTTTCATTTGTATAGAACATAAAATAGTAAAAGCTCAAAAAATCATCAAAAGTTAGAGGGTCAACATATACTAAAAGAATTAACAATTCTTGAAATAGTAGTTTAGTTAGCAAATGTCATTCAACTCAATGATAGAATAAATTGTCAAGTAAGAGGGTCAACATATACTAAAAGCATTAACAATCATGAAGGTGGATGCTTTTAAGTTGGTCACATGGAGGTAACTTAAGATATTCTAGCAAAACTTAAATTATTACCCTTTTGATCGTTCACTTTTGAATAATCAACAAGTAGGAGAACATCCATCATGAGAAGATGTTTGAACATGAGGCCTATATGAGCTTCCAACATCTGATGTCTGCCATGTAATCAAAAATATCAATTAATTATCTCATTTGTAATTTGAATGTAATTAATAAACTTCAAGTATCAACAATAATGTCGAAGAATTACTTGATTGACGTTGATAGGCAGTTGAATTCTAGCTTTCTCCAAACATGCATATATGTTATCTATTTGTGACTGCATGTTTGTCTATAAACAATAAATTTGTAATGAGTTGTTGTATTAGATTCATGAAAGAAATGATAAAAAAACAACCGAAATTGATGAAATATTTACTTTCGTCGTTGCAAGTTCCTCATGAAGGAGCTCATTTGTAGCATTTGCTTTTTCTTGTGCTCTCCGTATTGCAATATCTGCCGAACATTCGGAATCTTTCCCAAAAACATCTATAAATGAGGGTCCATGATCATAAGTTAGCACACGCCCACGTTTCTCATCTCCTATTACCTTTTTAAAAATTTTCTCTCGAACTTCCGCCGTTTGTTCTGACTCAAGAATTTGTGAAAGTTCATTTTGCAATCGCAACTAAACATAAAATTTGATATTAACATAAAAAGTAATTGTTATGATGTAAACTAAATATGTATTACTAGTTATGAAGAAATAAATGTTTTCTTACCGCGAATTCTTCTGTATCTTCATTCGATCTAGCTCCTACCCTTTTATAATAAGCTATCAACCATACTGAAGCACGGTCTTTGGGTAGACCCTTATTTTCTCTCTTAAAGGTAAAATTGTCAAGTAAGAAATGAATATCTTTAAAAAATATAGAACACTCAAAAAAATTTTAAGAACCTATTCATTTACCTTACGACGTACGTTCGCGAAAGACTTGCGAACTGTTCGATGGCAAATAGTCTTTTGTTTTCTATTTTCAGCATTTGTTTTAGCAATTTTCTGCAGCAATATTAAAATACTTATCACACATATAAAAATGAATTAAATTTAAATCCAACTTTTTATTCATTTCTAAAAAACTAACTCAAAGATCTACAACATTTTAAGGCAATAAAAGGAAGCATTGTATCCAATAGGATGAAATTATTTTAATGGGCTGAAATCAAATGCAAGACTAAGAATTTTGATTTGTACCTTAACTTCATCTTCGTTCCAATACCTTACAAGTATTGGCCATTGTTCATCTTGTACGCGTTCATCAGGCACTCGAGTAAGAATATCTTCATCATCTTTGTGTTTCTCGAAATGCACTTTTAATGTATGCTTCCACGATCTCCAGGTATTGGTAACTTTCTCTAAACAATTTTCGTGAAACTCAAGTAAGGCATCAGTATTATCTTGTACTTAAACATTATGAAACTCAAACTCAAACAAATTATACAAATAATATATTATTTTCATTTATATAGTTATCTTCTTACCTGTACCTCACGCCAAATGGCATTCTTATTTTCTTCAGGCACATCATTCCATGATTCATACGTTAATGGTACTAAAGACCCATTTCTAGCCATGATGCCTAGTTGCGTTGAGAATTTAATTGAGGTTTTTCCAATAGGTTGCATAAAGTCATTAAATTGCAGCTTCAACCTATTTCCAGACCCCCCTAATACGAATTGGACGAGTTGGACCTCTACTTTTCTTTGTTGATGTAATTGATCGTTCCTCTTTATGCAGAATTAATTAGAAATAGTGTTTGTAATATAAGAAATAGTCGATATCAAAATTCAAAATTTTACCTTCATCGGATGAATGCATCAATGCTTTACTTGTTTCATCACTTTCATGCGATTGTTTAACTTGTGCTTGTTCTTTTAAATTGAGATAATCCTCCATAGTTCTATTCGAAGACTTTTCACGAGCCATGGAACTGAAATGATGGTAATTATAATGTTGAACAAATCATCATGAAAATACAAAATAATAAATTGAGTGACAATAATCAAATGTGGCAAAATAATGACTCACTAACTTTCATAATATGGTCCATAAAAACTTTATGAATAATCATGCACCATATATCCATTCTTCTTAATCTTCAACATTGTTTACTTCTATTGTAGTTCCATCGACATCATGTCTCACGCATACGAAATTACTTTCATCTCCACTTTTCTTTTCAACTAACTGTTGATGTTCACAATCTTCTATTTGTGAAATATTATCAAAAGCATCCCTGCTCACTTTGACAACAACATACCAATCAGGATCTAGAGGATCTCTCACATAGAAAACTTGTTTCGCTTGAGCCACCAAAATAAAAGGTTCATCTCCAATTTGATTATTCTGATATAGAAGACGATTAAAATTCACTAAGGTGAGTTTATAATCATTTGTTTTCCTCCCAGTCTTATAGTCAATCCAATCACCTTTGACCAAAACAACTTGAGGTTGGTAGGGTAAACTATCTTTAAAATATCAGTGAGCACTCCATAGTAAGTGACTTTTTACCAACGTGGATTATTATCATTAATACTGGCATAACTCATGGTACCTGCATCCATATATATACCACTATTTTGGGTTGCTCTTCTATTGTCGATTTCTTTAATGCGAAAACGCACACAATTTATTATATACCCCTTAAATCTTCGAGCATATTTACCAGGGCCATTTGCAAGCTTTTCAACTTCCTCTGAAAGTGTTCCATCTAACGACGTTCGCAAATTGTGGACCTATAAATTAAATTGATTTATATTTGCATTAATATACATTGAAAACATATTAATTGAGTAGCGAAAAATGAATAAAGATTACTTGCATGATTCATAAGCCATGTATGGAATGTTTCATTGTGGCTTTCTTTAATAGTGCGTTCTGATGCACTTGAAATTTCTCTAGCAAGCTCCTCACGGTGCATGCTGAACATAATAATAGATAAAATTAGTTATTATAGTACTTATACTAATATTAAAAAAAAACTTAAGATATTTCTTTACCTTTGAAATGGTAAAACCTCATCAGTATTAACAAGCACACATCTATGGACTTGGACCCATGTGATATTGTCAAGCAATTCTACTTCTTCTTTTCCAAATGGTTGTCCACCATCGTTTCCACCATCATAATTTCGAAGTGTTTTATTTATTTTTTCCTTCACATTTTCATCAATGTATCTTGAGCAAAAATTCATACACTCATCCATCAAATAACCTTTTGCAATAGAACCTTCTGGATGAGCTCTATTCCGCACAAATTTTTTAAGGGTGAGTAAAAACCTCTCAATCGGATACATTGATCTAAATTAAACATTTCCTGCAACCATTGCTTCTTAAGCTAAGTGCACTGGCAAGTGTTCTATGACATCAAAAAAAGATGGGGGAAATATTTTTTCTTAATGACATAACGTAAGTGATATACGTTCATCAATGACCTTTGAATCAAGAACTCTATTAACTTTAGACCACGATTGCTTCAAGAAATGACTTAACTCAATAATTGGTGCAACGACATTGTTTGGCAACACTCCTCGAATAGCTAAAGGAAGTAATTGTTATAAGAGAATATGGTTGTCATGGCTTTTAAGACCTCGAATAACACGTTCATTAACATTGACGCGTTGTGAAATATTTGAAGAATACCCATCTGGCACTTTCACACTCTTCGATCTCTCTAAAAAGATAGTTATTTCTTTTTATTCATTGAAAATCGTGCTGGAGGTATACAAAATTTATTAGAACCCTTTTTTGAACATGTAAAGGTTTTATAATACTCATTTCCTGCAAATCACGTCTTGCATTCAAACCGTCCTTAGATTTTTCATCCACACCTAATAATGTAAAAAACACATTGTCGCAAACACTCTTCTCAATATGCATGACATCTAGATTGTGGCGCATCAAATTATACTCCCAATACAGAAGTTCGAGAAATATACTTTTTTTTTCCAACTATGCACCTTATTCTTGACAATGACAGGCTCCTTATCTTATTCTCTTCGTCTTTTAACACTGCTTACTTTAATTTTTTTCATAAGATCTTCTTTTCTATACTCAGTAAGTATCTCATACTTATTTAGCTGATATAACACCCCACTACCTGTTAAATAGTTATGTACGTTATCCCGCTCCCACTTCCCGTCAAAAAATTTATCCCTTCGAAACTTATGATCCATAGGTAAAAATCTTCGGTGTCCTGTGAAGCAATATTTACCCCCATACTTCAACCATTGAGATTTTGTTTCTATATTGCAACAAGGACATGCAAACTTTCCTTTGGTGCTCCATCCTGAGAGATAAGCATAAGCGGGAAATTACTAATGGTCCACAACAATGCAGCATGAAGTTTGAACATTTCATTTGTGGATGCATCATATGTCAGTATGCATTCATTCCATAGTTTTTTCAACTTTTCAATAAGTGGTTGCATGAATACATCTAGCTTATCCCCTGGTCCATATTTCCCATCAATGAGTGTTGATAAAATTAAAAATGGTTGTTTCATGCACAACCAAGGTGGTAAATTATAGTACATCAATACAACAGGCCAAGTGCTATCAACTAACGACATATTCTAAAATGGGTTAAATCCATCTGTTGCTAGTCCAAGTCTTACATTTCGTATCTCACTAGCAAATGAAGAATTTTTCTATCAAAAGCCTTCCAAGCTTGAGAATCAACAGGATGCCTAAATACACCATCATCAATTCGCTCTTTTGCATGTCATGTCATGAGTGAAGATGTCTTCGATGACATAAATAATCTTTTCAATCTAGTTTTCAATGGAAAATATCTCACTTGTTTAGCTGCAACTTGCTTTCCCCATTTTTTTTTTGCATTTGTATTTTTATTTGTATTTGGGTCATTAGAATCATCTTCCTTATACCTTGATGCAAGACAAATAACACATTCTCCAATATCCTTATTTTCATCTTTGAACAACATATAATGATTAGGACATGCATCCCATGTTTTATAAGTAATATCCAAATCTGTAGTCATTTTGTTTGCTTTGTAATATGAATTAGTTAATCGGACGCCTTCAGGAAATACTTCTGTCAACAACTCAAGCAACAAAGTAAAGGACTTATTTGTCCAACCACTCATTACTTTTAAGCTTAACGTCCGTACAATGAATGAAAGTTGAGTGAATTTCTCACATTCTGGATATAATGGTTGTTCTGCATCTTTTATAAGATTAAAAAAGGATTTGGTATCTTCGTTAGGTCCAAACGCTTGTGTAGATTCACTCAAGTTTCCAGTCTCTGCATCATCAATATTAGGAATCCCAAATGCATCATGTACCATTCCAACCATATCATCATGAAGCGATTTATGTTTTTCTTCATTATCTTCATAACAATCTGAAGGAGTAATGGATTCTCCATGATAAATCCAATTTTTGTAATGATTTAAGAATCCATTTAAAATAAGATGTCCTTTAACCTTTTCTCTTGATTTTAAAAATCGATTGCAACACTCCTTGCGTGGACAATTAATTTTTTCCCTTATCCCGTTGTTGGCATAAACGAAATCTATAAATTGTTCATACCCATCCATAAATTCTTGAGAATTTCGATCAACTAAAGATATCCAACTCTTATCCATTATTTCTGCACTGGGATTATCAAACATGACATTAACACAAATAAATTAAGATTATTATAATAGAATATATTAATCATCCATAGCAAGTGTACGAACATGAAATCACAAACAACTATAACATCAAAGATTAAGCAATTATCTCAATACATGATTTTAATGCATTATAATGCATTTACCTTACCAATATTGAGATTCATTTAAGGATTCTTTTTTGATTGAATAATTTGATCTCAAAGTATTACTATGAAGACTTAATTGATTATTTTGTGATTTAATCACCAAATTTGATCTCAAAGTATTACTAAAGGTTAGGTGATACATGGAAGTATGTGTTTGATTAGTTGAATTCCAACTAGATTGGAAAGTGCTTTCGCATGAAAACACTAGAAGAACTAAAACAAATGCTAGCTAGCACAAACTATAAACCCCCATATCATCTAAGTTTTTTTTTTGGGTGAATATGGAGGTAATACTTTTTTATTATATAAATATAATAAAGTAATAATTTTAAAAACAATTGTGGGCTACGCAACAATAAGATCCTTATACCGGGTTCAAAAACAAGGCACCCATAAAAAATCCCAAGCAAAAGCCAGGGATAGCAAACCCAACAAAAACAAGTAGCATGACAAGCATAAAAATAACCCACCATATCATCCAAGTTTAAGTTTACCCATTGAAGAAAATTAACAAGATGAAATCAGCTCAACTTTAGAACACCAACATTTTGTCTCATCACCTTCACAAACACATTACACTAAAAAACAAACTGAGAGAGAAGCGGTTATATATAATAAAGAAACATACAAACAACTAAATACATGAAATAATAAAATCTCAAGCCTGCATAAAAATCACAAATCATTATAAGAGCAAACAAAACATCTCACCGCCAATTAACCAACAAGCAAACAAAAATATGTTTTGAGAGGAAAGAGGGAGAACTCACCAATGAGACACAGCAAGGCACAGACTGAATGAGAGCACGATGAGAGAGCAGAGAGGTCAAAGAGGGGACTAAATTAGAGCACGATGAGAGAGCCGAGAGGTCGAAGAGGTAGAGACGCGAGGGATGAGGGCACAACAAAGCAAGGCGAGGACGAAGCGGTAAAAACGACGACCGAAGCAGAGCAATGCGAGGACGACCAAAGTAGGGCAGCGCTACCAGGGAGCAGAGGAGTGCGAGGACGACCAGGGAGCAAAGGCGCGAGGGCTAGGACGACGACAGAGCAGAGTCGCTTGGACGACTAGGGAGCAAAGGCGAGAGGAAGATGCCAGAGCAGAGGCGCGAGGACGACAGTAGAGGCACGAGAACGACGATGGGTCAGAAAGTAGAGGAGAGCAAGTAGGGCACGACTTGGTGAAGAGGATTGAATAGGCAATTGCTTGGTGAAGAGGATCTAATAGGGCACTGCTTAGGTGAAGGAGGTGGAGGGGTGGAATAAGAAGCGCGAGATTGTGTAATTTAGGGAAAAAAAATTATGAGATCGTGGGTTTCACTTGTTGAGGAAGAAAATTTTGTAAACCGATTTTTTTTCTTGATTTTTTTAACTGATTAATTGGTGTTTTCTTGTCCTCTAAAAAAATTATGTTTTCTTTTTTTATGGTAGAATTTATATGAGTAAACACACTTTACATGACGAAAACTTTTTACATTTTTATGATGAAACATTTTCTTCACTAAAGCTTTTTTTTTTTTATTACGGAGAGTCTAAATCCTGACAAAACAAAGTGCTAATTTATAAAAGTTTTGTCTACAATTAATGTAACATCACTAAAACGCCTATTGGATACGCTTATTTTAGTCTGTAACCAATGATTCGTCAAATTCATAGTAATAGCTCAAATTTCTTGTAGTGACGTGAGCATGAGGGGGAGAATCAAAATGAGTTATTAATTAGTGTATTGCATCTTTTTTCCCTTTGCTATGGTTTTATCCCACTGGGTTTCCTTTGCAAAGGTTTTTAATGAGGCAATTCTAACAATATTAAAACTCTTTATCAAGGTTGATTAGTGTATTGCACTATTTTCCTTTTGCTATTGGTTCGATCCTACTGGATTTGCCTAGCAAGGTTTTTAAAGAGGCAATCCTAACATTATAATACTCTGTATAAAAAAATTTATGAGAGCAATATACTCTTTTTCCTATACTAGAATTTTTTCCCACAGAGTTATTCTAGTAAAGGTTTTAATTAGGCATATATATTTTCTCAAAGTGTATCAATGTGTTGCTCTCTTTTCCTTAGCTTTGGTTTTGTCCCACTGGGTTTTTCTAGGAAGGTTTTTAATGAGGCAATCAATAATATTATACTACAAATTAAGATTGATGTGAACATTGTACTCAATACTAGATTTTCTCCCACAGGGTTTTTCTAGTACAAGTTTTAACGAGGCATATTCTCTCAGCAAGTGTCGTCCAAGGGGGAGTATTGTAAATTGGATGACCTCTTTAACCAAGCTTATGAATGATCACATTGTCAAGCATGGACTCTCACATTGAATTGCAACATCAAGCATGACTTCTACATTGAATGTAACTTGTACACTCTACATAACGTGTATTCAACTCCAATGTATAATCACTTATCCATGTATTGTCGTGTAACTTGTAATCCTCTTCAACGTACACCAACTCTTCCATGTATTGTCTATGTTGCTTGTGATGTGTTGTATGACTTGTGGTGTATGTATAGCTTGTACACATTGTATAAGTACAATTATCATCATCACCAAATGCCCTATAAAAAGGGTCCCAACTCCATTGTAATTCACACACCAATGTTGGAATGGAAGTCTCTACATTTCTCATCTCTAGCTCTCTTATCTCTTGTCTCATCTTCTCTACTTGTTCTAGTAGTTCTTAGTTTATATCTTCTATGCTTAAGTCTCTAGCAAGTCCAACTTAAGTTCTAGTTGGCTTACAACTTAATTTACAACATTATTTAGTTTTTTTAATTTATTGATTGGATACTCAATTTATTTATTTATTGTTATGCTTTCCCACGTTTCCGTGCTATCATTAGCCCATGGGTCATCCGGCAAAGTCGCAAGTACACGATGGGTACCAATTTCATTATATGTAGGGTTGCAAGTGGGGGCGGGCAAGGCAGGGCAGGGGAGATCGTAATTACTGTTCCTGTTCCCACAGGGTGCAGAGCGGAATTTATTCTTGAAAGCTCTCCGCGTGGCAAATTCTACCGCCCCACGCCAATACTTGCGGGGCAAGGAATTCACTCAGTACCCTATAAATTTTGTAAAAAATATCTATATTGATTTTCATTCCTTGGCCATTAAGTACTATTTTTTCAATTTTTTAAGAAACTTTTTTTCTCAAGCTGAAGGATTGATGTGGATTTGTTTTGTTGATTGATTCACAAGTTATCATACTTAATTAAATGTATAAGATTTCCAAAACTTGTATGGTAAATATATTTCAATGATGATCTAAATATAAATTTATATATCTTTATGATTTATATATATATTATAGAATTACTTTAATGGTAAAAACAAATTTTATTGTTGGAGATCTTGAGTTTCATTCCATATATTACATATGTTTTAAGTAAAAAAGTTATATAATTTTTTTTGTAACAACATAAAAAATGGAGAATTTTATGCAAGAGATGCGAGGCGGGGAATCGCAGCGGGGCAAGAACAATTGTCGTCCGTGCCTTGCCACGCCATGCGAGGGAAGATTTCGCCCCGTGTCTTGCCCCGCGAGGAGCAAAAAGCAGGGAATCCTTACCCCACCGAGGCGGGGAACCGTGGGGAACGGGGATTCCCCGCCCTACTTGCAACCCTAATTACATGACACACTTTTGCAAATTGTTTAGTAAGAGCATCTTCATTAGTAAACGTGGATTGAGATCAAATTGTAAGTAGGGCAGGGCAGGGATTGAAATTATCGTAAAAATAGTCTTGAATTCACAATGTAGATTGAGTTTTTTTTAGCTTTTTATTTTATTTTTATATAGATTGGGACCTTTGTTTAGTTTTTTTTAATTTCCATAACAAAAAATAATAATGTGGCCGTACAGAGAAGGTCAACCACAATGTCTAGACTCTAAAATTAGACATTATGGTAGAATCTTCTACTTTGATTCTTGCCACATCAAGTAGATTTTCACAATTCATGGTTGCATTGGAGAGCTCTTTTTGGATTGAATGCTCATTGTGTCGTAGGTAGTTCCATTTTCACTCTAATCCATGGTTGCATTGGAGATGCTTTACATAAAGCATCGATCTTAAATTTGTTGGAGTCCACTAAGTGGATCAATTTCTTCCATTATATTTCTATTTAATGCAATCGATGGTGTGCTTTCGTCTTCACTCTCTTACTCATTTTTCACTACATCCGGACTCTGCATCGCCAAGTAGGATCTTCCCAACATTTATCCCATTTTTTTGATCTATTCATAAAGAGCAACAAAAGTAATACACTAACTGTCAACCTATCGCAACACTCCCTCATACTTAGAACCTCCCTCCCTCATTTTCAAGAATGAAAAATGAGTTTAGAGTATATTTAATTTTTCTCTATGCCAATATAACATTAGTTAATACATGAGCAAGATGCTTATTTTTAGTGGGGGCTTGGGGTGGTCGCCTTTCTTGCCCCACCCCAGGCACGCCCTTGTCGAGAAGAATATCTTTGCTAGACCATGAGACATTTCCTTCCAAATTGGTTAAAACTCTAATGCATGTAGTTCATTCCTTCCATGTTATATCAGTTAAGATGTTAGCATCCATAATGCCTTCAAGTTCTTATATTTTTTTATTCATAAAGTGGAGGCAATACTCCTTTTACACTCACCAAGGTTTGAACCCATGCACTTTCACTTCCACATCACGTACTAAATCATTGGGCCACCCAATTAGTTGGTTTCAAGTTCTAACTTTTAAACTGCTCTTTTTTTCTAAATACATATCAAAGCCCAAATGCAATCTATTCAATCAACTTTAACTCTTGAATCATGATTATGTTCAATTTGCCTATTGATCTTCAACCATATGTTACTAAATAAAATATTAAATATTTCATTATAATTAATTCAAGATTTTCCAAGAGTCCTAAAATTACATTTTTAATCAATCTATTCCACTCCTACATAATAATATTGTATATAACTTTCCCTTCAATTACTTGAATATATTTTCAGTACATTCATAGAAGCCTTATCATTTCACTAATATAGTATCAGAAATAAAGGCCAATCAAGCTGAAGGGATCACTTGCAATTCCTTTAAATTAGGAACCAACTTAGCCACTTTTCTGCCTTTCAAATCTTCATCCTTTACCATGATCTCCTCCTCCGCACAGGGTCCATAAACCTAACAACATATAAGAAAATAAATGAAATTCAGAACACTTAGGCCTGCAAGTAACCAATAGTAATAGTCATAGTGACCCTTATTAAGGTTACCTGATACCCAACTCTTTTTGCCTCCTCTTTTCCTTGTATCATCCACAATCCCTACAATGGCTCCTACTAACAAGTTTGCAACGACCATTTCCAAACCAAACAGTGAAGTCATAATGCTAGACATGCACTTGGGGAATTGAGAGTAAAATGACTTAGATTGTCCTATGGCGAAGAATGCCTCAGCAAGGCCATTAAGACAATGATGTGGTACAAGCAACATTGCCGACATATGTAACATCACATGTGGATTATCGGGAAACCCTTATACAATTGCTAACATCCATCGACTACTCTCAAAGCTAGCTAATATTGTTGTTTTTGTGCATGACATGCTAGACCGATTCCATTGGTTAGAGTGTTGTTAGAGTAAATCATTGACAGTGCTGTATGTGTATCTCGAGGAGAATTTCTGTGGTTGTATGTTGTGTGTGTTGTATGTGTGTGTTGAGCTGGTGTTGTGATTTGAAGGGCTGTAAACTGAACGGATGGACGGTGTGGATGTAATTTTTCTTTCATATAAATACATAGACAGAAGCATCAGCGAGTTTGTTGAGTTTCTGATTTCACAAACCCTAATGGGAGATCAATGTTTTCTTGATCTTTTACATGGTATCAAAGCTATCAAAGGCTAACGCCGGAGGTGGTTCGATCTGAGTGAGAGCAACCAGGTTGATGAAGCTGGTCGTGGTGGAAGAAAGAACGAGACAGAGATCTCAAGAAACATCTGGAGGACCGATCGTGGTAAAAGTAAGAGATCAAGCAGAAGGATCACCAGATCTGGAAGAAAAAGTGGTAGATCTAAAAAGTTTGGAAGAGACAGTCAAGTTTCTCAAGTTTTCGTGATAGATCTGGAGTTTCTTGAAATTTCTCATTTCAAGATACCAGATCTGGAGATAAAAACATTAGATCTGGAAGGTTTGTGACTAAACAACTGCAGACTAGTGTTAAGGTGCGAGCATGGCATCTGGATCGTCATCATCGGTGTCGGTTTCAGGCGGTGGTTCAGGTTTGAACTCTGGAACTACTTTTACTCCGTTTGGAAATTCGTTGAGTCAGTTTGTTACCGTGAAACTCGATGGGTCGAATTTTCTGTTGTGGAAATCAATTGTTATAGCGGCTATACAAGGATTTGAGTTAGATGGGTACTTATTTGGGACTCTTCCATCACCGGAAACTGTTTTGGATGATGGATCGGCTTATCCAGAGTATAAAATGTGGTTTAGTCGAGATAGGTTCCTGTTGGGTTGGTTGATAAATTCTATGACCCCAGAAACAGCTATGCAAATCATAGGAAACACACCCAAGAAAATAACCAATGAGTTGTGGAATGCTATTGAAGCCTACTGTGGTTCAAACAACCGAGTACATATTCAGTCACTAAAGAAAACAATACATACAACTCGAAAAGGAAGTATGAAGATGAGTGAGTACTTGTCGAAGATGAAAAGAATTTCTGATAATCTGGCAATTGCTGGATCGACAATGAGCATGGATGACTTGATCTCAAGTGTTTTGATTGGTTTGGATCGTGAATATTTGCCAATCACGACATTCTTACAAGGAAAAACTGATTTACAGTGGTAAGAGTTATATTCTACTCTTATTGGATTTGAGGAGACATTGGATCAATATAACATGACTCAAGGCATTAATTCCCTGATGATGCAAGATTCACATTCTGTGAATGCTGCAGAGGTAAAAGGAAATGGTTTAAAGCAAAATTGGAATAAAAATGGTGGTGAAAATAGAGGTAACAGTGGCTTTCGAGGTCGAAATGGTGGTCGTAATGGTGGTTTTCGAGGCCGAGGAGGATTCAGATCATCAAACAGTAATAGTAAACCTACTTGTCAAATTTGTGGCAAGTTTGGTCACTCAGCTGTTGTTTGTTACTATCGAGCAGACATGAAATATATGGGAACTCAAACTGGGTATTCTCCACAGCAACAAATGAGATCCTCTAAACCAATCTCAAGTCCACCAGTCTCATTTCTTACTACTTCTGATACAAGTCGGGATAGTTCATGGTACATGGACAGTGGGGCTACCTCTCATGTGACTGGTGACTCGACTCAAATGGTGAATTCTTCGACTTACTCAGGTACACAATCTTTAATGGTTGGTAATGGTCAATTACTTAAAATAGATAGTATTGGATCTGTTTGCATTCCATCTTCTGGCTCTAAGTTATCTTTTCACAATACTATGTGTGTACCGAGTATTAAGAAGAATCTGTTAAGTGTCTCACGGCCAACTGTGAGACAACAATGTCTTGATTGAATTTCATCCGCATGTCTGTTTCGTGAAGGATATCCAAACCAATGAGATTCTTCTTCACGGAACTCTGCAAAATGGTCTCTATCGTATTTCTGGTTCACCTACACAGTCTACATCTCATGCTGCACTGTTTGTGTCTAATAAAGGTGTGTCTGCACTATGGCATTCCAGACTTGGTCACCCAGCACAAAAGGTTCTTCAACAGGTTATGCATCATAAACTTCATATTCCTGTGAGTTCTATTGCTGATTTGTGTCAATCATGTCCGTTGGGAAAGAGTCATGCATTACCTTTTCAGTCATCAAGTAAAATGTCAAACACTGTTTTGGAGTTAATTCATACTGATTTGTGGGGTCCTGCACCGATTACTTCTCCGAGTGGTTTTAACTATTACATGCATTTTATTGATGATTCAACGAAATTTACTTGGTTGTACCCTTTAAAGCTGAAATCTGATGCATTGCAAGCATTTTTGCATTTCAAGTCAATGGTTGAGAATCAGTTTGGTACCACTATCAAACGAGTTCAAGCTGACTGGGGAGGAGAATATCGTTCTTTTCACTGTTTTGACTCTTGTGGCATTATTTTTCAAAGATCCATGTCCCCATACTCATGAACAAAATGGTAGTAGGGTGAACGTAAGCATCAAGCATATTGTAGAGATGAGTCTTACTTTATTAGCTCATAGCAAGTTACCATTGAAGTTTTGGTGGGATGCATGTCTAATCTGTAAGTGTTTCTCATAAATAGACTTCCTACCAAAACTTTGCATGGTCTGTCTCCATATGAAAAGCTGTTTAATGCATCACCAGATTACAGAATTTTAAGAGTGTTTGGTTGTGGCTGTTTTCCTTACTTATGACCCTACAATAAACACAAGTATCAATTCAGATCTGAGAAGTGTGTGTTTTTGGGGTACAATACTCAGCACAAAGGATATAAGTGTATAAGTCCTTCTGGTCGAGTTTATATTACTCGAAATGTGGTGTTTCATGAAAATGATTTTCCATATGAATCTCTATTTTCCACCGGAAAGAAATCATCACAATCTTCATCCTCTGAGTTACCTACTACTTTTCCACTGTTGGTTCCAAATCAGTGCCTTGCTCCATAGTACAGGGCTATATCCGAGTCTTCTCAGTCTGCATCTCCATCTGGTTCTTCTCAGTTACATGAGTCCATTCATGAGTCACTGCCATTAGAAACACATACATTTAATGATCAGGAGGTTCAACAGGATGTTCAAGTTCCTACTAATACACACCCAATGATAACTAGAGCCAAAGATGGGATCAACTTAAAGAAAGTGTTTGTAGCTAGTACTTCTGATCATGAGAGTGAAATTCCTCAGTCTGTGGCTGCTGCACTTAAACTTCCTCATTGGAAGGCAGCCATGGATAAGGAATATCAAGCTCTTGTGCAAACTGGAACTTGGTCTCTTGTTCCTCATTCTGCTAATCAAAATATTGTGGGAAATAAATGGATTTTTTCGGTCAAAAAGAATTCTGATGGGTCAATTAATCGATACAAGGCTAGATTAGTGGCCAAATGGTTTAAACAAGTACCCGGTATTGATTTTGATGAGACATATAGTCCTGTTGTGAAGTCTTCAACCATTAGAATTATATTGTCTTTGGTCGTTCAGTTTAATTGGTCTTTGAGACAAATTGATATCAATAATGCTTTCTTGAATGGGAATTTGGTTGAAGAAGTTTACACAAATCAACCTATGGGGTTTGTGGATTCTTCTCAACCCATGGCTATTTGTAAACTGCACAAAGCTTTATATGGTATTCGTCAAGCTCCTCGTGCATGGTTTGATCAATTTAAATCCACGTTACTGTCATGGGGTTTTTCCAACTCTAAAGCTGACAACTCTTTGTTCATATTTCATCAAGACAAAGTTGTGTTGTATGTGCTGGTGTATGTGGATGATATCATAGTTACAGGCTCAAATTCTTCCTACATTCAATCTTTTATTGATAGGTTGAATAGTAGGTTTGCATTAAAAGATATTGGAGATCTTTCTTTATTTTTGGGTATGAAGATTCATAGGACTGCCAAGGGACTGTACTTAACTCAAACTGCATACAATAATCAGCTGTTGCAGAAAGGGGGTATGTCTAATGCCAAACCAATTAAGACTCCCTTTTCTGTAGGCAAGCAGTTGTACAAGGATGGCAGTGCTTCTTTTGCTGATAAAACTCTTTATAGGAGTTTACTTGGGGGTCTTCAATATCTTGTACATACTAGGCCTGACATTGCATATATTATGAACAAGTTAAGTCAATTTCAGCAGTCTTCAACTGTTGTACATTGGCAAGCTCTTAAAAGGGTGTTGAGATATCTCAAAGGCACCGCTATCGTGGTCTTTGGTTTTGGTGAGCTCGATTTGTATCTAATCGGCTATTCGATGTTGATTGGTCGCCTCTATTGATGATCGTAAGTCCGTGGCTGGTTTTTCTTTGTATTTTGGGTTCGAATTTAATTTCTTGGCAGTCTAAGAAACAGCAGGTGGTGGCGAGATCGAGCACTGAATCTGAATATAGAGCTTTGGCTCATGTGCCTGCTGAAATAAGTTGGCTTCAATCTATTTCGTATGAGTTGCAGGTTTCGGTTCCCACTCCTCCTACTGTGTGGTGTGACAACATGGGTGCCGCTGCTCTTGCTAAGAACCCAGTTTTTCACTCTCGCACAAAGCATATAGAGCTGGATGTTCACTTTGTTCGTGGCAAGGTATTATCAGGTTCTTTGGTTGTTCATCATGTGCCGTCTGTGGATCAGGTAGCTGATATCTTTACCAAGCAATTTTCTCATTCTCGATTTATTTACTTACGGGACAAACTAAGTCTTGTTTCTCTTCCCCTTAGTTTGAGGGGGGATGTTAGAGTAAATCATTGACAATATTGTATGTGTATCTCGAGGAGAATTTATGTGGTTGTATGTTGTGTGTGTTGTATGTGTGTGTTGAGCTGGTGTTGTGATTTGAAGGGCTGTAAACAAACAGATGGACGGTGTGGATGTAATTTTTCCTTCATATAAATACATAGACAGAAGCATCAGCGAGTTTGCTGAGTTTCTGATTTCACAAACCCTAATAGGAGATCAAGGTTTTCTTGATCTTCTACAAGTACCAATGGAGAATATGGCAAAGGGAGCTCCTGGGATTTGAAAGTGGGAGTAATGTGTTTATCCATGGTGTTGGCTTGTATTAATGGAAATGTTGGTTGGTTGATAGTCATTGCAATCATGATTTTGGTAGAACATATAAGGATCACTTTCAACAATGCTTTTCGCTCCTCTACTTGCTCAATTGTGCAAAGGCTCATTGGATTTGAAACTCTTCCATCTGGTTTTAGGTCTTTCTCCGTGTTTCTAATGATGAACGCTTCGTTAATCAACATGCCGGTAATTTAAGAAAATCATTAACCATCGACTAAGTGTTTCAAAAGGAATCGAGAAACTTGAGCAATAAAAAGGCATCCTAAATCATACATATTTCTGCTAATCATATATGTACCTTACTTTTTCCGTCAAAGCTATAACTTTTGAAACCTTCTTATGATGGTGTAAAACTTCATATATGAACTTCAAGAAAGCATGAACAGCTCTCTCTATGTTGTTAACTAACAACAGAGATGATGATCTTATTAGAAAACAAGAATCGTTACAACCGTAGATTACATATACACATGTTATCATCCTATCTTAACTTTACAATGTTTATTAGCTACATAACATTCAACTGCACTATAACAATTGATCATATACTCCACTCAGTAATACTACCTAATGGTTTATTTTCATATCCCCCTCAAACGAAGGGGTATTAGAAACACCCCAAATTTGTTGCTCAGCCGAAGAAATCAAGAAGTAGGCAATGCTTTAGTAAAGCAATCAGCAACTTGATCTTGTGTAGGAACATACTGAACATTAATATCTCCATGTAGTACTTTGTCACTTATAAAATAAATATTGATCTCTATATGTTTAGTTTGACTATGGAATATAGAATTTCGAGTAAAAGATGTTGCACTTTGATTATCACACCATATCACTAGTGTACATTGAAGAGGAAACTTTAACTCCCATAGCAAGGATTTGAGCCAACTCAATTCAGCAGTAACTTGAGCTATAGCTCGATACTCAGACTCAGTGTTTGATCTAGCAACAACAGATTGGCTCTTAGATAACCAAGAAATCAAGTTTGAACCAAAGTAAACAGCATAGCCTGCAATGGATTTCTTATTATCACGATTACCAACCCAATCAGCATTTGAGTATCTAGTGAATAAAAATTTTGACCCCAGGTTTAAAACTGAAACCCCAATGACTAGTGCCTTTAAAAAGCGGTAAAACACGCTTTAAGGCCCACTAATGTGTTGTCCAAGGACATTGCTAATAAGAACTGAGTTTATTGACAATAAAGGCTATATCAGGTCTAGTGTGTACCAAATACTGAAGACCTCTAAGTAAGCTTCGATATAAAGAAGGATCATGGAAAGGGGAGTGACTATCAACGCACAATTATTTTTCTACTATAGCTCGAGACTTTGCAGCTTTTGCATTATGCATACCAGCTCTCTGTGAAAAAGAACCTATATAACTGGTTTGATTAAGATACATACCAGATTTATGTTGTTGAGCTTCAAACCCCAAGAAAATACTCAATTCACCAATGTCCTTTAAAGTGAATATATTATTGAGTTGATTAATGAAGGACTGAATAGCCAAGTTACTTGAACCAGTAACAATAATCTCATTGGCATATACCAAAACATATAGAATAGCACCATTCCAGTTACAAACGAACAATGAAGAATTAGTTTTAGAATGAACAAATCCCTAGTTCAGTAAAGCAATCTTTAACTTGTCAAACCAAGCTCAAGGAGGTTGTCTAAGTCCATACAGTACCTCGTGCAGTTGATAAACCAAACCAGATTTATCATTGACAATAAAAACCTCTTCCATTAAACTCCCATTACAAAAGGCATTATCGATGTCAGTCTTTCGAATAGACCAGCCATAAGTCATAGCTATATAGAATATCACCCTGATTGTGGAAGATTTAATAACTGGACTATAAGTCTTAATAAAATCTACTCCAGGAATCTGTTTGAACCAAACGAGCTTTATATCTATTAATAGACCCATTAGAGTTCCTTTTGATTGTGAAAATCCACTTAATGCCTACTACATTCTGAGTAGATGATGCAGGAACTAATGACCATGTGTTATTATGCATAAGAGCAATATACTCTTTGTCCATAGCATCTTTCCAATGAGGAATGAGTAATGGATGATAGATATTCTTTGGTATAGAATCACCCTTAGTAATACTAGATACAAAAGCTTTCTTCATGATAATCCCATTTTTGCCTTTTGTGATCATTGGATGAACATTGGTTGGAAGTGGTGCTTGTGGTAAAGCTGAATGATCTGAATAATAGAAAGTTTATAAGACCTAAGATAGAGACTGAGACACAAGGGAACTGGAAGAGCACAATTGGACATCAGAAACATTAGACACTATTTGATTAATAAGAAGTACCACATTATGTTGGCCAACAAAAATAATAAAGTGAGGGACAACCTTTACTACATTAGGAGGACTTTTAGTGTGACAGATGGAGTTGTTAGAGAACTCTCACTACAAAACATTGGGTGTTTAGCGACATTAATTTAGTCATTTAATGACATTAATTAGTGTCTCTAAAAATCTTACCCACGCATGATATAGTGTCGCCACTTGTGTTGGTAAAAGTGATGTCGCCACATTTTTTTGCGACGCAAAATGTATGTGTTGGTAATATTTGTTTAAGACACTTTTGAAATAAGTGTCCTTAACTTGACAACACTTGTTAACCTAATGTCTCCAATTAACAACCCTTACACACTTAATGTCCTTAACTTGACAACACTTGTTAACCTAATGTCTCCAATTATCAATCCTCACACACTTAATGTCCTTAAATTAACAACACTTGTTCACCTAATGTCTCCAATTAGCAACCCTCACACACTTAATGTCCTTAAATTAACAACACTTGTTTACCTAATGTCTCCAATTAACAACTCTTACACACTTAGTGTCCTTAAATTAACAACACTTGTGCACTTAATGTCTCTAATTAGCAACCCCTACACACATAATGTCCTTAAATTAACAACACATGTGCACTTAATGTCTCCAAATTAGCAACCCTTACACATTTAATGTCCTTAAATTAACAACACTTGTGCACTTAATGTCTCCAATTAGCAACCCTTACACACTTAGTGTCCTTAAATTAACAACACTTGTGCACTTAATGTCTCCAATTAGCAACCCTTACACACTTAATGTCCTTAAATTGACAACACTTCTGCACTTAATGTCTCCGAATTAGCAACCTTTAAACACTTAATGTCCTTAAATTGACAACACTTGTGTACTTAATGTCTCCAAATTAGAAATTTTATTATTATTATTATTATTATTATTATTATTATTATTATTATTATTATTATTATTATTATTATTATTATTTGTAGATATAAAAACAAACATAAAGAAAGACAAATGAAAACAATTTATATATTTTCCAATTATTTTTCAATTCAAAAGAGAATTACAATACATTCTCAAAAATATATTTTTACTTACAATGATATCAACATGTATACTAAGAAGATAGAAACTTCTAACTATGCAAAGCAAAAGTATAAGATGATATTTTTGAATTGATAAGCTCCTCTTTTCAACACTTTTCTACAACTACAAAACAAACAAAATCAATCCAAACACAATTAAATCAAGATATATACGAGTCAAAATCATGGGTAGTCAATATCATCATAAACCACTTTTTCAATATACATAATGAATTGAGCAAACTAACATACATAAATACATATATGTAATTTTCATGAACATTTCTCCACTTAACAATAATCAATTGTAATACGAATTACCAAACTACATAGGCAGTATCTTTATAGACTTAGTGTTGAGAGAAATATGACCTGTACATGTAACAAACTCATTTCTACTCCTTGTTTCAAACATTAGATTAAAAAAAAAAAAAAAAAAAAAAAAGCATATGAACCTGAAAGAGCATCCGATCTGCTGAATTGACGAGAACAAAAGAATAAATCACCTAGATGTCTACACCCATATTTCTCTCCCGCTCTCGCTCGCACCACTACCACCACCAACAAGAAGTCAATATTAGAACAATACATATTTAAGACATAAATGGCACATAAACTACTTCTCAACAGTTTCAAGATCTGGTGACATCAGATCAATCTCTAAACTCTAATATAGATAGTTTTAAAAGGGTTAGTTGTTTAAAGACTCAATGAAAAACAAATCAAAGTAATCAACAAAGCAAATATATTCATTGTTATAGGCAAGCACAACATGTGCAAGCACTACCTGAGGCAGCAAGAACCGTGGCCTTCGTGCAAAATATCTGTTGTTCCTGCAAAATACCTGGCGTTTGAAGGAGCAATCAGAAAACTTGTGTGATCTGATAGAACAAAATAACATATAGATAATTAGATTACATAGAGCTTCTAGTAGTCTTCTAAATTGAGATGCTAAAGTCTCAATAAAACGTCTTCTCACACCAATTGCCTCCATAATCTTCATCCAAGAAAAGGATAAAAAGTAAGAAACATAAAGTTTTGACAAGATTCATTGACTAATAGAGCACGTAAGAAGAGAAAAAGATGTCACGCATCAAGTGTGTTTCAATCAAACAACAAAAAGAAGTTACTTGTGCCTTTAGAATATCTTCTACAGCAGGAATATACTTTGCCATGCACCTTCAGAAGATCAAAGAACATCACAAAAACTTTAGGTTTAACATACTATTACACCCTTACAAGTCAGTGTCGGGAAGCACGTGGTGTTCAATTCAAGAAAAAAATTTAAAGCTTACATTCCGTCCAATTGTGTAGGAAGCTTAACATTTTCAACTGAAAGTAATGCTTTTAGCTCGGAAGAAAACTAACTTTATTCGAGGCGGTGAAGATGAAGAATATTTTCTGCTAATTGGAAAAACCACCTGCATCCATATGAAGCCTCTGTTACTAACTATTTGCCAATGGGAAGGGAAAACAACTAGAAAGTAATGCTTTCAGGATAAGTTGTAGCATGTGAATGATAGACATGAAACCAATAGAAATCGAATAATCATACATATAGAGAGTAAGGCAGTGATAGTCTTGGTAGCAAGATTATCGCGTAAGCAAAGACTTAAACTCGGACCAATTGTAACAACAACAACAACAAAGAGACCCATCTTTGTTAACTTCGCTTTATCAAGTGCCCGCTGAACAACCAGCAAAGAAGAACACATGAATTTTTTTCTTTTTTTGTAGTCAATCCCCTACTTCAACATTTAGTTATTTTAGGAAAAGTAGTAAAATTGTATTAACTAAAGAAAATCAACTATCTTGCAAACACAAAAGAGATGGAGACTTAAATAAAAATTCATAACCAAAACTTTGCAAATCTAGCTAAAAAAGAATTGAAACCGCAAAAATGTCACAATGTCTTTATAATCGACGATGAATCAACAAAAATTCATTACTCACTCACTCGATCACTCAAGATGGGGAAAGTGGTGGGTGGGGAGTGGCTTGACTGGTAGAGAATGCTGGTGAGTTGTTTGATTCCATGCATTTGATTTCATTGATCAAGCTTCATTTCTCAACATTGGTGAATGGAGGATGGGTGGTGGTGACAAGTTAAGATCTTTGACTAATTAACTGCTACCCAAAAACAGAGTGGTACAATATATAGTAGTGTTCATATTAGATTAACTACTAAGCAACCCACTATCTGAATTAACTATGGACATTAATCTAAAAACAGTCACTTACATATGCCACATCAATTAGCTCATAACAACATCATAATTAACAAGGCATTATAATTATAATTATATATATAGATGTCAATTGCATCTGTTGATGACATGGTCAATCACAAAAGCAATGGCCTAATCGTTGGGTTTTGGGGTTCATACGCAGCGGAAATTACAAAACAATTTTGACAAAAACCCCAACAGGATCCGAATCTAATTCCATTAAAAACGTTTAAACCATGAAAAACATAATCATACCTCAGTCGCAATATACCTTTCTGAAGGTTGATCGATCTCTAAGGCGCTGCCAATGACGAACGCCCTCTACTAGTAGTCCACACACGAACGGTGGCCGAGATTCGAAGTGCTAGCTTCGAGAGAATACCAAATCTTTTGTTTCTCTCCAAAACGATCCAAAGCATACCAAAAACCCTAAGTCGTTTATGAAACGAAAATAAAGTTTCAGCCTTTTTATCTTTCGTATGTGTATTCTAACTTAAAGCGTCTATTTATACAACCCTTGTATATAAACGGTTAAGTAAATTACACATATACCCCTACTTAAAGAAATATAAGTGTAATACACTACAAGGACGTTTCCGTCATGAATTTTATCATATAAAATTCATTTTTCTGAACCATCTTAAAATCTCGCAAAACCATTCTTAGTGTGCGACCCAATAGACTCATACAACGTTGGCAGTGTACCAAAACACATTTTGGTATACAAGTCATAAGCGGCCTCTAGCAAGACATTATGACTACCCAAGTTGTATGAATATCAAATTGATACAACCTAATCAATAGTGTATATAACATCCTTTTGTCACACGATATCCTTTTGATCAAACATAAGGCATGGAATTGTCATCCAACATGTTCAATCGTACTAGTCTCGATCTCTAGGTAGACTGAAAACATCCAAGTGACATTGATCAATATTAATTCACTTAGACTAGGCCTTTTTGAGTCTAACACATCGAGGGATCCACTTTGGATATCTCTCTTTATATGAGAGGGACAAATTCTATCTTGATTACACAACTTCATCACATTGCTCACACAAGTAACCAATCACAACCTTTATAATCGTCCAGGTTAAAGACAACGTTTGATTGTGTCAAATCACCGTGTTCCTAATGTTGAAGTCTCGGTAATCTCAAGTCAGAGGACTGGAATATATACCTATCATGAGAAACAACTATGACTTAATCCATGTGATGTTCTCATAGCGGGTCGGTCCAGTACTTTGTTCCCTAACAAGTACTCGTGATCTTGATTCATATCCCTATACGTATAATCATCATATGATCATCAATCAAGACTCACACTAGTCTTAATTCATTATAGTTCCCGGTATAATGATCGACTAGGGACATTTAGGATATTTCTGTAAATACCCATGGATCTTATTATAGTGTAAACATGCAAATTAATTATAATAAACAGCAAATGAAATCCTCTATTTTATTAACTAAAAGTATTCATAAAGACGGTTAATGGATTGACCTAGGGCACACGCCCCATCATCTCCCACTTGCACTAGGGCCAATCATAGATGCATCTAATGCCCAATGATCTAACATGACCATCATGTTTTGCTTGTGGAAGAGCTTTTGTCAATGGATCCGCAATGTTGTCTTCAGTAGGTACTCTGCAAATCTTTACGTCTCCCCTCTCAATAATTTCTCTGATGAGATGAAAACGCCGAGTATATGTTTGGATCTGTGGTGTGATCTAGGTTCCTTGGCCTGTGCTATTGCCCCGTTATTGTCACAATACAAACAAATAGGGTTAGCAATACTTGGAACCACACCTAGTTCAGAAATGAACTTTTTGATCCAAACCGCCTCCTTTTTTGCATTGGAATTGCAATATACTCAGCTTCGTTGTAGAATGTCACGATCTCTTGCTTCGAACTTTTCCACTTATCGCACCCCCATTCAAAGTAAACACATATCCAGACTGCAATCTAAAATCATCTATATCAGTTTGAAAACTTGCATCTGTGTAACCATTTACAACTAGATCATTTTCAAAACCTCTATAGACCAAGAACACTTCCTTAGTCCTTCTTAAGTACTTAAGAATGTTCTTTACTGTTATCCAATGACTTTCATCAGGATATGAATGATATTTGCTTGTAGTGCTCAAAGCGTATGATACATCAAGTCGAGTGCATAACATGACATACATGATAGATCCGATAGCTGATGGATATGGAATCTTATTCATACGATCTCGCTCATTATTTGTCTTAGGACATTGAGTCTTGCTGAGACTTATGCCATGAGACATTGGCAACAATCCTCTTTTAGAGTCTTGCAAACTGAACCTATTCAGCACCTTGTCTATGTAAGCACTCGACTTAGACCGATTAGCCTTTTAGATCTATCCCTATAGATCTTTATCCCTAGGATATAGGCTGCAACTCCTAAGTCTTTCATTGAGAAACACTTCCCTAACCAAGACTTGACATTCCGCAATGTTGGGATGTCATTTCCAATGAGTAATATATCATCAACATACAGTACCAGAAAAACCACTACACTCCCACTGACCTTCTTGTATACACAAGGCTCATCTTCGTTCTTAATAAAACCAAAATCCTTGATTGTTTCATCAAAACGAATATTCCAACTCCGAGAAGCTTGCTTTAATCCATAAATGGATCTTTGAAGCTTGCATACCTTCCTAGAATTCTCAGGATGTACAAAACCTTCAGGTTGTGTCATATACACGTCCTCAAGCAGCTTTCATTAAGAAATACTATTTTTTACATCCATTTGCCATATTTCATAGTCATAATATGCAACAATGGCAATTAAAATTCTTATGGATTTAAGCATGGCTACTGGCGAAAAAGTTTCATCATAATCAACACCTTGAGTCTGGCTGAAACCTTTTACTACAAGTCTTGCTTTAAAAGTATGCACTTTGCCATCCGTGTCAGTTTTCTTCTTGAAAACCCATTTACATCCAATGGTCTTACCACCTTCAGGTAAATCAACTAAGTTCCAAACTTGGTTATCATACATGGATTGCATCTCAGAGTTCATGGCACTTAGCCATTTATCTGAGTCTGGTCCAGACATAGCCTCTTGATAAGTGGTGGGCTCATTTTGATCCATAAGCAACACATCACGACTATCAGTAATGAGAAATCCGAATCTCTCTGGCTCGTGTCTTACCCTACTAGATTTACTTGGGCCTTGTGTCACTTGTGGAGGTTCAACTGGTTCGGAACGTTGTTGAACTTCTGGTAGCGGTTCGGTGTTTATATGTGATTCTTGAACTTCTTCAAGATTTATTTCTCTCCCACTAGTGTCTTTCGAAATAAGCTATTTTTCCATAAAGGCACCATACCGAGCAACAAACACTTTGTTCTCAGCGGGATTATAAAAGTAATATCCTTTTGTTTCCTTAGGATACCCCACAAATAAACACTCGTCAGATTTAGGTGCTGGTTTTTCTGAGACTTGTCGCTTTGCGTAAGCCTCACAACCCCAAATCTTAAGAAAAGACAAACTAGGTCTCTTCCCCTACCATATCTCATATGGTGTTTTATCAACCGCTTTAGAAGGAACTCGATTTAGAGTGAAAGCTGCAGTTTGTAATGCATAACCCCAAAAGGATAATGGAAAATCTGCATGACTCATCATAGATCGAACCATATCTAATAAGGTTCGATTTCTCCTTTCGGAAACTCCATTCCATTGTGGAGTTGCTGGTGGAGTCAATTGGGAGACAATCCCATAATTTCTAAGATGATCATCAAATTCTTGGCTTAAATATTCACCACCTCGATCGATCGAAGTGTTTTGATAGTTTTACCAAGTTGATTCGCACTTCATTTTGAAACGTTCGAAACATCTCAAATGATTCAGCTTTATGTTTCATAAGATATACATAACCATATCTGCTGAAATCATCAGTAAATGTAATGAAGTACTAATAACCTTATCTAGCCATTGTGTTTATAGGACCGCATAAATCAGTATGTATTAGACCCAATAAATCACTTGCCCTTTCACTGTATCCAGAAAAGGGACTTTCAGTCATCTTGTCTAGTAAACAAGATACGCACGTTTCATATGTTTCTAAATCAAATGAATCAAGAAGCCCATCTTTATGGAGCTTCGTTATGCGTTTCTCGTTTATGTGCCCGAGACGACAATGCCAAAGATAGGTTTGATTACAGAAATGACAATTTTCTTCCTTTTTCTTTTGGTGTTTTGAAGCAGAACAGTCGGGCCTTGACTTGTTTCATAGGCTTTGCGCACAAGAAAGCAAATGCCTTGGCAACTCTAGCCTTGCCTTTGCTTTTCTTCTTCATTCCCTTTCCTTTTAGACCATCAACATATTGCTAGAGGGTTTCTTGATATTTTGTTCAAGCGGTTTTGAGCATCAAATGCAACTCGAAATTGATTTCTCCATATTATTCATATTGTAGTTCATCACAAATTGTGAGTAACTTTCTCGGTAATGAATTTAGGATCAAATCCGTAGCCAACTCTTGGCTTATGGGGAATCCGAGTCTATCAATTTGGTCAACATAGCTCTTCATCTTCGAACATGATGACTAACGACGCACCCTCGGTCATCTTGCAAGAATGTAGGTTTTTTCTTGTCTCGAACCTTTCTTGCCTAGCTTGCCGTTGGAACATTTCCTTCAGCGTTATAGCCATGTCGTAGGCTTCCATTAGTTCCATGTCCTTCGAAGTTCGGGAACCATAGTTGCAAAGATAATACATGCAACATCGGTAGAATCGTTGACATGCTTACTATGCGCATCCTTCACAGCTTTCGTAGCATTGGCTGGTGGGTCCTCAGGGATTGGAGCATCCGGGACATATGACTTGCGTTCATGCGTAAGAACAATTCTCAAGTTTCTGAACCAGTTAAGAAAGTTAGTCCCAGATAGCTTATCCTTCTCAAGGATGGATCGCAGTGACAGGGGATTATTGTTACTTGAAGAGGCCATTGATCTACAATAAAGATTATGCAAAGTTTATTTTAGTATAGAGGAATAGACTCCCACTAAATTAACAACCCTCCTAAAACGTACTATTTATTTAGGGGACTAAAATCCATATTTCACCTAATTCTATATGACAAACTATGGCATGAAACACAGAACTAGATTATTTAGGTAGGTAACAGTTACCAATTACATCTTATGTAATTTTTAGATCCTTTTAAGAGATACGGGACGTCTTATGTCGTAGCATGTTTTATCTCATCGTTTGCCTAAAGCTCAAAACTATTTTGATAGCTTTATTAAGTCGGACCATTTTAAACATTTATGTAACTCTTATCCAAGTTGTCTCACCAAGTTAACACAATACACCCAGCTATGGCTGAAACTATATTAGTGTGATCGAGGCCTTGACAAGTGTTTAAAATGGATGGCACGAGACTTAAAATTTAATAGAGGGATTTTATTCAGTTTTAGTGATTTTACGTAAACAATGAAATAGCATATATTTTATTGATTTGTTCAATCACTAAACAATTTGGAGATTTTTTTTTTCCTTTTTTAGAAGACGAATCTCAATTCCGAAAATTAAAATTCGCTATAGAAAATCATAATTTTCGCTGATTTTATTATCATAAATTAACCCCTTAATTTATTCGAAATTAAGTCAATTAAAACATTTTAATTAACCCGGGCCCACATCTAACTAATCATCTTATCCTAATCCAATTAGGACTAATCTTATCCTAATCCAATTAGGACTTATCTTATCCTAATCCAATTAGGACTTATCTTATCCTAATCCTATTAGGACTAATCTTATCCTAATCCAATTAGGACTTATCTTATCCTAATCCAATTAGGACTAATCTTATCCTAATCCTATTAGGACTAATCTTATCCAAATCCAATTAGGACTTATCTTATCCTAATCCAATTAGGGATAAGGATTAGGACTTATCTTATCTTAATCCTATTAGGACTAATCTTATCCTAATCCAATTAGGACTTGAGATATTTGAATCCTAGCATATCACTAATAACAAGATTCTTGATATTTATCTCATATTCTAATTTGTTATCTATCTTTATCAAATAGAAACTTCATAACAAAATAGATATTTGCAATTTCGGTCCTCATCTAGATAATCACAAATATGTCATTGAATCATGAACTACTATCCCAATCGAATCTAATCATATTAGTTTCGAATTAATATTCAACCTTATACAATTCAAGAAACGTAAAACAATGTAACCTAAATATGCATATTGAATTACAGAGATTTCATCCATGCATCAATGCACAAAGAATAAAGATTATATCTAATGATTTCAATTAAATCACAAATATGTGTATCATATACACAAACGTGAAAATAAATCTCAAAGAAAACTTATGTATATCACATATACATCAACTATCAACATGCTTTCGATCATATATCATGTATATATCAGAAGAAAACATGCAATGAATTTAATGGAATCAAACTCGAAGGCTCTGGTACCACTGTTGGGTTTTGGGGTTCATACGCAGCGGAAATTACAAAACAATTTTGACAAAAACCCCAACAGGATCCGAATCTAATTCCATTAAAAACGTTTAAACCATGAAAAACATAATCACACCTCAGTCGCAATATACCTTTCTGAAGGTTGATCGATCTCTAAGGCGCTGCCAACGACGAACGCCCTCTACTAGTAGTCCACACATGAACGGTGGCCGAGATTCGAAGTGCTAGCTTCGAGAGAATACCAAATCTTTTGTTTCTCTCCAAAACGATCCAAAGCATACCAAAAACCCTAAGTCGTTTATGAAGCGAAAATAGAGTTTCGGCCTTTTGATCTTTCGTATGTGTATTCTAACTTAAAGCGTCTATTTATACAACCCTTGTATATAGACGGTTAAGTAAATTACACATATACCCCTACTTAAAGAAGTATAAGTGTAATACACTACAAGGACGTTTCAGTCATGAATTTTATCATATAAAATTCATTTTTCTGAACCATCTTAAAATCTCGCAAAACCATTCTTAGTGTGCGACCCAATAGGCTCATACAACGTTGGCAGTGTACCAAAACACATTTCGGTATACAAGTCGTAAGCGGCCTCTAGCAAGACATTATGACTACCCAAGTTGTATGAATATCAAATTGATACAACCTAATCAATAGTGTATATAACATCCTTTTGTCACACGATATCCTTTTGATCAAACATAAGGCATGGAATTGTCATCCAACATGTTCAATCGTACTAGTCTCGATCTCTAGGTAGACTGAAAACATCCAAGTGACATTGATCAATATCAATTCACTTAGACTAGGCCTTTTAACAGTCTAACACATCGAGGGATCCACTTTGGATATCTCTTTATATGAGAGGGACAAATTTTATCTTGATTACACAACTTCATCACATTGCTCACACAAGTAACCAATCACAACCTTTATAATCGTCCAGGTTAAAGACAACGTTTGATTGTGTCAAATCACTTGTGTTCCTAATGTTGAAGTCTCTGTAATCTCAAGTCAGAGGACCGGAATATATACCTATCATGAGAAACAACTATGACTTAATCCATGTGATGTTCTCATAGCGGGTCGGTCCAGTACTTTGTTCCCTAACAAGTACTCGTGATCTTGATTCGTATCCCTATACGTATAATCATCATATGATCATCAATCAAGACTCACACTAGTCTTAATTCATTATAGTTCCCGGTATAATGATCGACTAGGGACATTTAGGATATTTCTGTAAATACTCATTGATCTTATTATAGTGTAAACATGCAAATTAATTATAATAAACGGCAAATGAAATCCTCTATTTTATTAACTAAAAGTATTCATAAAGACAGTTAATGGATTGACCTAGGGCACATGCCCCATCACTAATCTATCATAAGTACCTCTACGTAAAGTTAAAATTTCTAATTAAGCAACCTAATGTAGATAATCTATCATGAAGTGCTGAAACACTAATTAATTTGAAACAAACAAGACTTAAGATTTTAAGTAAAGTTAAAATTTCTAAATAAGACTTAAAATTTCTAATTAAGCACAACCTAATGTAGATAATCGCATGATAGCCAGTAAATTCACTGAAAAATTGGGCATATGTGATCCTCTCCAAATAGGCACTAGAGGCACTGTGGGATCAGTACTTTTGCAGGAAATCGAGTACTTCAGAAATGTTGAAACCGATTTACTAAAGGACCTTAACAAACGAGAGGGGCAAATTGCGGATTTTGCTTCCAAAAAGGGTAAGCCAAAAAAGGTCGATGTGGAGGAAAAAGAAGAAATTCTTACCAAGCATGTGTAAAATGGCGGAATTCACAAAAACCACTAGGCTAGTTATGATTTCGAAGTTCAGTTATAGGAATTTGAAAACGGATGGGAAAGTAATGCAAGGTTGACAATGTGTCTCTTAGACAAATTATAGGAGTAAGTCCACAACTTGGGCAATGTTGGATACTTTCTTGCTAAATTTATTTCTTAAAAAAAGGAGTATCAACAGGCCAGAGTTGTACAATAACATCTCCAAAAGCAGCCGTATGACCCTCTCTCTATTTCAGCTATGCATCTCTTTCCATTCATACACTCGGATTCAACCTCCCTTGCATTACAACAAGCAAATCCAAGCTCTGATACCTATAAGAATGATGATTTCACATAAAGAAAAGGAAAATCAAAGATCAAAGCGCAATCTTCAATAACGACGAAATGTTAAACACGCAAAACAAAATACCAAACTTTAATTTCAAATACATACTATTCCTTTAACCCTAAATAACCTAAATCAATACTCTCACAATGTGACCCCGCTTTCGAATACATCGGAATCTGAAGATCTCTCATACAACTCAATTTTTTACATCAACAAGTATCATCTACTATTGTTGAGATGAATACCAAACCCTAACTTTAAAATACCTAATATTTCTTAAACCAAAACACTCAAAAACACAAAAATTATTGATAAACCCTGCGTAACGTAAACCAACACTCTCACCAATTCCTAGATCTACAGATAGAAATATATTCACATCAACAATTCATTACATCTGAATCAAGATTCTGAATGCTCTAAAAATTTCTCAAGATTGAGTCAACTCTACACCAATCTCAGCAAACTAGTGTGATCAAACAAAGAGAAATTAAATCAACGATGGAGAATCAATGAAGGTTGAAGAGGAGGAGATCGAGGTGACCTTAGATTGTTGAGGCTGACTTTGGCGATGTAAATACGTCTTCTGGAATGTCTTACATTCGACAATTGTGCTTCCCCCAGCCTTAGGGTTTCATTTCGAAGCTCGTTGTGCTTCCTAAACCCTAGGATTTCGTTTCAATAGAGAGAGAGAGAGCTTTCTCTACACCTCTCATGGTGGCGAAAAATCAGAGCAACGCGAACTCCACCTCTCTGAAGAAGAGAAAGCGAGTCGCAGCAAATGCTAAATCTTAAGGAACGAAAGCAGTCTCAAAGAAGTCGAACTTCTTCAAATCCAAGTCCGCGAATCCACCGAACAAGGTTTCGAAGAAGCCTTTCAAGTCGTCGTTCAAGCAGTCCGAGAAGTAACTTCCGAAATAGAAGCGCGAGTTTCGTATCCAAGCGAAAGTCAGAATGCAAAAATTAAATCAAACAAAACTCAAATCCTCACAAATCTCCAACGAATTCAGCAAAACAAAACTCAAAACCAAACAAGTTGTATAGAAACTGTGAAATTTGGCAGAGATTTCGGATTGATGAGCTTACTGGTGAGAGAGGAGCGAGCGCTGAAGATGATGGAGTTGATTCGGAGTCCGCCATTGAAGCTCTATCGATTGATCTGGATATTAATATATGGTTAGGGTTCGAGGTTCTTCTCCTCTGTTAGAGAGAGAGAAAGAGAGATTAGAATTTACGATTTGTTGGAAAATCGAGTCGGTGGGCATGGAAGCGTTTGGCTCATTTGTGTATGTTGACTTTGCTGATGATGGAGTAGCTGGCGAGCTCGAATTTGTTGAACGACGTGAAGCGCGAGAGGTGGTGGCGGTGGTGAAGGTCTCGATTGGGTTCTTGGGCGTTGCAGAGCGAGAGGGATTGATCGAAAGCCATTAACGGTGGAAAATAGAGTTCTGGGGCACGATTTTGGGGAATTAGGGTTAGGGTTTGGATTTGGGGGTTTTTGAGGAATGTAATTTGAGAAGGATTTGGTTTTGTATGTTATGAGAGTGCTTTGCGAAGGAAGAGAGAAAGGAAAGGATGGTGTTGCGTGCTGGTTAAGAAGGTGGGCCGGTTGCGCAGTGAGTGTTGTTTTTTCACATTGAGAGGGGTGGTCAAAGTCATGATGCTTGGCTTTGTTGGTTGTTTGTCTTTTCTTCAAAGTGTTAAACAAGATAGTAAAATTTAGATTTATTGAACTGTTTTGGACATATTTAAATAATCATGGTAAACTATGCGCCTGTGTACATTGAACTTTTTATTGTTTCAATGTGAGGGCGAGTGTTGGTCAAGTTTTAGTAGTTACATTATTATTTTTGCTTAATGTTAGGTTGTAATAAAAATCTTATTTTTCTTGTTGTTGCTTACCTAGAGCAATTATAAATTATTTTCTCACTTAGTTTTAAAAGTAATAACTAAAAATTAATATCTAATTATTATTTTTGTTTAATAACTTTTTTTGAAAGAATCTAATCTAATTGTTTTAGTTATACAATTAACACTAAATTAACTTTTTTTATTTTTTTATTTTTAAAATTTAACAACACTTATAAATTATGTGTCTTTAAATTTAAAGTTTAACAACACTTTGTAAATTATGTGTCTTTAGATTTAAAATCTAACAACACTTGTAAGTTATGTGTCTTTAGATTTAAAGTCTAACAACACTTATAAATTATGTGTCTTTAATTTTAAAATCTAACGACACTTGTAAATTATGTGTCTTTAAATTTAAAGTCTAACAACACTTGTAAGTTATGTGTCTGTTAGACTTGTAAATTATGTGTCTTTAATTTTAAAATCTAACAACACTTGTAAATTATGTGTCTTTAAATATAAAGTCTAACAACATTTTGTAAATTAAGTGTCTTTAAATTTAAAATCTAACAACACTTGTAAGTTATGCGTCTTTAGATTTAAAGTCTAACAACACTTGTAAACTATGTGTCTTTAATTTTAAAATCTAACAACACTTGTAAATTATGTGTCTTTAAATTAAAACTTAACAACACTAATAAACTTAACGACACTAATAAATTATGTCTTTAGATTTAAAGTCTAACAACACTTGTAAATTATGTGTCCTTAATTTTAAAATCTAACAACACTTGTAAATTATGTGTCTTTAAATATAAAGTCTAACAACACTTTGTAAATTAAGTGTCTTTAGATTTAAAATCTAACAACACATGTAAGTTATATGTCTTTAGATTTAAAG
Organism: Stephania yunnanensis; assembly: GCA_039657365.1. Lineage (NCBI taxonomy): Eukaryota > Viridiplantae > Streptophyta > Magnoliopsida > Ranunculales > Menispermaceae > Stephania > Stephania yunnanensis. The sequence goes on from CM077584.1 coordinate 25,545,834, forward strand.
TCTAACAACACTTGTAAATTATGTGTCTTTAATTTTAAAATCTAACAACACTTGTAAATTATGTGTCTTTAAATTTAAAACTTAACAACACTAATAAATTATATGTCTTTAGATTTAAAGTCTAACAACACTTGTAAATTATGTGTCTTTATATTTAAAGTCACAACACTTGTAATTATGTGTCCTTGGATTTGAAATTTAACAACACTTATAAATTATGTGTCTTTAAATTTAAAACTTAACAACACTAGTAAATTATATGTCCTTAGATTTAAAGTCTAACAACACTTCTAAATTATGTGTCTTTATATTTAAGGTCTAACAACAATTGTAAATTATGTGTCCTTAGATTTGAAATTTAACAACACATGTAAATTATGTGTCTTTAAATTTAAAACTTAACAACACTAGTAAATTATATGTCATTAAATATGAATCTTGACAACACATGTAAATTAGGGTCCCCAAATTTTAAATTTGATGTCACTAATTTACCAAACGTCTCTAATATAGGAGACACTTATAAATTATGCGTCTTTAAATATTAAAAATGACAACACTTATTGCTCGTGTCCTCATTTTTAATTTTAGCAACACTTATAAACTATGTGTCTTTAGAATTGAAACTTGACAACACTTTTAAATTAGTGTCTCCAGATTTTAAATTTGGCAACATTTTTTTAACAAGTGTCCTTAATTTTGAGACACTTTTACATTATACGTCTCGAGATTTTAAATTTGACGACGTTTTAATATCAAGTGTCCTTAATTTGGAGACACTTGTATGTTAAGTGTCTCAAAATTTTAAACTTGGCAACGCTTATATATCATGTGTCTCTAAAATTAAAATTTGAAGACATTTTTTATTAGTGTTGGCAAAAAAGTGTTGCTATAGACCCACTTTGTTGTAGTGTCTTCTTCATCAAATAATACATGTTGAGAGATATAAACTCTGCTATTTTTATTCGAACACTTGTAACCCTTGCGGATAGAGCTATAATTGAGAAATACACACTTCTCAGATCGAAACTAATACTTATGAGAATTATAAGACCTTGTATAAGGAAAACGAGTGCAACCAAACACTTTTAGAATACTATAATCAGGAACTCCGTTACATAACTTTCGATAGGGGGAGTTACCGGATAACACTTTTGAAGGTAATCTATTAATAAGAAAGACATCGGTAGCACAAACATCAAATCAAAATTGATAAGGTGAATGAGCTTGCGCTAGTAGTGTCAAACTCGTCTCCATAATGTATTTATGCTTCCTCTCAGCTCTTCTATTTTGTTCATAAGTGTGAGGGCAATAATGTTGAAATAAAATCCCATTAGCAACCAGAAAAGGTTTAAAACTCCAAAACTCACCACCCCAATCAAATTGTACATTTTTAATCTTTATAGGAAATTGATTTTCCACAAATGTTTTGAAACCAATAAAAGCAGTAACAACATCTGATTTCTTCTTTAATGGATACAACCATGTAAACCTTGTACAATCATCAACGAAATGTATATGGTAATTGTAACCATCATGAGAAGTTACTGGAGCTAGTCCCCATACAATTGTATGAATTAAGTCCAAAACATTTGAACTAAATGAATTTGACAATGGAAAAAGTAGCATGATGTTTTCCTAAAGATAAATAGTACAGAACCGCACTGGTGTTGATGGAGCTTTAATACGAGTTTTCAACAGTTGTTCAAGAGTAGACAATGAAGAATGTCCCGATCTCAAATGCCAAACATGATTTATTTGTCGTTGGGAAGCAATGAAAGCTTTATCAGCAACCTTATTTGTGATGTCAGAATGAGAAACAAAAAATTGGTACAAGCCATCCCTTAGTACTCCTTTCAGTAGTACTTGTTTCGACTTAGTATCCTTAACCAGGCAAGTAGATGAGTTAAGTTCTATAAGCACATCATTATCATGAGTCAATTGGGATATGCATGAAAAAATTTCTTAATATCAGGAACACATAGTATGTTAGGAAAAATATAAATGGCTACTGCAAAGGTCTTCTAGCATTACCAATTAATGTAATAGGTAAACAACTACTATTACCAACAACTAAAAAGTTATTACCTGAGTAAGGGGAACCATTTGTAATTTGATTAGGATTAGAAGTCACATATGAGGCAGCACCACTATCAGCATACTAAGAAGAATTTGCAATGGAATTAGTTGATGAATAGTAACTATGTGCATGTGTAGAGAAACATTATTGCTGAGGCATAGGTAACTAATGTGCTATAAAAGCCCCTTTGTGATGGCGAACCTGAGGACTTTGATTGTAATGATAAAATTGCAAGTGTAATGCTTTATTATTAGAATTAGCTCCCATGTAATTCATATCAGATTTGTTGTAACATACAAATGCAACATGCCCAACTTTGTTACATATCTGGTATGTTGGTCGACTATTGCCAAAGGATTTGAAACCACCACGTCCTTTAAAGCCGTCATTTTCTCTTCCTCTATTCGGATTTCCAGAACCTATATTTCCACTTCCAATATTATTAAAACTTTGTGAATTAGATTTGTAAGCACCTTCATGTCTAGACCTTACTGCAGCAGTATTTACAGATTGAGTAGATGAATGTAAATAAAAGGAATAGATACCAACTAAGGTTTGAGGTTTTACAAATTTTGCTTCAAAGCTTACTAAAGATGTTTGCAACTCTGGCCAAGTTAAGTTTCTTCTTTTTTCGAGCACAACTATAATTGGAAGATATTCTGAATCCAAACCAACTAGAAAACATGAAATCGAATCACGTACCAAAAATTTTTCACATGCCACTGCTAACTTGTCTGATAATTCTTTCATCTTCTTGAGATATTCTAACATTGTCATATTTCCCTTTCTCAATGTTTGAAGAGTTATTCCATTCAATTGAATCTGTACCTGATTTTGTGTTCCACGTAGCAATTCAACAGCCTTCCATAACTCTTGAGCAGATGTATTGTAACTCTGAACTTGAGATCCAACAGAATCCTCCAGTGTTGTTAGAAACCATGCCACCAACATTTGATCCTTCAAGGAGCAGTTTTATACTTTAGATTAACTTCTTCAGATCCAACCAAAAACTTATGTGGGCATTCTTCAGTTCCAACAAGAAACCATCAAAATGAAAACCTCCAATCACTAGAACAACAATCGACTTCTATCACAAGAAATTAGATTCATCTAATTTCATAGATACAATCTGACTTAACGAATTACCACATGGAGATAACACCGGTGTCATCATCGCCACTGATGATCTTGACAATCATGCTGATGATGAGCACGACAACGATGATGTAGCTTGTCCTCTTGGATCTACCATAGTGTGAGCATGAGAGCTTTGATACCATGTAAAACTTCATAAATGAACATCATGAAAACATGAACAGCTCTCTCTGTGTTGTTAACTAACAAATAGAGATGATGATCTTATTTATAGAACACAAGAATCATTACAACTGTAGATTACATATACACATGTTATCATCCTATCTCATCTGTAACTAATTTTATAATGTTTATTAGCTAAATACCATTCAACTATACTATATTAACTGATCACATACTCCACTCAGTAATGCTACCTAGTGGTTTATTCTCACAGTAAGGGACATCAATGTTCCCTAGTAGCATAATCAGATGTCTATTTTTGAAGGAAACAATAGCTGCTTGAGCAAGCCTATTGCACCAGCTTTTGTTACCATTCACTTTAACATAAAAGGGAAAAGCTAAAAAGAATAGGAGTGCAGACAAAGCATTAAAAGGGCAGGAACTTCGAAGCCCACTTTCCACCCCAAGTGATCGTAAATACAAACAATGACAGTCATATAAATCAACACCGTAAATGTCGAAGAAGCACAGTACCAATTGAAGTAGTTTTATATGGCTTTCTCATTTCTCGGGTTATCCTTGACATCCCACTGGTCTGCACCAAAGGCTAAGGAGCATGATCTAATCCCACCAACTTCGATCGACATGAATGCAAACGAGGAAAATTAGAGAGCTAGCTAGTTCAAACCCGCTAACTTGCAGCTATGGTTTGATGGTGTTGAAGATGTGTGGACCAAATGTTAGTCTTATATCGATTAAATGAAACTTCGAAATGAAGTATATAAGTGATTCACTCCTCCTAACTAGTGCCGAGGCATTTCGAGATAAAACTCAACACCTATAAGATTTAAAGGTGGTTAAGTTGGAAACAGTATCGGTGCCAATGGAAAAGATCCACGGGCTTGCACACACATGTGTAACGTGGCCATATATGAGAGTTTTTACTCTGTATTAGAGCCCAAGGTTCGGATGGGGCCTAGAAGAAAAAAAACCATTGGATCATGTGACTTTCGGTCTATAAGGAGTGTTGAAGATGTGTGGACCGAGAGTTAGTCCCACATAGATTAAATGAAACTTCGAAATGAAGTATATAAGTGATTTACTCCTCCCAACTAACACCAAGACTTTTTTAGATAAAACCCCACACCAATAAGATTTGAAAGTGGTTAACTTGGGGACAATATCCGTGCTAGCAAAGTAGACCCACAGGCTCGCACAGCTCATGTGTGACTATAATATGTACGTATTTATACTATTGTTGGGGTTTAAAGATTGTAGAACACTGAATATATGTATATGAATCTTTTGCTATACTTATTCCGCCTTTGATATATACATGGTATCTTTTTGCTGGGTTTTCCACTACTTAGGATTGTTAAACATTGCATAACTTACTCATTTGAAGACTTTCGCTATAAAATGATATTATAACTTCATAAATTGATTAACAAGCTAACTAAATTAGTAATACTTATATAAAGATCAATTATCTAGGTCAAGGTTAGCAGAAAAGTGTAACCAACCAGTTAGGTCGTGAGGCGTCAAGGATAAGATGATCATGACATGGTAGGGTTGGGTGACGTGGAATGTGACATAGCGGGTCAACAAGGCGGCCCGGAATTTAGGGTCGTCACAGTTTGGTATCAGGGAGAGGTCAAGCCTATGGGATGAAGCGCGGTTGTTCTTTAACTTGATACTGACGCTATAGTTGGTGTTAGAGCGAAGTCGATAGGACCTAAGACGAAAATTTAAAGGAAAGGGAAATAAAACTTAATAAATAAACCTTAGATGTGAACCTGAATTATAACCTTAGTTGAGAAGCAAATTTGACATGGGTAAGAATAGGTTTATACGTGTTATGTTTTGTTGTCTATATGATATATGTATATATATATACATATCAATGTTGATCCAGAGCAATCATCTCGATGCAGATCATGGAGGTGAGGTTGAGATTAAGGGGGAGTTTTTTTACCTTGAGACAAGGTAATCAGACACTGATACAGTATATGAAGCTATTTCAATATCTACTTCAGTTCACTATGGATGTGGCTAGGACTAAACGACTACAAATATATTATTTCGCATGAAGGGTTGATGATAGGATTGCTTAAGCAGTTGTGGCATTTGGAGCTCGTACTTTGCAAGAGATATTTGATTGTGCTTTGGCACAAGAGACCTTCTTGATGTAGAAAGAGCGTAGGCATATTCCTAGGTCAGAAGTAAAGACTAGACAGAGTTTTGGACAGAAGAGACAAAGAGATCGAGACGAAAAAGTGGATAGACAATACGGTCGAGACCGTAGGGATGATGATTAGATAGCTAGAGATTATGATGTACCCGCATTACCAGCGCCACCGTTGAGACAAGTACAAGACCAGGGAGGCAGGGACTGGAGATCACAGGGTCAAGGTCGGAGGTCAGGATATGGTTATTCGACTGCATGTTGGCAGTATGGGCAAGAGGCATCAAAAGGAATTGTCCTAAAATATCAGTGACTCCATCAGTGGTGACACGAACGTGGACTCGAAAGCCGATGTACGTGGTGACTGAGCCAGGTCGGGAGATATCTCAGCAGCGGGTTCAGGGTATGTGATTTGTTTTAGTTTTTAATAATTACAGTTTAAGTTCATACATGCATGGTGGTACTATGATGGTTTATAATGGTAGAATATTGTGTTATGACATGGGATTATTCTGGTAAGTAAGAGTAGGTCGCAGCATGGCATGAGATTGTCATGGTGAACTAAGGTAGGTTATAGCATGGCATGGGATTGTCATGGTATGATATTTTGTTAGGACTATTATGTTGGGATTCATGATAGGAGAGGTTTACAGCTACTGATGATAGGTAACTGGGTTAGGGAACTTGAACACGAAAATCAAATTGAGAATAGGTTGTTGATATGTTGGAAAGAGAGTAACTGATTTTGACAACATGCGCCTATGTCTCAGGGTAACATTACGTTCCCTACGATGGGAGTAGTGGAGTGTTTAAGGGACTATAGAAGGGTAATATCAAGGTGTGAGGTTTAGTCAAACGGGGATAGGTTAGATGCACAAGGATTTACTTGAGAATTAAATTTCGAGGATGAAATTTCTCCTAGTTTGGAAGAATTGTAACGACCAAAATTAATTAAACCAGGATTAGTGTTAATCTCAGAGATTCATAGTCGTAATTTGGGCATTACATGGTAAGCTCAGTTGGGTCGGACACGAGCACCGAGGGACTATATTATTTGTGGATGATAGTTGCGTATATGTGGTATTTAAAATTATTATTATTATGATGCACTGCATGTGTATATGTTGCTATCGGGCGAGTTAATGTGACGGGTGTTCGTCTCGAAAGGCATGTCGATGCGGGTATTGAGTAGGCAAACTATGGGTAAACTAGGAAACTCTATCAATTCACATTAGGATGACTAGTTAATCAACTAAAAGGGGTAATGTAACCATAGGCTAAGTTGATTAAACTAAAATAATAGGCCATGGCGTACCTCGAAATGCATGCCAAAATGCGGGGCACCTAGTGTTGGGTAGTCGAGGTTAGTGAGATCGCAAAATTTGTCATTATGGTGAATTTAAAACACTAATCGTATGTATTATAATGGGCCTAAGCTAAGTTAATTAAATCAAATAAATCAAGGCCTATAGTTTGGTTGTTAAATTAAAAACCATAAGACTTTCCTAGAGATACACATTGGCATATCTAGGAACTATGGGAGTATTAATTGGTGTCACTCGAATTTAGCTAGTGGGAGTTAGTGGGCTAAATGGCTAGAGGTGAACCACTAGATAAACCTCAGAATATGTAAATACATAGGGACCAAGGGTTATGAATCAATCCCATTTTGATATATATATATATATATATATATATATATATATATATATATATATATATATATATATATATATATATATAGGATCATTTATCAACACATGCAAATTAAACCAACTACATTACTGGGAAATTAGAGAGAATAGAGAGGTTTGGAGCTGGATTTCAGGAATTTGGAGGTCAAATTGGTGGATAAAACCTAAACAATCTTCTTCTTCATCTCCTATATTTTCATTTGAACCCAAATTTGGTGTTTTCTTGATAAAATTCGAATTAGAGGGTTAGATCCCTGGTTTTAATGAAAACTTGATGAAATATATGTTTCGTGATTGGTTTTATTAAGGATTTACAACTGGTTTTGAATAAATTAGTGTTCTTTATGAAATTGGAAAACTAGTGAATTAATAGGATTTGAGGAAATTGATCAAATTGTTGTTCTGAGGTTATTCTAATTACGTCAATTTGATATGGAGAGGGTATTAAATGAGTCTAGTTAGCTAACTGGGGAGTTTGAGATGGAATTCTTGAGTTGAGAATTTTGTCACAGATTGTAATTAGCACGCTAATCAGTCTGGGCACTTAACTATTTTTTTTCAAAATGAAGAACAGTAGCGCGCTATACATATCTCCTAGCACGCTAACTTCACTTAACACGCTAATGCTAGATAAAAACTGAATTTAAGGGATTGTTTTGGGATTTTAGACTTAATACATATCACAAACACCTATAAATATACTAAATATGTAAAATTGGACTTCAGGGACTTAGGGGACCGTAGCTCAAGTATTGGGGAGCTAGTTGGGTAAGATTTTGGGAGTCCGAGGAAGTTGGAGCGCGGATTGAGGTGAGTAAACCCATTGGAATGTCTCATAGTATTCATGGTCGATTGTATCGAAATTAGATTACATGTGTGACTGCTGGTAGGCACACATGGGGTTTTGCTACTCCTATTTCGGTTTGCGTATATATTGTTTATGGCTAAATCGTTTGAACGGGTTACTTGTGTTTAGAGCTCGTGCCGACGACAGTAGGATATATTTACGACCGTCGGGAGGGACTTAGGGTGTTCCCTTTACTTGAAATAGCGTATGGAGGGGTTCATTTGGTAACTGAAGTTGGGATTTAGTCATTGTAAGCCTGTAAGTATATACGTAGTTCTTATTCGATTTTATCGATTACTAGCTGGTTTACTCGTGATTATACGACTGTGTACTTATTAATGATTTATTTTCGAGCATGTTTAGGTTGTATGTGCTATTTATTTATTTCATGCTACTGATTTTTCTTATCTTGTGTTGCCTATATTTATGGGAATATGACATACTGTTGTCATGTGTTATATTTGGATGTCTCGTAGATTATCAATTTTATTTCATGAATATTGTGTAGACTTTTTTTGGGTCAATAGACTTGTCACAGTATTTGTTGGGTGACTGAGTGCAGGTCCTTCAACCAGCAAGGGCAAAGGAAAGATGTATTGGGCAACTACCTCTGAGATTATGGAACCAGCTCGTGTGTGACTACAATATGTACGTATTTATATTTTGTCAAGTTTTAGGGACTGTAGAACACTGAATACATGTACATGAGTTTTTTCTTTGCTTATTCCGCCTTCGATATATACATGGTATCTTTTTGCTAGGTTTTCCGCTACTTTAGATTTTTAAATATTTCATAACTTACTCATTTAAAGACTTCTGCATAAAATGGTATTTTAACTTCGTAAATTGATTAACAAGCTAACTAAATCAGTAATACTTATATAAAGATTAATTAGTTAGGTTAAGGTTAGCTAAAAAAGAGTAAGCAACCAATTAGGTCGCGAGACATCAAGGATAAGAAGACCATGACATGGCAAGGCTTGGTGACGTGGAATTCGATATGGCGAGTCAACTAGGTGGCCTGAAACTTAGGGCTGTCACAGTTCTCTAACTAATTTAACCTTACCTAAACCCAATTTATTTGGATTACTTTGATATTAGGGACCCAGGGAATTGTAGCCAGGTATCGAGTACACTTTCGGGGTCCCTTTAGAGGCTTTGCGGTCGATGATTCAACATATTTGAGGTGCGTAAACCCATTAAAATGCCTCACATAATCCATGGTTTTGTTTTATCGATATCTGATTACATGTGTGACTCATAGTGGGCACACATGGATTTTCTACTCCTATTTAAATTTGCGTATATATTATTTGTGGCTAAATCACTTGCATAGGTTTCTTATGTTTAGTGTTTGTGTCAACGTCAGTAGAATATATATATACGACTGTCAGAATGGATGTAAGGTGTTCCCTTTACTTGAAATAGCGTCTGGATGGGTTCATCCGTTAATTGTAGTTGGGGTTTAGTCACTGTAAGTCTGTAAGTATATAAGTAATTCATGTCCTGTTTTATCTATTACTCTCTGGTTTTGGTCAGGGTTTTCTCGTGATTGTACGATTTTTTATTTATTAATGCTTTATTTTCAAGCCTGTCTATTTACTATATGTTGTTTATTAATCGCTAATGTTTTTGTTTGTTGTATGTCGCTTACATTCATGGGAATATAACTTACTATTTTCAAAGGTCATATTCACATGTCTCATAGTTTATCAGTTTTATTTCATGAATATGGTGTGGACTTTTTTGGGATTTTACACACTGGACTCGGCATTGTATTTGTTGGATGACCGAGTGCAGTTCCATCGATGAGCAAGGTCAATGATGTATTGGGCAATTACAACAGAGATAATGATACCAGCTCGTGCTTGGCTACATTTTGTATATATATATATATGTTTTTGTTGGGTTTTGGGGACTGTAGAACACTAAATACATGTATATAGATCTCTCGTTGTATTATTTCGTCTTTGTTACGTACATGGTATCAATTTGCCAGGTTTTCCACTACTTACAATTGTTAAATATGCATAATTTACTAAGTCTTAAAGACTTCTACTGTAAAATTGTAATATAACTTGATAAATTGACTAACTGGTGAATTAAATCACTAATACTTACATGAAGATTAATTACCTAAGTTGGGGTTTAATAGAAAGCGTGTAAGTAACCAGTTAGGTAGCGGGGCATCATAGATAAGCAGGCCACTATATGGCGAGGCTTGGTAACGTGTGATGCCACGTGGTGGGTGCCTGGGCGGCCTCAAAGTTTGGGGCCATCATTGTTTGGTATCAAAGCGAGGTTCAATGGAGCCTAAGGAAGCGCGAAAAGAAAAGGGGATAAAACTTAAACAAACAAACATTAGATATGGAAACATGAAGATCTTGACTTAGAATCCTAGTTCGGAAATAAATTTTAGTCGAGTAGTGATAGGGCTTATATATGTGTTATGTTTTTTTATTTTTTATGTGAAATACACGTATACAGAAGATGATCAGACATGCATTATTTGTCAAGATGGACAGACAATTGGATCTAGCTAGACGTTTAGATGACACGTGCGATCTGGTACACTACACCAAATCAGATTGTTTCAGAGCTACGTACCAAGTATCTTCAAGATGACTTCGACATATAAGTGTATTTTAGCTTTTGCAGCAACACACACACTTTCAATAGAGCGGTGTCTGAATGGAGTACGAGGACTGAAGGGAGATGTGCAGAGTAGCATAGTGTAGATAAGTCTTCTACAACAAGTACAATTTTTATTAAGATTCAGCCAAGGATGAGGGAGAGCTTCAGAAGATCTACAACAAGACCTTAGCTCATGAGAACTCTCATGAGAACTATCGACTGACCACTGCCAACACATATGTACAGTTGATGAAGGACACTTAGAGCTAAGCTTCATGTTGAATAGACAAAGAGATCAAGATGATAGAGAGGATAGAAAATACGGTCGAGGCCGTAGAGATGATGATCAGACAATCAGAGTTTATGTTGTACCCGCACTACCAGCGTCGCTGCAAAGAGAGACTCAGGACATGGGAGGCAAGGATTGGAGATGACATGGTCAGGGCCAGAGGTCAAGGAGTCGACGGGCGGGACTAAGATGGAAGACCATGTGTTGGCGATGTGGGCAGGGGGGGTCATGTCAAAAGGGACAGTCCACGGAGATCAGCGACTCCCAGCAGGGGTAACACTGATGCAAACTTAAGAGTTGATGCACGTGGTAGCTGAGCCAGGCTGAGAGACATCCCAACACCTGGTTTAGGGTACGTGATTTAAGATTTCGAATAATTATTGTTAAAGTCCATGTGTGCACGGTAGGTTAAGGTAGATCATGTTATGTCATGGTATAGATGGTTATGTCTATTATGTTGTGATACATGATAGGAAAAGTTTGCGATTACCCGGTGTTACGTAACTAGGTTAAGGAAACTTGGGCACATAATCGAGCTGATAGTAGGTTGTAGAGGTGTCGGTGAGTGTGAATGTCAAACCCCTCGTCATTAAGATGACTAACTGGCTGAAGTTACCTTAATCCACTGATAATTTAGTCAACCTAATCCATTCTTTCAACTTTGACCTCAAAATATTTTACATTTTAATCCTAAATAAGGCTCCAAAACTAAATTTATATTCTCACAACTCCCCACAGTTCACTATATATATTGAATTCAAATTTATAACAAACGAACTTAGAGTCTCCAATAACTTAATTGCAACCTTATAATCCCATTGTACACCAAAATTGAAATGTAAACATCTCAATATATTTAGGAGACTCTTATAACCATTCAAAAGCATTTCCCATCTTACATTCACCCCAACAATCCCAAAAATAATATGTATAAAAATTTACAACAAAACTTTACTTTGACTTTTGAAAACAATTACCAAACATCTTCGAGTCTTGTCCATTTGCCTATTTTCTTCATATAAAATCTGACACTATCAAAAACAACTCGAAGATGTCGGACAAATAAATTCCTATATTGATTTATACTCCTGCAATTTTTAGTCTAATTCATGGAGACGTGTAATTGCATTTCCAAATAATCAATAAGATATGCGTCAACATGACATGCAATCTACTCTGTCGTTGTCTCCTAACTATAATCAGACTTTCAATTCCTAAAAGAGTACAGAGACAATATTAAGAGATCATGAAATGCATAGATAACTTGTCGGCGTTAGACTCCGCTAGTTTCACTAGATGGTGTTGCAGAAGGACTGAAACCTAGTTTCAATCAAACCAGACTGCAAAACAAGCTTATCCCCTCACTCACTCTATGTATGTATGACTAATAATGATAAAATGCAATGTAGACTATGATACAATTAGAGGTACAAAAATATTCAATCAATAGTAAAGATCACTATAGGGTTTACTTACAACCAAACTAATTTTGAGCTTATTTTTCGATGTTCTTGGAGCTTCGGATCACCTTAAAGATGGTTCCAATAGCTTTTCTGCATACCAATTATATTATAGGTCAAGCTTTAAGTGAAACTAAATCATGAAACCTAATGAAGATTGCGGCCAAAGTATGCCTGAGAACAATTTCCAAAAATATAAATTTATTTAACTGTTTCAGCTGCTTTTCAACTAGCCAACTTGGGGTAACTTTTTAACCTTTAAAACCTCAATATTTGTCATGATGACCTGAAAGGAACTTGTAGTACTCATGTCATACATTTCATAGACTCTAAAAATACTCAAATCGGATCATAGACGGAGAAGTTATGAATCTTCCGATATGGCCTATCAACTAGGCAAGCTTTATCAATTTTGAACTGAAAAACATCTCCAAATCATTATTTTCGCAATTAAAACTTCAAAACTCGACAACAAACAACACGAAACCACTCGATTCCAACATCAAAAATATTCCAACTGCCCGTGGAGTCAAATTGGATTAAAACCAGTAATCCATTCATCCAAAAACCTAATTTAAATCAATATCAACTATAAAAATATCTCCAAAATATTTATCAACTGAATCACATTAGTTCATCAACCTGATACATCAATTCTGAACAATCCATATCAATTCCTATCAAAACCCCACGAAATATTTCAAAAAATCGCAAGAATTTAAATTGAATTTAGGAAATGCCTAGCATTGAGTATTTACCAAATTACGGGCCGAATACCTCGTTTTCACTGCGAAGACTTAGCTCAAATTGATAATCTCGCGATGCTCTACGATTTCGCATAAAGAAACCAGGCGAAAATTGGATGTCGGGAGTTCGCGGAACGAAAGTAAGAGCAGAGGGGGTTTAAGATCGAAAGTTTCAATCGTTCTGTTGAAATCAATTGAAACATTTGATTTTGATTTCATTTATATATAGATATATTTATATATAAACCCTCAACTGCTTGTCGGCAGCTTAATTTTTTTATTTATTAATTTTAAAAATCCTTATTTTGACGTGTTTTAGCTTCCAACGCTAATTTTCGATCCTTTTTTTACCGAATTGAACTAAACTCTTGATAAAATAGTCTATCTTCATAAAATATCCATAACATTGGTTTTGGTCACACCAAAACTCCAAAAATTTTAACTCTTTCCACGTCATACTAAAATCTTATGGACCAATTTTCTTGCCATATTTAGTCAAACGTGCCCTGATTTAGATCCAATCTCAACCGCGACCACCACCAACTGATACGAAACTCGAGGCAAAGTTTTGTACCAACTTTGTTCTCACATTATATTACACCAATCTCGAGTTGCACGCAAATCACAACGAAATCTTCATGTGGGGATTAACTCTTAGATAATTAGTTTTCAAACAACTATTATTTATTTTCACTATTGTCCTTTAGACACGCACTTGCAACCCCGAGTATCACCAAATGAGGATAACCTTAACACACCGTAACTTCAAGACAAAATAACGCATATTACATCTACTTGGTATGCAACACGAAAAAAAAAATTTAAACTTATGATCTCTGATCCGTAATACAAGGGTCCCACCTCGGATACTTAAATCTTAAATTAAATTTGAAAATACTAAATTGGGTGTCCAATCAAGTTTATAAAATTCTCAAATGTCACGATCTTTCCAAATAATTAAAAATTATGTTCTCAAAATTTAAACTTACAAGTTACTGAACCAAAAGAGATATGACAAAAATGATCCTTCATATAAAACTCTTTCAATCCAAACCTGTAAAACTATTTTCGAGGTGAACCGTTAAGTGGACCCAATTACTTTCGTTGTAATTAACAACTCGGTGGTAGAGATCATCTGATTTTAACTTTTCATTTCAAACATCTTGGTTTAATGAAAAGTTATCTCTGTTACTTTGCAATCCCAGCAAATTTTGAATTTTGACGAGTTAAACAATCAACTTTGTAGAATATCCAATAACCTTAGTTCACTTCATATTTCATGTCTTGAATCCCATTTAAGTATCAATACATATCAAGATCTATCCTTTCTTGCTTTTTATAAAACAATTTTCATTCTTAATTGAGTAACTATTCCACAAAATATTGATAATTCTTTCCTTATCCACCTAAACTCAAATATATCCATACTTGTTTACTTTCTCATCACTAACCATTCTTTATAAGAATTGTCGATCGACCAATTCTTAGACTATCATTAGTCTAAAATTACACAGTGATACAAAAAATATTTGAGCACAACATTAGATATTAAGTAGAGTTATGTGTTTATCTGATCCATCATCTTTCCAGCCTTTCTCAATAGAAACCTAGAATTGCATAAGTCATCTCATGACTATAGATCTCTAATTACATCTACCACTCAATAACAAGAGATCTCAAATTATAATCCTATCAGAAAATGAAACTTGGCACATCGTGCAACTCTCACTCATTCTCTAAATATCTACTCACAATATCACTTATATTATGGAAAAAAAGCAACTACCAATTTTAACTCGTTAGCTAATTCAATTAACTTTTCTTTTGTCTGGTAAGAAAATCAATAACTTTTCTAACTTCGTTAAATCATTTTCTATTTATGAGTTCACCAAGAACCTCATTCCATTCAATTACCAAGATCTTTCATAATCTCATGTCTTAATCACTTACTATTCACCAACTTCTGTCTTGACCTGAATAGATATGTTCATCCTTAACTTGAGTAGACATACATTTTTAAAGAAAGTTATCAACATATTTGATGATTATACTCTTATAGCATGACTTTTAACTTGTATCTAATACAAGTAATAAATATGATATTTCTCTTTGCCTTTACTCAATACACTGGAAGAGCACTCGATTTTTTAAACATATCAAGTCAGATAGATTGTCTTCTATTTAATATTCTACAAACCACTATGAGTAATATTGACTAAATGAGCTGTAAGTTGTATGTTTCTTTTCATTTTATTTGTATCTTCACTACCATTTCAGGTATATTATATCAACTCCAACTTAAGATAATATAGTACTTAAAACTTCACTACTAACTAATTAAGTGGTGTAGTACTATAATTGAACCAATGTACAACGCATTCACTGATATTAGTTGTAAATTACTTTGGTTCAAAACTTTCAACTTTTAGAGTTTGAAACCTGGTAAGATCATTATAAAGATATATCACATTCCATTAAACTTATAGTTTGACATCCTAATTGGATCGAGACTCATTTACCTGAAATTTCGCTTTTTTCATGCGTATGTGAGAATTTCTTGACCATTTATTTGCCTATACTTAAGCTTCTAATTGACTCCAACGAAACTTCATTGACTTTTAAATTTCAAGTATCACCAACTCATTCGATTATTCAAACACAAGTAAATGTGTTACACTAGTCTTCTACTCTGTGAATGAATCAAGATTATAAAACAGAGTTATTTAAACTTTTGGTCATGCACAACTACTCCAGTGTTTGGCTTTGACTGAAGGATTCCATTCGTGTCACTTCCATCAATCATAAATCATCTCTACGTCTCATTTTATTTTATACACAGAGTCCACTCCGTTCGATTTTTTTTCAATCTTAGCTATTCTCACATTGATTTCAATCTTAGTCCGTTTATAAACTTACCACGACTTTCACTCAATAACCAAGTCACTTACAGCTCTTTAATCTTGATTGACAAAGGAAATTTATAACTTTTTCTCTTTGAAAATATAGCTAAGGACAATGTGACTTCTTATGATCATTTAATCAATTGAAGTCTTCTTTGGCTAACATTTATTTGAATCAAAGAAATTTCGTGACTCAAACAGTTAAGCTGTTTGTTATTGCCTTAATTTTCTTCGTTAGTCTCAGATTTCTCGACTTTTCATTTTCTCAAAAAGAAATTCGGTACTTTTCAAGAGACTGTGTAAAATGACTTTGTATCTTATTGTTCATCAAATTACTTCTTATGAATTCACCTTTCTATTATTATTCAACTGAAAAGATAGAAGAATTTGAATTTTCAAACTCTGATTAACTTAATGACTAATTAAATTCTTAAAGGATGTTGTTTCAAATCTTTAATTCATATAAATAGAAATTCTCGCAATATAGGTGCTCATATTGTCATCCTATACCAATCACTTAATGATATTCAATCTGTACATCAATCTCTTTATTTATTATATTTTAGGTCGTACTAATATGCATCATTACTCAATGTCGTTAGAAGTGATTATTGGGTACTTTGAGTCTCAAAACACAATCGCTTGTTTTGATGTTTAATAGCTAATCAAAGCTATTATTAGACCATTTACAAAACACCTTAACTTCTGACAAGTTGGTCTTATCACTGTAATTTTCATTTTAAGTTAGAAGTTTTTGTTCATCTTTGTTTTATAACAACACCTTACTTTTAACTCATGTATTTTTTAGCTGCTTTATTAGTTTTTTATTCAACTCATAAAACCACTATACTCATTGTCACTTAAGCATAAGTAACTTGAGTAATAAACAATTAAAATTTTTAATACTTCTTTTTAGAAGTTGTTGATTGTTCAAAACCATGGTTTTATTCCAATTTCACTTGATGTTTTATTTTGGAAAGGAGACAATACTTTACTTCAAAGTATTTTATTTTAATAGAAACCAAATTATATAACTTTATTTGATTTTATCACAATCCCATTTTGATTCTCAGTCATATTCAATTTTTCTAATCAATTTCTGCTTTCAAAATCTTGTGTCTCTGTTTTCCTTGTTGAAACCATTTTAACATTTTTCTGAGCATTTTATAATTGTAATAGTTTGATACTTTCAATTTTCATGAAATCCATGTTCAGTACTTATATACTTGAATTATTTGGATTTTTTCCATCCAATTTCCAATTGGTTTCATAATTGATACTTTCATCAATTTATTAGTAGCAAACTACTTACAATACCTTTGTGAATTTTGACTTTATAAGTTTATTTTACATCCTAATCATGCTCAGTTTAGTTTCATAAACTTATTCTCTTTTTTAATTATCCGTTTCCAATCTTACTCGTCGTATCTTACGAGTTAAGTATCGAAAGGAAGAAGAGAACAAACTTTATATCGCATATCTAGCAATGATACATTCATATAATACAAATATAACACAATCATTCAAATACCCCAGCTCACGGTCACTTTTCAACTAATCGCGCACAATCATTCTTTGGTTTTTAACCAAAGTTTATCCTTAATTGAGCCAAACCTTAAACTCTGACACTAAGTTTGTCAACCATTTCGTCATTAAGGCGACTGACCGGCGTAGATTACCTTAATCTTTTTGTAAACCTAGTCAACCTAATTCATTATTTTGACTTTTACCTCAAAATGCTTTGCATTTTAATCCTTAATAAGGCTCCAAAATTAAATTTATATCCTCAATGAGACTTAATTCATGATTTATTCAATTGGATCAAATTAGAAAATAATACTAATTATTCTTCGTATTTTTTATAAAAATTTCGACGCACCTCCCCTAAATATGGCCGCCAAAAAATTTACCTAATAGACAGTATAATTGAGGAGAGGTCTAAAAGGACTCAGTACTCCCTACAGTACATAATATATATTGAATTGAAATTTATAACAAAACTAACTTAGAGTCTCCGATAGGTTAATTACATCCTTATAATCCCATTGTACAACAAAATTGAAATGTAAACCTCTCAATTTATTTTAAACTAACTTAGGAGACTCTTATAACCATCCAACAACATTTCACATCCTACACTCACCCCCAAGAATCCCAAAAATAATATATATATAACAATTTACAACAAGAATTTACTTTAACTTTTGAAAACAATTATTAAAGATCTTCGAGTCTTGCCCATTTGTCTATTGTCATCATATAAAATTTGACACCATCAAAAACAACTCGAAGATGTCAGGCAAGTAAATTCCTACAGTGATTTGTACTCCTGCAATTGTCAGTTTGATACATGGAGGCATGTAATGGCATTTTTAAATAATCAACAAGATATATGCGTCAACATGATATTCAATCTATTGTGTCGCTGTCTCCTAACGTAATCAAACGTTGACTTCCAAAAATAGTACAGAGACAATATTAAGAGATCATGAAATGCATAGATAACTTGTCGGTGTTAAAATCTGCTAGTCTCACTAGACAACTTAGAGGCAGTATAGAAACCTAGTTTCAATCAAACCAGACTCCGAAACAAGCTTATCCCCCTTACTCGCTCTATGCATGCATGACCAAAAATGGTAAAATGCAATGCATATTATGATACAATTATAAGCATAGAAATACTCAATCAATAATAAAGAACACTGTAGGGTTTACTTATAACCAAACTAACTTTGAGCTTAATTTTTCGATGTTACGGGAGCGTCGGATCACCTTGAAGATGGTTCTAATAGCTTCCCTGCATACTAATTATATTATGGGCCAAGCTTCAAGTGAAACTAAATAATGAAACCCAATAAAGCCGTAGCCAAAGTACGCTTGAGAACAGTTTTCAAAAATATTAATTTATGTAATTGTTTCAACTGCCTTTCAACTAACCAACTTGGGGTAGCTTTTTAACCTTCAAAACCTCAATATTTAAAATAATAACCTAAAGCGAACTTGCAGTACTAGTGTCATACTTTCCATAAACTCCAAGAACACTCAAATCAAATCACTGATGGAAACGTTATGAATTTTCCAATATAGCATGTCAACTAGGCAAACTTAATAAGTTTTGAACTAAAAAACGTCTCCAAATCAATATTTTCACAATTAAAATTTTAAAACTCGACAACAAAACCACGAAACCACTCGGTTCCAACATCAAAATATTACTACAGCCCGTGCAATCAAATTGGATCAAAATCATTAATCCATTCATCCAAAAACCCAATTTAAATCAATATCAACTATAAAACATCTCCAAAATAGTTATCAACTAAATCACATTAGTTCAATGCATCAAAACCCTAACCTACGTCGGTGGAATTTATTCCAAATCGATCACATCAACCCAATACATCAGTTCTAAACAATCTTTATCAATTCCTATCAAAACCTCGCGAAGAAAAATAAAAAAAATTTGTGAGAATTTAAATTGAATTGAGGAAAATGGCCAGCATTGAATATTTACCAAATTGTGGGTCGAATACCTCATTTTTACCTTGGAAACTTAGCTCAAATTGACCGTCCCGCGATGCTCTACAATTTTGCAAAAAGAAATTGAGCGAAAATCAGATATCGGGAGCTCGCAGAACGAAAGTAAGAGTGGAAAAGGAATAAGATCGAAAGTTTCAATCTTTCAATTAAAATCAATTGAAATATTTGATTTGAATTTCATTTATATATATATATATATATAAACCCTTAGCAACTTGTCAGCATCTTAATTTTTTATTTATTAATTTTAGAAATTCCTATTTTAACGTGTTTTGGCTTTCGACGCTCATTTTTTATCTCGTTTTTCACCAAATAAAATAAGACTCTTAACGAAATAGTTCATCTTCATAAAATATCCATAACACGGCTTTTGGTCAAACCAAAACCCCAAAAATCTTAACTTTTTCCACGACATTCTAAAATCTTATGGACCAATTTTCTTGCCATATTTAGCCAAACGTGCCATGATTTAGACCAAATCTCAACCGTGGCTATTACCAACTGATACAAAACTCATGATAAAGTCTTGTACCAACTTCGTTCTCACATTACATTACACCAATCCCGACTTGCACACAAATTAAGATGAAATCTTCACGTGGGGATTAACTCTTAGTTAATTAGTTTTCGAACAACTATAATTTATTTTCACTATTGCCATTCAGACACGCACTTGCAACCCCGAGTATTACCGAATGAGGATACACTTCAACATACCCAAACTTCAAGACAAAATAACGTATATTACATTCACTAGTCATGCAATATGAAAAAAATAATATTTAAATTTATGAACTTTGATCCGTAATACATGGGTCCTACCTCGGATACTTAAATCTTAAATTAAATCTGAAAATACTTAATTAGGTATCTAATCAAATTTATAAAATTCTCGAATGTCACAGTGACAGATCGTGATCACCTCATTGGTACGCGCCTATGTCTCATTACAACACTACGTCATCTGTGATAAGTACGAGAGTAGTAGGGTGTTTAAAAGATCGTAGAATGGTACTATCATAGTGTGAGGCATGGTTACATTGGGATGGTTACATTGGGATTGGTTAGATAACTAGATCTTCGTCGAGACCTAAATTTCGGGGATGAAACTCCCCTTAGTTGGGAAGATTGTAACAGCTCAAATTAATTAAACTAGGATTATCGTTAATCTCAGGGATTAACGGGTGTAATTTGGACGTTAAGTGGACAACTCGGTTGGCTTAGACATGAGAATCGAGGGTATATGTTATTTATGGATGATAGTCACTTATAATGCGGTGTTTAAAATTATTATATTATTGTATTGCATCGCATGTGTGCACGTTGCTATCGGTATGTACATTAGGAAACGTGTCGACGCGGGTATTAGGTAGGAGTTACCCTGGGATGTTAGACTAATCTAAATAGGAGGATATGATTTCTAATTAAAACTATAACCTAAGTTATATCATTTAATAAACTAAAATATGGCATACCTCGAGATGCATGTCGGGTACAAAGGGGCACCGGTAAGTCTTAGAGTAATTGAAAGGTTAGCATGACTGTAAATAAGTTAAATATATGACTAAACACACTAACCATATGTTATAAGGTGCCTAGGTGAATTAATTTGATTTAACATAAACTAAAGTCCTATAGTTGGATAGGAATTTAATTGAACGCATGATCAACCTAGTGATGATCCTAGAATACATATAACAAGGTAAGATGAGTGGCTTTCATGTGGGACAAGTGGCTTTATATGGGACAAGTGGTTTTCATTTGGGGACAAGTGGCATTAAGGGAGGATACATATCCTAGCAATTAACTAATGGTAAATCAAAGATTTGGCTAATTAATCCACTTACTAATATAAGTATATAAGGCATATACTTAATGGATGAGATTAACACATACATTTGAGCTGAGAAATTAGATGAATTAAGGAGGGTCTTAGCTGAGAAACTCTGGGAGATCAAGGAGAGTTAGAGCTCAAATCAAAGTCTCATCAACGCTAGGTACACATCTCTCTATTTCAAATTTGAAACCAATTCTGGTTTTTGACCATTTTCATTGAGTAGATGATTTCAGTCTTTGCAATTGGTTTACATAGTTAGATTCATCATTTCAAGACGATAATCCAACTATTAAGAAGTTCTTAATTTGGTTTTGAAATAAAAATATATATGAATTTTTGAAGTTGTAAGGCCAAAACTGAAATTCAGCATGTTTTATTATGAACCAGCCTATGTAATTTGGTCATAACTTGATCATTTTAAATCGAAATGAACCCAATTTGGTGGCATTTCAAAGCTAACTCAAAGGGGAACAACCTTTATCAAACTAAAGGTTTTGTAATTCGAATGTTTTCATGTCCAAAAGTTCTCTACAAGTAGGCGATTTAATGCCCTACATGAGTTTTGAAACTAAACTTTTAAAAGGCATAACTCCCTAATTACTTATCCAAATAAGCTTATCTTTTAATATGTCCTTATTGGATACGTTAGCTGCCTTATGACCAAAAATCATGATTTTTGAAACTACAGATTTGGAGAAATGAATTTTCTAATTCTGTTGGTTGGATTAGGTCCCAATTTGAGCTATTTTTGGTAGAATCACGATATCGCTTTCGTTTTAAGTCATAATTTCGCAAACCTAACCTTTTCAGAAAGCTAAGATAGAGATTAACAAACTTTGTACTCAGAGAAGATTTTGAGATTTGAACTATTTCGCGCTTAAAAGTGTGCTGCAATACATGACTAGAATTTGAATATTATTTAGTCTTTAGGAGTTGTTTTAGGTTAAGGTTCTAAAACTCATTTGACCATACCTAACCCCAATTTATTTGGATTACTTTGATATTATGAACCCAGGGAATTATAGCTGGATATCAAGTACACTTTCGGGTCGTTTAAAAGGCTTCGCGATAGAGGAGTCGATGTATTTGAAGTGCGTAAACCCATTGGAATGCCTCACATAATTCATGGTTTCGTTTTATCGATATTGGATTACATGTGTGACTAATGGTTGGCAAACATATGTTTCAACTTCTATTTTGATTTACAAATATATTGGTTGTGGCCAAATCACTTGCACGAGTTACTTATGTTTAATGCTCGTGTCGACGCCAATAGAATATATCTACGACCGTCAGGAGAAGGTGTTCCCTTGACTTGAAATAGCGTCTGGAGGGGTTCATCCGTTAAACATAGTTGTGGCTTAGTCACTATAAGCCTGTAAGTATATACGTGGTTCATGTCCTATTTTATCGATTACCGGCTAGTTTAGGTCAGAGTTTTCTTGTGATTATACGGTTGTGTATTTATTAATGCTTTTATTTTCGAGACTATTTATTTAGTATGTGTTGTTTATTAATTGCTAATGTTTTTATATGTCGTATGTTGCCTACATTCATAAGAGTATGACTTACTGTTGTCAGAGTTCATATTCGTATGTCTCGTAGTTTATCAGTTTTATTTCATGAATATTGTGTGGATTTCTCTAGGGATTTTACACGCTGGACTCGGCATTGTATTGTGTGGATTTCTCACAGGGCTCAAGATTGTCGCCATAAGAAAGATCAGAATTTTGATAATTCTGGTGTGAACAACCAAGCAAATGTTACTGACATGGAAATTGATAATACTGACTTTGATCTCACTGCAGTTGTTTCTGAAACTAATATGGTTTCTGATGTCAAAGGATGGTGGATCGATACTGGTGCAACGAGGCACATATGCAGTGACAAAACCTTATTTTCTGAGTTTCATCCGACTGATAGTGAAGAGAAACTTTACATGGGAAACTCATCCTCCTCCGTGGTTGAAGGCAAAGGAACAGTGAAGATGAAGTTCACGTCTGGAAAAATAGAACTCTCAAGAATATGATTAATTTTATGTTGAATGATTCTGGGCTTCCCCAAAACTTGTGGGGTGAAGCATTACCGACTGCAAATACAAATGTGGGGTATTGTTGTAATATATTGAGTTTGTATTGTATCCATTATTAGTCCCACATGGGAAAGAAACTTTTTGTTTCTTTCCTTATAAGAGATTTTTCACTTGAAAGTCTTAGTTAAGTGAATGTGGGGTTGGAGGCAAAGACCATGGGTATTCCCCATTGATTAATATATATTAAATACTTGATATTTAATATGTCTATGATTAGGCCTTGAGCCTTTGGGCCTTTGGGGCTAATGTTAAAATAACTTAGCCAATTCACAACACATGATTTTTACTTTTTACATTAAATTTTCATTTTTCAAAAAGGTGTGTAATTAGTGGTGAAAAGTCACCATTAATGACCTCGTTTTAAACAGTTGTAATTGTTTAAAAGAGGTGTCTTTTGGTCTATAAATAGGGGTTGTAACCTCATTGGAAAATATAGAGAAAAATTTCGAAATTCAAGAGTTTTCTAGTTTTGAGAGAGAGATTTTGGCTGTTGCAAAAGATAGGATCTTTTGGTTGGTGTGTAATCAAAAATCAATCCAGTTGTATCCTAGAGACGAACCTCTTGAAGCATTCATACACCGAATTGGAGAAAATCTCGTCTAAGGACATTGTCATTTAGTGCAAGCCTCTGGTATTGTTTTAATTTAGTTCTTAAGTTTGATTATATGCATGGTTTTGTACTTACATATATGCATGTTTTAGTAGATTGCTCCAACAATCTTAGACGAAATTGATGTTATCACTGGTTTACATACAATAGTTGATTGCATATAATTTGTCACTGTTTTTACAAAAACTAGTCACTGATTTATACGAAATTGTTGTTTGCATACTAGTTTGAAATGGCATCTCTTATAACTGAGAAATCCACATCTGCCAATCCCAAAGATGAAAGACCAGAGAAGTTCAAGGGTCTTGACTTTAAAAGGTGGCAGTAGAAAATGTTGTTCTGGCTAACCACTATGAATCTTGCCAACATAGTGAAGGAAGAAGTTCCGAAATCCGATGAGGACCCTTTGTCCAGGGAGACTCTCCTTACTATTGAAGCGTGGAGGAATTCTGACTTTCTTTGTAGAAATTACATTTTGAATAGACTTGATGATACACTGTATGATGTCTATTCTGAATGTAAAACCGCAAAGGATGTTTAGGATCTTCTCGAAAAGAAATACCGAACTGAAGATGCAGGGGCTAAAAAGTTCGTGGTAGGCAAGTTTTTGAAATACAATATGGTGGATTCGAAGTCCGTGGTAAAGCAAGTGGAAGAACCGCAAGTTCTGATACATGAATTGCACGCTGAAGGGTGCATCGTAAATGAACATTTTCAGATTGGAGCCATTATTGAAAAGCTTCCACCGTCGTGGAATGACTTCAAGGTCTACCTAAAGCACAAGCGAAGGGACATGTCCATTGAGGATCTCATTCTGCGACTTCGTGTTGAGGAAGATCATAGGAAGGGAGACAAAAAGGAATTGGCTAATGCTAATGCTAACATGGTGGTAGGACAATCAAGCAAGTCCAAATTTCAGAAATTCCAAAATAAGAATTTCAAGAAAAATCTTAAGAGAACCGCCAAGCCGTTAGCACCAAAGGGGAAGGATTACAAGAAAATTAAGGGAAGTTGTTGTGTTTGTGGAAAGCAGGGTCATAGGGCTCAAGATTGTCGCCACAAGAAAGATCAGAATTTTGATAATTCTGGTGTGAACAACCAAGCAAATGTTACTGACATGGAAATTGATAATACTGACTTTGATCTCACTGCAGTTGTTTCTGAAACTAATATGGTTTCTGATGTCAAAGGATGGTGGATCGATACTGGTGCAACGAGGCACATACGCAATGACAAAACCTTATTTTCTGAGTTTCATCCGACTGATAGTGAAGAGAAACTTTACATGGGAAACTCATCCTCCTCCGTGGTTGAAGGCAAAGGAACAGTGAAGATGAAGTTCACGTCTGGAAAAGTAATCACTTTACTTGATGTTCTTTATGTTCTTGATATTAGGAAAAATCTTGTATCTGGCCCTTTACTGAATAAGAAAAGGTTCAAGCTTGTTTTCGAATCTGACAAATTTGTATTGACCAAGGGTGGCATGTTTATAGGGAAGGGGTATCTTACTGAAGGTATCTTCAAACTAAGCATTGTAATTATTAATGGCACTGGTAATAGAATGATTGTTTCTGCGTATATGTTGTCTCTGCTTATATGATTGAATCATTTGATATATGGCATGCTAGACTAGGGCATGTAAATAACAGATTAATTCATAAAATGGTGCATTTGAATATGTTACCAAAGTTTAAAATTGATTTAAAACATAAATGTGAAGTTTGTGCTGAATCAAAGTTTGTTAGGCAAACATTTAAGTCTGTTCAAGAAAGATCAAGTGAATTATTAGATTTAATTCATAGTGATCTTTGTGACTTCAAATCAAATCCTACGAGAGGAGGAAAGAACTACTACATCACCTTTATTGATGATTGTAGTAAGTATTGTCACGTCTTTTTGATCAAGAATAAAAGCGAGGCCTTTGATGTATTTAAAATATATAAGGCAGAGGTTGAAAATCAACTTGACAAAAAGATAAAAGTATTAAGAACTGATCGAGGTGGAGAATATGATTCCATTGAATTTAGAGAATTTTGTAATACAAATGGAATTATTCATCAGACCACTGCGCCATATACACCTCAACAAAATGGTGTGGCAGAAAGGAAAAACAGAACTCTCGAGAATATGATTAATTTTATGTTGAATGATTCTGGGCTTCCCCAAAACTTGTGGGGTAAAGCATTACTTGGAGAAAAAGAAAGCCTACTTACAAAACTTTAAAAGCGTGGGGTTGCTTAGCAAAGGTTCAAATTCCTTTACCAAAAAGGACTAAATTAGGACCTAAAACCGTAGATTGTGTGTTCATCGATTTTGCTAAGAATAGTGCAGCATATAGATTCTTAGTAGTTAAATCACATATTTCATATATCAGTGATAATACTATTATAGAATCTGCAGATGCTACATTTTTTGAGCATATATTTCCTTTCAAGGAAAAACAAAATGGTTCATCACGAAAAAGGACGGCTGAAGAAAGTCTAGAAGAACCAACCACTTCAAGGGTTCAAGAACAAGAATTGGAACCTATAAGGGGAAAAAGAATTAAGGTTCCAAAGAATTTTGGACCTAATTTTATAAGTCTGTTAACTGAAAATGAACCACAGACTTATAGGGAGGCTATGTCTTCGTCGGAAGCTCCTTTATGGATGGAAGCAATCAATAGTGAAGTTGAATCCATTTTACAAAATAATACATGGGAATTGGTTAATCTACCATCCGGAATCAAACCAATTGGATATAAATGGATATTCAAAAGAAAGCTTAAAGCTGACGGTACTATTGATAAATACAAGGCACGATTGGTTGCAAAAGGTTATAGACAAAAGGAAGGTGTAGATTACTTCGACACCTATTCTCCTGTTTCGAGAATAACTTCCATTAGAATTTTGATTTCCATAGCTGCTTTATACAATATGGAAATACACCAAATGGATGTTAAAACTGCGTTTCTAAATGGAGAGTTAGAAGAAGAAATATATATGGACCAACCTGAAGGGTTCATAGTCAAAGGCCAAGAGAATAAAGTTTGTAGACTTGTTAAGTCATTTTATGGACTTAAACAAGCTCCTAAACAATGGCATGAAAAATTTGATCATACTATGCTAGCAAATGGTTTCAAAATAAATGAATGTGACAAATGTGTGTACATTAAAGAAATGAAAAACTTTTGCGTCATATTATGCTTATATGTTGATGACATGTTGATTATGAACACAAGTAATGATGCTATAATGTCAACCAAAAAGATGTTGAATTCCAGTTTTGACATGAAAGACTTAGGTCTAGCTGATGTAATACTAGGAATTCAAATTAAAAGGAATAACGAAGGTTATGTCCTCACACAATCTCATTATGTTGAGAAAATCTTAAAAAGATTCAATCAATTTGATTGTAAATCTGCTCCAACTCCTTTTGATGCTAATTGTCATCTTAAGAAAAATAATGGAGAAGCAATTTCTCGATTGGAATATTCTCAAGTAATTGGAAGCTTGATGTACTTGATGAACTCTACTAGACCTGACATAGCTTCTGCAGTAAGCAGGCTGAGTAGATACACAAGTAATCCTAATGATGCTCATTGGACAGCATTAATAAGAGTTCTAAGGTATCTTAAATATACCTTAAATTATGGACTTTATTATACAAAATATCCACCTATACTTGAAGGGTATAGTGATGCAAATCGGATTTCTAATAATACAGAAACCAAATCAACAAGTGGATATATATTCACATTAGGTGGAGCAGCGATTTCTTGGAAATCAACAAAACAAACTTGTATAGCACGTTCCACCATGGAATCTGAATTCATTGCTCTTGACAAGGCAGCTGAAGAACCTGAATGGCTAAGAAATTTCCTAGAAGATATTCCTTGCTGGCCAAAACCTGTCACGGCAATTTGCATACATTGTGATAGTATGGCAGCACAAGCAAGAGCTAAGAACAACATATATAATGGTAAGTCGAGACATATAAGGCGCCGACACAATACTATAAGACAATTACTCACAAGTGGAGTAATTAGTATTGATTATGTTAAGTCTAAGGAAAACATTGCAAGATCCTTTGACTAAAGGCTTACCAAGAGATCAAGTGAAGATATTATCGAGGGAATGGGCTTAAAGCCTATAGAGTAAGTTAAGTCTAGTGGAAACCTAACCTAGCTGATTGGAGATCCCATGGTCTAGGTTCAATAGGCAAACTGGTTAGACTTGACTTAACAAACAGGACACACAATTACCTGTTCATATGGTGAAGTAAGTGTGTTGTTAAGAAGTTTAGGGTATGCAATATTGCATTTAATGATTAAAGATAATTCACCTATATGATAGTAAATGTGGGGTCGCATTTATGAGAATGAATAGGCTACATTCTCTAAAGCTATCATGAACCCAGGATATGTTCAGGACCAAAATGAACAACAAAGAATAAAGTGCATCAGGAATCATGTCATAAGTGAGACATATTGTCTTAGTTTACTACAAAAAGTGAACCGTTCAAGATACATACATCACTGCGTCACGAAGTGAACTCGATATGATCTTACTAGGGTAAGTTCAAGTCTATACGACACTTTCCTGATTAACATGACATGATAATCTCTCTCAATTGTTTTTAAAACAATGGTTATTATTTAATATTTGTTTAAATTTTGTGTTTGTGATTTGACAAAGTAAACTCGGTCATGATTACAGATGGATACAATACAAATGTGGGGTATTGTTGTAATATATTGAGTTTGTATTGTATCCACTATTAGTCCCACATGGGAAAGAAACTTTTTGTTTCTTTCCTTATAAGAGATTTTTCACTTGAAAGTCTTAGTTAAGTGAATGTGGGGTTGGAGGCAAAGACCATGGATATTCCCCATTGATTAATATATATTAAATACTTGATATTTAATATGTCTATGATTAGTCCTTGGGCCTTGGGGCCTTTGGGGCTAATGTTAAAATAACTTAGCCAATTCACAACACAAGATTTTTACTTTTTACATTAGATTTTCATTTTTTCAAAAATGTGTGTAATTAGTGGTGAACAGTCACCATTAATGACCTCGTTTTGAACAGTTGTAATTGTTCAAAAGAGGTGTCTTTTGGTCTCGTTTTGAACAGTTGTAATTGTTCAAAAGAGGTGTCTTTTGGTCTATAAATAGGGGTGTAACCTCATTGGAAAATATAGAGAAAAATTTCGAAATTCAAGAGTTTTCTAGTTTTGAGAGAGAGATTTTGGCTGTTGCAAAAGATAGGATCTTTTGGTTGGTGTGTAATCAAAGATCAATCCAGTTGTATCCTGGAGACGAACCTCTTGAAGCATTCATACACCGAATTGGAGAAAATCTCGTCTAAGGACATTGTCATTTAGTGCAAGCCTCTGGTATTGTTTTAATTTAGTTCTTAAGTTTGATTATATGCATGGTTTTGTACTTACATATATGCATGTTTTAGTAGATTGCTCCAACAATTAGTCCCCGTAGCAACACTCTTATGGTACTCATTCATCAAATACATTATCATATTGGGCAGAAGCCCATAACTTATTGTCTTCTCGAGTGCCTCATTTGCTGAAAACCCAACAAAACAAACGGAGAAATGCAGATCAACAACAATATTAACAAGACAAAACAACATCGAACATAGCTCAAGAAAATCACCTATGATGAAAGATATGGTTTTGATTCCACTATGTTCATGAGTTGAAGATTGTTGATCATGGGTTGAGTCTTCTGAGGTGTTCTGTGATTCCATTCTTCTATTCTGTTCTGCTCTAAAACTAACGGCTTAAATTTTGTAACATATAACCATGATGGCATAAATAGTGCAATCACTACCGTAATATAACACCAGAAGAGTTGAGATTTGCCATTATTGGGAGTTTGATGGGTTCACACATAGTAATGGGTAACACTATAACCGAGAGGGTTGCGGTGAAATGGCACAGGTCCTCCCCTTCTCCCTAAACAGGTCCTCCCCTTCTCCCTAAACTAGAGATCTCACGCTGGGGCGGGCCCAAGGTTTTGAGGGGCCATGTTTTTTTTCTTACGTCAAATTAAAAAACTGAGTATAATATTGGTCTACACATATTAGCTAATGTTTATTATTTTTTTAAAAGAAAATAAGTTTGACAATATATGTAGTTACCCACCTTGTCAAGCGTATTTTTTTAACAATGTAGCTTGTGTTAATTATCTTTCTACAGGTTAGGGATAAATTAAAAAAAAAAAAAATCTTGAGTACTTGTGTTAAAAAATAAGCAAGTCAGATTATTTTGTAAATTAGACAGTGATATAAAGTAATTGATAACATCTAATTAGCTTAATTACTCAATTGTGCAAAAATTAACTTTCTTCAAACACAAGGTTCGACGCGATTGTAATTATTCATTATCGAAGTGTAATTCAAACTTCTTGATTGCACCAATTAAACCAACATCAAAACTAGCACATTTTGTGTTATTTCATTTCTTTAATACGAACAACATCAACAATAATAAGTCTCGTTCACTCTCAAATTAATTAAGGTCGGGTACGTTGATGAAACACTTTCATTTTTATTTCAAATAACAACAACAACATAACCTCAATCCCAAATTAATTAAGATTTTCATTTCAAATAAAAAACTTGAAAATAAGTAATGATAAAAGTAGAATAAGGGCAATATCTACAAAAATAAGAAAAAAGCATCAAAACATACTAAACTTATATGGTAAAATCTCATATGCTTTAATCGAAGATTGCAAAGAATAAATATCTAGTTAAGACAAAAAAAAAACTGGTTGAAGAACTAATTGGAGACAAATAGCAATAACAACATTAGATTAATGGTCCGATTGACACTAAATAATACTATGTTATTTTATTTTTTTGCTTTGTCATATTGTTTATATTTTAATTTCAAATTAACTTAATTTTTTTCCAGTTCTTTTTCGAAATTTTTGTTTTTGTTCGAGATAGGAGTGAGCTAGGTGTAAAAGTTTTTTTAGTGGGGAGGGCTAAGCTTAAGGGGGTCCCATGTCACTTGCCATTGGCTATAGTTAAGGGCAAGTGACATGTAGATCCGCCCCTAATCTCAAGTTCAAGTCTTAGGAATGGAAAATTTTTAAAACACTTGGCCAGAGTTGCCGCTCTTTTGGTCCTTCTCTCCTCATATGGTATAGCCAAGGGCAAGTGATATGTAGATTCTCCTCTGATCTCAAGTTCAAGCCTTATGAATGGAAAAATTTTAAAACTCTTAGCGCAAGTTGTCGCTCTTGTAGTCATTCCCTCCTCGTATGGTCTTACCCCCATTGAGTTTAAGATTAGTCAGGGCAAAGCTCTAAATACCCTAACAATAATTCATAAAAAAAGAGTAGCACTGCAGGACATGACTGAGAAATGGAAATAATATAATGAAATGCTAATAAATCTTATCTTCTATTCTGGTTACATGTATAATCATAACCCTCTATGTATGCGGCGCACATCTCAACATGCTAATTAGATGATTCGATGGACGGGACAGGGTGATTCGTTTAGTTCCTACATAACATCGACATGTCTTAAAAAGCTAAACAAGATTTTGTGAGTTATTTGAGCATAATTACGGGATGAGTTAAGATAATTAAGTATGCATTTCAGGCAAGACAATCATCAATAAAGTGCACTGCTTAATTCTGAACAAAAGGGAGAGAAAGCTAAACTAAAGGCGTGATTTGAAAAGGGAACATAGCACGGAAAAGGAAGTGTTAAAAATGTGGGACTTTTTCCTTGATTAGTACATTTAGGAGTAAAAATTATTAACCTAACACACCCACCAAAATATTTACAAAACTAACACACTTGTAGCCACGTCAGCGCCACATCACGAGCCACCTCAGGGGTGTTGCTGTGGTCACTGGAAAACGTGACTCGAAGTCACGTTTTCCAGTGGATGGAAGTCGTGACTGCAAGTCACGACTTCCTGTTGAAATTTTTACAGTTTATCATTTTTACTTTTTCTCAGATCATAGATGAATGGCCAATTAAATGGATGTGAAAACAAATCGAATGGCTACAAAAATATTGAAAATAAAAAAAAATACATTTGGTACACTCCAACCCCATGACTCGAGAAAAAATGAAGGATCATATCCATGGCATGGTCTCTAGGAGTCAAAGAAGAGCTTTACCCATCCATGTGGATGGAATTGGTAGTGCCTAGTGGTGACCACTAAAATTTTCTTGTACACTCGTTGGACTGGATCATAACGTTAGCGAGGGATCTATTTTCAATTAGGCTCCCATATTGAATGCACAATAATGAAAAGAGGACACAGAATGCGTGCACTGCATTAATTGAATTGATGGACCCCTCTTACTTAACAAGTCATCATAGTTTGAGCGAGTAAAATAGCATTGAAAGACAATGTCCATAAGGTCCCCACTAGAGAACTGTTACACATTTAAAAGGCCAAAGAAAATTGAAGTCTGTTCAACCATTTTTGAAATCCATCGGGCTTATCAAATTCAAATTTCCAACTCATGTGGTATACAGTATCGATCTTTGACAAGGAACTTTAATTAGATTTCAGTCCCTCTCTTGGTATGTCTGGTGTATTTGTTGGAAAGATCCAATAAACTAGCAATTCAAGGCATGAACACTTCATTAGATTTGAGCCCATGAAATTCTTCAAAGGTAAGAAAAAATTATAGATGTAAAGAACACGGTCTAATTATTGTTAGAATCATAATAATGTAATTAATACAACAATATTAAGAATGGAAAGTTAGGAAAAACCATGAAAGTGTTTATTAACTATCACTACAATGTGAAAGGGTAAAAAAATAAGTTAAAACATAAAAAAAAATAAAGAACTTGAAAGTTGAATTGATATAAATGATGAAATTGATAGGTGATCAACTACAAAACAAAAATGAATAAGGAGAAAATGTCTTATAAAAGTTTAGAAAAAGTCCTAGTCTGACCCCAAATAATGACTTTCAGTCCCACACCGTGTTCTCTTGACGACTCGGACATTACGGTTTAAAGCAAGTGGAATATCCGAATGACCCACATCGGCCGAATTTTGAGCATCTTCTGGTTGAATATCATTGTTGTCCCGCATTCCGCCATCATGACTACTTGTACTTCCAGATAAATTCATCATTATTGGACTTGAATGAAAAAGGCGTGAAGATGTAGGTGCCCTGTCAAATGGAAAGGCTTCCATAGCCTCGAATGTCATGTTGGGAGGAACTGAAGGAGTATGTGGAGTCCCAAACTCGTTGAGAGGCACTGATGGAGTATACAATGGAGTTTCAAGCCTCGAAGGTGTATCAGCATGGGAAGAATGATGAGAAGCTTGAAATGAACTGGGCATATTATGCATCCGATAATCTGTGTGTACTGCAGTCAAAGTCGATGCAGCTACATCACTAATACATGCAATAGATACATCATCACCCAGTGTCAACTGATGAATTGAAGTAATTCCATGTGCCTACATATGAAATATTGATGAAATTTTATGCGAAAGTACAAGGAAAACAACTATTTGGCAAGGATTCATGACTGAAAAAAATGAAATTGTACTTACCAAGGCCTCAGCAATAGCTCCACGGGGAGACATGAATCGTCGTGTAATGCGACGATACCATAGCATATACGGGTTATAAAAGTCCATTGGCTCCTCTAAGCTTTCATCAGTTGCAATATTGGAGGCACTTTCGTTCCACATGCAGACATAAGCAGTATATTCTGCGCTCCAATCCTTATCCGTCTTCCCTCTCAAGTCAATCTTATGTAGCTGCATGTTTGTGCTCTGTAAAGGTGGTATCATTTGTCTGAGACCGAATTGTCGCATGACTCTATCGGGATGATACATTTCAACTACAAAGAAGAAAATCAAAGGTGCCCTCGTTCGCCAAATAGCACGACCACTGCTACAGTACGCAGGTAGGTCCATTATCACTGCCTCAGGATACGGTTCCCATATTACCTGTAGTCAATAAAAACATTTTGAAATGACTAAGAAACGTATTTTCGATAATGTATCCAAAGCACTACGTGGAGAAGTAATTCTATATATCTCTTACTTCATCGGGTACTTGCATGTCAATAATTCTCTGTACTTTGTCAGGACGTGCATTGATGCTCCCGTTGTCTCCAAAGCATGTTTCCACCTGCACAAATGAAAAAAAATCACGCAATGCATGTATGTCGGCACATGTACATAGATATGAGGAAATTGAAATTATTATGTGAGAAAATAGTAATTACCTATGACCAAATGGAGGAGGTGGAAATAATTCTTCATTTGTAAGATGTCATCTCGAAGAACGTTTCCCATTATTGGTGCAAGAAACGGCAACCTATCCCATGCCCATAATTGCAATAAGATGACCGGACCTGCAATCTCAGCTCCATCAATGTCGGCTACAAGACATAATCGTCTGTATAGGTGAGCCAGAGTTGCACTACCCCAACTGTAATGTACTGCAGCCTCGAAATCCTCCAAAAATTGCAAATATGTGATGTGAACGAGGTTGTTCGACTTGTCTGCAAATAGCGCTCCCCCTAGAAGTTGTAGGATGTATGCTCTTGCATAGCATTGCACTTCCACATCATTAGCATTGTTTGGGAGGTTTGGAAACCACCTTGAAAGTTGGCGAATTTGAATTCGCCCTCCAGTCTTGTTATTTTCGGGGAAAGGGAATCCCAATTGTGTCAAGCACAAGGCATCGTAAT
Source organism: Stephania yunnanensis (assembly GCA_039657365.1). Classification (NCBI taxonomy): domain Eukaryota; kingdom Viridiplantae; phylum Streptophyta; class Magnoliopsida; order Ranunculales; family Menispermaceae; genus Stephania; species Stephania yunnanensis. The sequence goes on from CM077584.1 coordinate 25,580,715, forward strand.
CTTGGTCGACGCGGCCAGTAATTGGTAATCCATCGACAGGCAACCCCAAGATGATTTGTACATCTTGGAGGGTTATAGTCATCTCGCCGATGAAGAAATGAAACGTGTGAGTTTCTGGCCTCCACCTCTCTACAAGGGCAGTTATGAGATGCCAATCAATTGATATGAAGCCTACTCGCGCAGTCCCATAAAATCCAGCTTCCTGAAGATGCCCAACTATGCGTTCATCCAGTGGGACCAACCGATGAAGTGCAGTTGAATTACGCCTGATAGTCAATATACCAGGCTCCTATGAAGATATGAGATTTAAGTGAAATTAGTTAAAATGTAGCTACGCAGCTACAAAAGTAGGGAAACATGCGAAAAGAAGTACTACCGGTCCATTCCAAACCCGGGTAGATCTATGGAGAGCTTGCATAGTCAAAATTGAGTCATCTATAGGGCCAGGATCCATATCGCGCTTAAACCCAAAATCATTACCAATGTTGTCATTAATTCCATTGTAGCAATGAAGAAACATGAGAAGTAGCAATACTATATGTACTAACTATAAAGAGATGGATTAAATTGAAATTTATTTGTTTTCATTTCCTTGTTTGCAACTTTCAGGATTTGAGACAGTTACCTATATGTTGGAGGTATAGAGTTTTCAATTGTGCTTTACATTCTATAAGGAATAATTTAATAGCCTAGTGAACAAACCATTCCATCATTTACAAATTAATATGTTCGTTTGCTTAGTTGATTCTCTTGAGATTATTCGAATGTAAGTAGGGAGGGTTCATAAAAGATTTGGGCACCTGCAATTATTAAAAAAATAAAAATACCCTAGTGAATTTCATTAATGGTTGGTATTGAGAATCCAGCATAACATGGGACCCGAAATTAAATAATAAAATTGGAGTACATTGGGAAAATGTGGTAATAAAGATTAAGGTCGGGCATTGGTAGGACTAAAATCATGAACAACACTTCCCTCCCTGCATTGCCAATCCTTGCAGTTTCATAGACAAAAACTGCAACCAAAAAGATAGAAAATTGATCCCACCGTTCCTCTACACTACCTTACAAAACATTAATACCAGACCCCCCTAAACCCCAAATCAAACAATTTCTACTCCCCCCCTTGGGTTCCCCACATGTTTTACATCTCAATATGGGTTGATGACATATATCCACACTAATTAATGTATACATTGTACTATATATATATATATATATATATATATATATGTTCTAAAATTAAACTTTCTAGCTATTTAATTAAATAATCGCGCGTATTGATTTTTACAAGGCCTATAAAATTAACATCAACTAATTTGGCAACAAAACAATCAAAAATAACAGGCATAAATAACTAACACCGAGTAATTGGAAAAATAAACAAAAAAACCATGATAGAACTCACATCAACTACTTGGCAAAAAAAAAAAAACAAACCGTATAAAAAATCAAAAACAGACGGATACAATATCAACTACCGGATACAAAAAAAAAAATTTCAACAACCAACAGTACATAAACCACATGAAACACAAACAAACAAAATCCCCAAAAAAGTTGATCTTTCAGTGTTGTATACACAGATTGAGTTGGGGTGGGTTGCGGTTCGGATCTGAAGTTGAAGATGGAGAGAAGATCTGCACCAATGGAGCCAAGCTGGGGTCGTGACCTCGGGTCCGGTGGATTTGAACGAAGAGTGGAGATCGTTCAGTCCGGGGAGTTGAAGGAATGAAGTGGAGCTGATCGGTTCGTTAGGGGAGTTGAAGGAAGGAAGGAAGAGTGAGTTTCAGATCTGTTTGGGTTTTTGATTATGTCTGTCCGAGAGAAGTCGTGGCCTCGGGTCACGATTTCACTTAAACGGAAATCGTGACCCAAGGTCACGATTTGCTGATTTAAAAATAAGTGTGGAAATCGTGACCTCGGGTCACGATTTCCATTTAAGTGAAATCGTGACCCAATGTCACGACTTCTCTCTAAGAGTAAAATTTCGGACACGATGCCACCTGCCTCGTGATGTGGCGCTGATGTGGCTACAAGTGTGTTAGTTTTGTAAATATTTTGGTGGGTGTGTTGGGTTAATAATTTTTACTCCTAAATGTATTAATCAAGGAAAAAAACAAAAATGTGGCAAAAGCTTTGCTCAATTATTACTGTGTCGATGTACCTGTCAAACCCGCCATATAAAGTTTTCACATGCTCATCGTACCAAAAGATTCTTCCATGAGAATGTTTATCATCTATTTATAGTAAAGGACCTCAAAAGCCAATAAAAAAACCCACTTTAGGCACCAAGATAGACACGCCGAGGGGGTCCGCGCTTTACTGTGCACTTTGCATGCACATCTCGAGGTGCATCATGCGGTCGGCTTCACTCAATGCGCTCATCTTGGTGCCCAAGTAGATCCGCGTAGCAAGATTCAAAACAATATAGAACCTAAAAAAAATTGGACAAGTGTCAAACCACTAGCAAGATGAGTTTGTAATAATAATAATAATAATAATAATAATAATAATAATAATAAATTTATAGGGAGCCCTTCTATATTTGAAAGAAAAAAGCCTACATGTACTTGGGACTATGCTACAAAAGCCAAAAATTTAAAAAACGAAAATGTCAATGAACCTTGCCTCAATATACTAACTCTTTGGATGACTCATTGGTTTAATGAGGTTACTTGAATAAGAAGACGAGGGTCAAAGCTTGGTAGTGGGCAAGTTGTGGTTTCTTTAAGTCTTGTTAAAAAATAAAAATAAAAAATAAGCCCCTGTTATGAAAAGGATAGAGACTTGTGTATGTATGTGACCACATTGTGAAGCATGGTTCTCACATTGAATTGTAACATCAAACATGACTCTCACACTTCATGTAACTTGTAATCCTCTTCAATGTACACCAACTCTTTCATGTATTGTCTATGTTGCTTGTGATGTGTTGTATGACTCGTGGTGTATGTATAACTTGTACACATTGTGTAAGTACAATTATCATCATCACCAAATGACATATATAAAGGGTATCAACCCCATTGTAATTCACACACCAATGTATGAATGAAATCTCTACATTCTCATCTCTAGCTCTCTTCTCTTTTGTCTCCTCTTATCTACTTATTCTAGTAGTTCTTAGTTTATCCCTTCTATGCTTAAGTATCTAGCAAGTTCAACTTAAGTTCTAGTTAGCTTACAACTTAGTTTACAACACGTTATCAGCACGAAGTTGCTCTACAAGAGGAGGACTTGAAGATCAAAAAGCTTTTCAAAGATATAAAGCTGAAAAGGTATAATTTTTATTAATTTAAATAAGTTCAATTTATTTCCATGTTGTCATGTAATTCTTTTTTGTTACATGCATATTTAATTATGTAAATGTATTTTATTCATACATTATGCATTGTAACGTCACTGACTACGAAAATATGCTTTGTAGCTGCGTCTTGTATGATCTTCTACATCAGAAATTAAAAGTCAATGTATGACATATTGTTTTTTTCTTAAAATTACAAACGATTAGTTATTGTTCTATTCTTGATTTTATAATAATATAAGTTTGAGTTAATAGTGGGTAAGTCTTGTCCCCGGTAAAGCTAAATCTTGAAAAGGAGACGGGTTATCCCGTTCGATGAGGTATGATATTAAGTAGACTATGTCTCGCCACCCAACCTGGAGGTTGTCCCACCAACCCATACGAATAGTACATTTTGTTTATTAACGAATCAAGTTATGAACATATATTTAATCATATGTTATGTTTTTACATAAAAAGGGGAAAACTATTTTATATTAAACTTATTTTCAAAACATTATTCAACCATAGTTGAACTTGTTGCCTTATTATATTACCGACAAGAATTACTTGTCATGACAATTAGATACTACAATTTGTGATTAAAGCATATATGCAAAACTATGTATTATACACAATCATTCACCAATTTCTTTTTAGAGATTTGAAAAATGAATATTTCACTTTATATATATTTTCACCTTATGAAGTTATATACATACATACCAAAAGAGTAATGCTCCAAAAGCTCGAAATGAGCGGTTAGGTCTCATGCTACAAAATTTAATCAGTCAAATATTAATTATAATTCCACAATTTTAATTACCTCTATGTTGAGGCTATGCGGAAATATAACTGATGAGACAATAAAAATAAGGTCACATGGCCCGCCTCGATTTATTGTTGCAACAAATATCGAGAGCGCACGTCAATCTAATAAATATTAAGGATTGATTTCTTGTCTCATGGTAGCTGAGTAAAATAATGAGATATTATAAATATAATATCACTCACGTCCAATTAGTTCAGTTTCAAATTAAGAATCATATGTTGCATATAATGTTGCATAGGACCGCAATTAGGCCAGCTATGCTCTATGGAAGTGAATGTTGGGCGGTAAAGCAACAACAATTACATAAAGTGAACGTAGCAGAAATGAGGATGCTTAGGTGGATGTGTGGTAAAACTCGTAAGGATAGAATAAGAAATATATAAGTTCAAAGACAAGTAGGAGTAGCACCAATTGATACAAAGATTAGGGAAGGGCGGTTGCGATGGTTTGGTCACCTTCAAAGACGGCCTACAAATGCTCCAACTAGAAAACTAGACTCAATAGAAACTGTAGAAATTCGACGAGGTAGGGGCAGACCAAAGTTAACATGGGATGCATTAATTAAAAGGGATTTGAATGGTTTGCAAAGCTCACCATCAATTGCACTTAATCGAGCACAATGGAAAAGTTTGATCCATGTAGCCGACCCCAGTTAATTTGGGACTGGGGCTATGTTGTTGTTGTTGTTGTTGTTGTCGATCATTCAGTTTGGTAAAACTCGTATAGATAGAATAATAAATGTAGAAACTCAAAGGCAAGTAGGAGTAGCACCAATTGACACAAAGATTAGGGAAGGGCGGTTGCGGTGGCTTGGTCACCTACACAGACGGCCTACAAATGCTCCCCCTAGAAAACTTGATTCAATAGAAACTGTAGAAATACGGCGTTGTAGGGGTAGACAAAGTTAACGTGAGACGCATTAATTAAGAGGGATTTGAATGGTTTGGAAAGCTCACCATCAATTGCACTTAATTGAGCACAATGGAAGAGTTTGATCCTTTTGGCCGACCCCAATTAATTTGGGACTGAGGCTATGTTGTTGTTGTTGTTGTTGTTGTTGTTGTTGTTGTTGTTGTTGTTGTTGTTGTATGTTGCATATAATGATCATGATCGCAATAATAAATTTATGGACGTGGAAAAGGTGAAAATATCAAGTAAAGGTCGTATTGACAATTCCACCAAAAATTGTGCACCACTACAAAAGGCAAATAATTATGACAATAAGCGCTTATAATTGTGACATTTTTTGTCATATATGAAGGGCTATTTTGGCTAAATATTGTCATATATATACCTGAGTATTTTTATGACATTCACCATGCTTTCAAAATAAAAAGCAAAATATTATGACTTTTATCATTGAAAATGGCTCGATAAAATAGGTCCATCGAGATGTGTTTAAATCGTGACCTAAATATGGGTGATGAGTTTATGTCTTGTGTATCGTGCTACATGCATGTACATTATAATGTAAAAGTGAATATTTCTCGAATTCGACCTTAGTTGAGGCTAATGTTCAGGCAATATCGGGTACAATAATTTTAATGTTAATGTATTGTTCAGAAGAAGTCTACTCAGAATAATAAAACATTTATCTATATGAATATGATTTAATCTGAGTATAATATTTTCGACTTTAACTTCTGGAATATATAAGGCACATTAAAACGACTTTCGTCTTAAATCAAATGACATTCATAATGTGCAAAGATCTATTTGATCATCCATAATCATCAATAATGCGAAAATATCATAGAACTGGATTTTTTTATCAGCTGGAGATTATCTCAAGGCAAATCAATAGGAGACATATATTGATTTAACTCTCGCTCAATTATATTATAAGATGCCTTGGATCCCTAATAGGGAATTTATTTTAGCAAGTTTTGCTAATTGTCAATTTGATGAAGCAATTTATCCACCATTAAGAAGAGATATAAGCCAATTCAAAAGGAATGATGTGAAATTACATGAAACACATCAAATTACATTAAGTTTGTTGTATTATGATCCATGTATAAATTAATATGAACTCAAAGTTCAAATGATCATTCAGTAGCAACAAGTCATGAATCAATTACTTGATGTAAGTACTATATACAAAAAAAGTGACAATCATATGCTTCAGCATTAAATGGTTCATATAGAAAATGATGTCTATATGCAACAAAATGTGCAAGATGTCTCACCCATGTGAACATGAGGGGGAGAATCAAAATAAGTTATTTGTTAGTATATTGCACTTTTTTTCCCTTTGCTATGGTTTTATCCTACTGGGTTTTCTTTGCAAGGTTTTTAATAAGGCAATTCTAACAATATTAAAACTTTTTATCAAGGTCGATTAGCGTATTTTCCTTTCGCTATTGGTTTGATCCTACTGGATTTGTTTAAAGAGGCAATCCTAACATTATTATACTCTGTATAAAAAATTTATGAGAGCGACGTACTTTTTTCCTATACTAGATTTTTTTTCTACAGAGTTTTTCTAATAAAGGTTTTAATGAGGCATATATATTCTCTCAAAATGTATCAATGTGTCGCATTATTTTCTTTAGCTTTGGTTTTATCCCATTGGTTTTCCTACCAAGGTTTTTAATGAGGCAATCAATAATATTATACTACTAATCAAGATTAACGAGAACATTGTATTCTTTTTCATATACTAGATTTTTTTCCCATAGGATTTTTCTAGTACAGGTTTTAACGAGGCATATTCTCTCAGCAAGTGTCATCCAAGAGGAGTGTTATGAAATGGATAGATACTTGTGTATGTATGTTACCACATTTTGAAGCATGGTTCTCACATTGAATTGTAACATCAAACATGGCTCTCACACTTCATGTAACTTGTAATCATCTCCAATCTACACCAACTCTTTCATGTATTGTGTATGTTGCTTGTGATGTGGTGTATGACTTGTGGTGTATGTATAACATATACGCATTGTGTAAGTACAATTATCATCATCACCAAATGGCCTATATAAAGGGTGTCAACCCCATTGTAATTCACACACCAATGTATGAATGAAATCTCTACATTCTCATCTCTAGCTCTCTTCTCTCTTGTCACCTCTTCTCTACATATTCTAGTAGTTCTTAGTTTATGTCTTCTATGCTTAAGTCTCTAGCAAGTCCAATTTAAGTTCTAGTTGACTTACAACTTAGTTTACAACAGCCCAAGCTCAATGACATGAGGAGTGTTATAGCGTATGCAAATTGTGAAATCGACTCCCCGGGATTATGTTTTTTAGCAGAATACATAGTTTGAGCTAACTAGGTCAATTTTTTCATAGGTTCCTAACTTCCTATGGTGTTGTTGTACTAATCATATGATTGTGTCGAGTTGGAGGTGATGTTGCGTGGGGGCCAAGAAGATTTCATATATAGCAATGACCCAATTTGTTACGTTGATACACTCTAGTTAGATTTAAAAAATAACTCCACTTAGTTTTCTTGAGTTTAGAAGTGGCAAAATGGGTTATGACGTGATAAGCTGACATGTTAACATAAAGATTATATTAACGAGTTAGACTTGAGCTTACATAGGTTTTTTTCTTAAACGTGTCAACAATTATGCATGACACAATTAATGGTTGTCACAGATTGACATTCCAATATTTTGTGATGTACGAACATTTAATATTAATTTATTAATTTATAAGGACCATATAAAGTTGTGTTCAGTATTAAACTGTGACGGCCCCAATTTTCCACGAATTGGGCTCCGCCCGGCCTAAGCTCACGAGGACCCCCGAGCCAGTCTCGCAAGGTCAACGAGAGCCTAGTCAGCCTTCCAATCCATCATTATCAGCACATTCAACATTTTACAGTTGAGTTATTAATGTTTTTGCAAGTTTTACAATTTAGCGGAAGCGACTAATACATTAAATAACTCAACAAAATGATCAGGGAGTTAGGCAACCTAATTGTGGAACCCAGCATAAATGTATCATCAGAGGAAAGTAATACAATATGTACAAAATAATCACCTATCTATGACGTCTTCCCTCTGCTACTCATCCGCGGCTCTGCACTCAGTCGCACATAAGAATGATGAGCTCAGGTAAGTAAATCTAGTAGGACATATACACAACATTTCACAATATCCAAAACAACAGTTAAACGATATCCAAATCAGTCGAATTCACGCAAATAGAACGAAAGGAATCAAGAACGCATGAATATACAAGACTGTAAACAATTCATCGATGAGTGCTGCCCAAGAACAAGGAGTCCCGACCAAAAGTCGTTGAGTCGCGGTACAAGCCCAGCAGACTCGGGTTTAGGACGAGACCCCTGCCTCCCAGTCCTAACCCATGTGACTATGAGACATTCATAGACCCGGATAGTATCGACAGACGACTATGAACCATCCATGGATCCGGATAGTATCGACGGACGACCATGAAAGACCTCGATTTAGGATGAGACCCCTGCCTCCCGTCCTAACCCTCTCATATCGCAGATAAACAGTAACCATGACTCGCTTGCCAATGAACTCACTCAATCGACAACAATTTCAACGATAGCTATCATCACAAAGCAGTGAACAACAATAAAGCTATCACAAAGCAGTGAACAACAATAAAGCTATCACAAAACAATAAACAACAGCCAATGGAGAGACATGAAATACTGTATAAATCCCTAACTGGTTTACTTACCTCAAGAAATCGTGAACCTCAAAACGTCGATCGCGTCTTGATTCGAGCACTCGACACCCGACTCCCAAGTCCCTGGTGTCCATTTAGACATTTTAGGCCTAATTTATTTCAAATCATACAAATCACAGCCAAATAAGGTGAATAAACCTCACCACCATCGCGTCGTCGCGATTTCGTCGAAATCGCGCATCCGAGCGGTCTACAACGCGCCACCTCGCTGTCGTTGTCTCGCCGTCGCCACCGGCCGTTCGCCGCGGCCGCCGCTGCAGCCCTCCGCGCCGCGCCGCTGCCGACCTTCAAAACGTCTCCCCGCGTTGCGTCGCGTCGCCGCGCTCGCGTGCCATCACAGCCAATCCGACCCGCTGCCGTGCCGAAGTCGCTGCCGTCTCGCCTGCATTGTTGCCGAGCGTCGCCCGCGCCGCCGTCCACCTCCGCGTTGCTGGCCGCAGCTCCCGCGAGCCGCTCCTCCCGCGAGCCACTGCTCGCCCACTGATCATTCCCGGTTAGACATTCGGGCTGCCGCCTTCCATGCCTTTGCTCACCGGCGTTGCTGCCGCCTCCGCGGTGACCGTCGTCCCGCTGTCCGGCCAGCGCGCTAGCTCGCGCCAGATCTGGCTGCCCCTGCTCACCTCCCGCGGCCTCTGATCTTGCCGCGACCGCGCCGATCTTGCCAAAGCCGATGTGACGCAATTGCCTTTCTCGTCGTCGTTGCCGCGTCGAGAGCGCCGTCGCCGTCCCTCCGTCGATCTCCTCCTCCCGATCACTCGATTTCTCCCTCTCCGCCAATTTTTTCCTCTGTCTCATTTTCTCTCTTCTTTTTTTTTCTTTTCTCTCTTTCTCATTCTTATCCAAATCAATTTTGTTTTCTTTATATATATATATATATATAATATTATATATATACATTTTCTTTTTATTTTACTTTTGATTTCAAATCAAAAGTGTCATCGATATTCGTGTAACACGAATCTCGAGGCAACTCAACAACCATGCAGCGCGCATCTCGAGGCACCAACCTACCTTATTTCAAAATCTCAATACTCGCGCTACACGCATCACGAGATATATCCCACGTACATTTTAAACCACATAGAGCCACTATTTCAGTCACACGTTGGAGCGCAACTCGAGGCGCGTTCTCGTTCGTGTTTCGACTTCTCGAATTTTCCGCGTATACGTTTCTCTACAATTATCATCTCTACTCAAGATTCAGACATACGCGTTTGGACGAGTAGATCCCACAAACGACCCTAACTTGACACGTGGCACAAGTCAAATTTTCGGGCCGTTACAGTCTTCCCAACGAATAAGAATTTCGTCCTCGAAATTGAAGCAAATCTCACAGGACAACGGTGTGTTAATGAAGACCCAAGGCTACGCCCGCCCAAGGCCATACCCCCATCTTACTATGTAGGGCTGGGCTCCTCCGCGACAAGCTGGGCTCCTCCGTGACCTCCAAACAAATAACACACCATCCGTCTCTTCCCATCAATATATGTCAGGGCAACATCCTTGCAACATATATTGGAATACAAATGAACATTTTAATTTCATGATCCACCGTCACTAACATACGTATATATGTTGTATGCCTGCGAGAAATGTAACTCAGTCGGACTTGACGTGGCAGTAGCATGAATTTGTTTCTGGCTGTCCACACGCCCATACAAGTACGTTGAAATCTCGCTCCAACTGGAACATGTCCATGTCCTTGCCCCTGCTCATGACTAGATCGTTGTCCTTGTCTGTGCACTCGACTGGATCTCTAACCCTGTCTCTAGCCACTACTGAGGATTTGACGGCGCTAGCTGCTGTACTACACTAGCGTAACTCTGCGCTGGTCTGTCTAACACTGGCACCATACACGGTGCACATGGTGGAAACGCAATACGCTCTGAGATTGATCTCTTTGCCACGACCGTCTAACCCTCGTTTTCCTCTGATCATCTCCAGACCCTCGCACTAAATGTGACGATGGCGAGAATGAGACTGGTACTCTGATGCGTGTACTCCCACGCTCTCATTCACCATATCATCGACTGCACTCCAGAGCGTCCACATCGATGCCACCGTAGTGCACAACCCAACATCGGCCTCGCCGAACAACGAAACTGATACGATGCTCGACCTCATATGATATGGTGTAGCCAAGACGTCATGAATATTTGTTGCTCCGAGATTCGTACCACCGTGAAATTTTTCCGAGTGATACCGCTAAAAGTCGTGAAACTGCCTCGCCTGAGTCGTCACTCAAATTCTCGTATCAGTTGGCGCGCTCATCATTTCCTTATGTAATTACGAGTTCAACTCATTCACTCGAACACGTTCACTTTTTCACTTTCAAAGTAAATGTGTCCTCGAGATTAGTACGACACGAATCTCGAGGCACCGCCGGTCTCGAATCTCGTGAATTTCGCATCTAGAGGTCGCGCGATCATCAACACTCGCAAACCGCGAACCCGCAGCCTCACGATCATTTTTCTGAAACGTCGTCGCGTTTTCCAAAGCCTCGAATCGGCGTATATTTCCTCTATCGTATATAGTATATTACCACACCACAAATATACCATATAGAATCAAGTGCTACTCTTTTTGTAGCAACTTTAAATGCACTTTTTTTTTATAGGTGAATTGCTAGTCTTAGCAACTTTACAAATTCTCCTTACTTTTTCATTCTATTCAAAGGTGCTCGTTCTTTTCCACATGCACTACTAGCACGAGAATTCCCTTAAATACGCCTACTAACTCATATGAACAAGCATGTGAGGATTCTTGAGATATACAATCTCGTAGGGATTATACTTAGGTGCTCACTAAATGTTAGAATGATCCGCGGACTCTACCTCAGCTCGTAACGCTTAACTCATTTATAAGTCCCTAAAGGTGGTGGTCGACTTCACCAACCCTGAGACTATAAATACTTTGCGTCACTAAAGTGGAGTTACTTGAGCTTTTGATCCAACACTACTACTCCAAAACTTTCGTCAAAGCTAAGGAGTCCGTATATGATGTAATCATTAGCTCTCAAGTCATCTCAACACTCTGCTCCCTTAGAGTCTGCTATTCGTCATTTTTTTTTCTTCCATTTTCTTTTCTTTTAAAAAAAAACTTCTTAAATACTTCCATTGCAAGTCTCCATATTACCCATTTAAAATTATTTAGAGACTTAAACTTCCATTTCAAGTCTCACTACTTATAGGAAATCCTCAATTTCAGTACTAACTGAACAACTTGAAATGAATTTAATGAACTCTTTTGAGTCCTAAATAAGATCAAAATTCCTCTAAACGACTTGAAAATCAATTTACAAATTTGTTTGAGTCCTACAATTGGCTTCACCAAACCACTATGCCATTTATCTCAATTTATCAATTGAACTAACTAGTTTCTTAAACCACTGTCCGCGAAGCTGAATTGAATTTAAACAGCTCCCGCATTTCCAAGGCACGAGTACTTATCCATGCAGCTCCACTATTCCCAAATACGCCACAATCATCAACATTGTCACATTCGATCCGTGCATGAAGGCAATGTAAAACGACCTCATATCCAAACCTTTTCCTTCTTTGTTGTCTGCACCATCTCAAAGACAAGATCATCATCGCAGCCTCGTTTAAGTGAAACAGGTTATCATTCAATCATATTCCATTCCAAAATGTTCCAAACAACTGAAAAAAGTTGTTGATTGACCAAACATGAAATCAAGTAGGCCACTGAAACATCACTCACTAACTGATTTCATTTAATTTCTATCCACATAAATTAAGTTACTCATCGTGTCTCACGCGATAAACAAGAGTGAATATCATATAGATATATCGATAGTTGTATAATACAACACATCAAATAGTTCATATATCCTCAACTCTCCTCTCTTCTCAACGAAGACTTAAGTCGGGATCACAGAGTTCCACTCTAAGTTCAAGGTTCCTAACTTACGTTGGTTTTTTTTTAATGACTTGTGATTTAAATCTTAACTGTGACGTTGATATAACAATGTCTTAAGCCATTAAACTTTCCCCTAGGTTCACCTGAACCTAGGCTCTGATACCAACCATGACGGCCCCAATTTTCCACGAATTGGGCTCCGCCCGACCTAAGCTCATGTGTACCCCCGAGCCAGTTTCGCAAGGTCAACGAGAGCCTAGTTAGCCTTCCAATCCATCATTATCTGCAAATTCAACATTTTACAGTTGAGTTATTAATGGTTTTTGCAAGTTTTACAATTTAGCGGAAGCGACTAATACATTAAATAACTCAACAAAATGATCAGGGAGTTAGGCAACCTAATTGTGGAACCCAGCATAAATGTATCATCAGAGGAAAGTAATACAATATGTACAAAATAATCACCTAGCTATGACGTCTTCCCTCTGCTACTCGTTCGCGGCTCTGCACTCAGTCACACATAAGAATGACGAGCCCAAGTAACTAAATCCAGTAGGACATATACACAACATTTCACAATATCCAAAACAACAGTTCACGATATCCAAATCAGTCGAATTCATGCAAATAGAACGAAAGGAATCAAGAACGCATGAATATACAAGACTGTAAACGATTCATCGATGAGTGCCGGCCAATAACAAGGAGTCCCGACCAAAAGTCGTTGAGTCGCGGTACAAGCCCAGCAGACTCGGATTTAAAACGAGACCCCTGCCTCCCAGTCCTAACCCATGTGACTATGAGACATTCATAGACCCGGATAGTATCGACGGACGACTATGAACCATCCATGGACCCGGATAGTATCGACGGACGACCATGAAAGACCTCGAGTTAGGAAGAGAACCCTGCCTCCCGTCCTAACCCTCTCATATCGCAGATAAACAGTAACCATGACTCGCTTGCCAATGAACTCACTCAATCGACAACAATTTCAACGATAGCTATCATCACAAAACAGTGAACAACAATAAACAACAGCCAATGGAGAGACATGAAATACTGTATAAATCCCTAACTGGTTTACTTACCTCGAGAAATCGCGAACCTCAAAACGTCGATCGCGTCTCGATTTGCGCACCCGACACCCGACTCCCGAGTCCCTGGTGTCCATTTAGACATTTTAGGCCTAATTTATTTCAAATCATACAAATCACAGCCAAATAAGGTGAATAAACCTCACCACCATCGCGTCGTCGCGATTTCGTCGAAATCGCGCGCATCTGACCGGTCTACAACGCGCCACCGCGCTGTCGGTGCCGCTGCGTCGCCGCCACCGCCGTCGCGCTCGCGCCGCCGCTCGCCGCCGCCGCCCTCCTCGTCGAGCCGCTGCCGACCTTCAAACCGTCTCACCGCGTTGCGTCGCGTCGCCCCGTGCCATCACGGCCAATCCGACCCGCTGCCTTGCCGGAGTCACTGCCGTCCACCTCTGCGCTGCTGGCCGCAGCTCCAGCGAGCCGCTCCTCCCGCGAGCCATTGCTCGCCCACTGCTCATTCTCGGCCAGTCATCCGGGCTGCCGCCGTCCATGCCTTTGCTCACCGGCGTTGCTGCCGCCTCCGCGCTGGCCGCCGTCCCACTGTCCGGCTAGCCGCACTAGCTCGCGCCAGATCTCGCCGCCCCGGCTCACCTCCCGCTGCCTCCGATCTTGCCGCGACCACGCCGATCTTGTCGGAGCTGATGTGACGCAGCTACCTTTCTCCTCGTCGTTGCCGCGTCGGGAGCGCCGTCGTCGTCCCTACGTCGATCTTCTCCTCCCGATCACTTGATTTATCCCTCTCCGCCATTTTTTTCCTTTGTCTCATTTTCTCTCTTTTTTTTTTTCTTTTCTCTCTTTCTCATTCTTATCCAAATCAATTTTGGTTTCTTTATATATATATATATATATATATAATATATTTTATAAATATACATTTTCCTTTTATTTTACTTTTGATTTCAAATCAAAAGTGTCATCGATATTCGTGTAACACGAATCTCGAGGCAACTCAACAACCATGCAGTACGCATCTCGAGGCACCAACCTACCTCATTTCAAAATCTCAATACTCGCGCTACACGCATCACAAGATATATCCCACGTACATTTTAAACCACAAAGAGCCACTATTTCGGTCACACGTCGGCGCGCAACTCGAGGCGCGTCCCCGTTCGTGTTTCGGCTTCTAGAATTTTTCGCGTATACGTTTCACAACAATTATCTTCTCCACTCAAGATTTGGACATACGCGTTTGGACGAGTGGATCCCACAAACGACCCGGACTAGACACGTGGCACAAGTCAAATTTTCGAGTCGTTACATAAACCATCACCTAATCAATGGTAATATATAATAATTTTTAAAAAGTAAATATTTAAAATTTTAACTTCCCCATATAACTTTTAAAAAAACTAGCTTAATATAATTATTTATCACTAGACTATACATATTTGTAAGTAATAAATATATTGAATGTGTTAAATGAGCCATTAGAGGTAAAAAAAAGTATATTGTTTAAGTTATATGATTTTGGAGATTATTAAATTCCTGTTGAAACCTCTGGCGATACAGGTGACACGGTGAGTATCAATGATTTTAGAGATTATCAAATTCATATGATAAATGATTTAGAAGATGAATTTGATCTAGATTATACCGGCCTAAAAGATCAATTTCTTAAACATCCTCTTACACCAATATTTTGTAAAATTTGTCCTAAAATTCAACAAGGTATTATCCGTGACAACTACTTTGCTTATTTAACAAAACATAAACAAAATATGCCATTTTTAAGTATTTAGCTTTTTCTAGTCCAAAAATAGTAACCAAAACCAATACCATATGGGAAGGATCTAATGGTGCAAAATATATTCAGTCTCATCCTCCATTAGCACCTATTAAGTTAAAGGAACATATTAAAGCAACACCTCTAAAGAGTAGTTTTGATGATGATAAACCATTGAACAAAAAAGATTTAAACCATTTATAGAAAAAAGTAATTTTACTAATATTTATTTATCAACGTTAGCTCCTCATTCCAAAACTATAGGATCTACTAGTAAAACTCCAACTAACCCTTCTATCCGAAATGAGCCTATATTAACCAAATCATTACTATCACCCAAAATTACCTCGACACCTATATTAAAATCAAGATATTCTAATGAGTTACTGCAAAAAATTGCTTTCAAATTAGATGCCCTTGAACTCGATTCTTCTAATACGAATAAAAATGATAAAGGACCATTAATTGCCACATTAGATAATGATACCCAATCTATCTCGTCTCAAATTACTAGTAGTCTCTCAGATGATAACTCTAGTCACCATCAAGCAACAATCAATCCTCTTTACCAATCTCATATTAATTCCACTATCGACATACAACGCGTTTATAAGCCAAAGTGTCATCCCCCTTATACACAAAAAATGAAACAATATTATTCTCGACCATCACCTGCAGATCTAATTTTAGAAGAATCAAATACGAAACGCATAAAATTTGATGGAAATTCGATGTATGAATGGAATATTGATGGCTTATTTGAATATCAGATACTTGAGGTTCTTCAACATATGTTAGTCTATGCGAAAGCATGCATGATGCATGACCATCCAGATAATAACATAGCAAGTGCCATTGCTTGTGGTTTTATTGGCCAACTTCATGGTTGGTGGCATTGTTCTTTAACTACCTAACAACGTATTGACATCATCAATTCAGTTGTCAAAGATGACAATGGAAATCCACTGTTAGATGTTCAAGGCCAACAACAACGGAATGCTGTTATTCGTTTAACAACCAACCTTATCTGGCATTTTCTAGGGACTCTATCTACAATGGACAAAAAAACTAGAGATCAATTACAAAGTCTTCGTTGTCGAATCCTCAATGATTTTCAATGGTATAAAGACATCTTTTTAACAAAAGTCTATTCATTAACTAACACTGATTGTGCGTTCTGGAAAGAACGATTTATTGCTGGCCTGCCTCCTTATTTTGTTGAAAAGGTTAAGGTTCTCCTTCGCGAGAAGGGTGGTGGAACTCTCACTTATCACACCCATACCTTTGGCGATTTAATTCAAATAATTCAAATGACTGGTTTAGCATTATGCAATGATATGAAACTTAAAAAGCAATTAAACAAAGAAAATAAATCAAAATATTAAGCACTAGGAGAATTTTGTTATCAATTTGGGCACGACCCACAACCTCGTAGGTCTTCTCAACCGTCCCAAACAAGACGAAGACGGTTTAATAAAATTCAGCACTCTAGTAATCGTGTCGATTATAATAAATCCTCAAAGAAAAACCCTAAATATAGGAAACATAAGCCTTCTAGCCAACCCAAGAACATTTGTTATAATTGTGGTAAACCTGGTCACTATGCCAATAAATGTCATTTAAAAGGTTACAAAAAGAAAATAAGTAATATCCACAGTGATTCATCTGATAAAAGTAGTTATAGCGATACATATCGATGTGTTGACAACCTCCAAAATACCACAACATTTTCTGAAATTGAAATAAATGTGCTAACTGCACATGAAGAGCTCATTCTTGAGATCGGCGATCAAATAGCAGACCTCAACACAAATATAGATATTTTACTGAAATATTGCATCCTCTAAAACATATTGAACCTTCAAAAACAAAACCAAAACCTAAGTTTCAAAAACAACTTGAAGTAGATGACACTGCTTATTCCATGCAAACTATGTTTCAAGAAGTTAACAAAAGATAGAGTAACCCAACACTTACTATTCAGTCTCTCCGACAAGACGTAAATCAAGTAAAACAAGAAATAAAACTTTTAAAGGATCGGTTGCTCAAAATTGAAAATGAAAATTTAAACTCTTAAACTTTCTCTGTCTATGATAATAATGTTTTTATAGAAACATTAACTCATTATGTTAATCAAAGATGGTTTACACCTATTACGTTATAAATTAAAGATTTTAAATATAGGGGTTTAGCTTTAATTGATTCTGGTGCCGATTTAAATTGTATACGAGAATAATTAATTCCTCTCCGCTATTGCGAACACACTAATAGTCAAATCTCTACAGCATAAGGAAATAAGTCTCTTATTAAATTAAAAATCCTACTAGCTCATATTGGTCACAAATCTATTTGCATACCTACATCATTCATTATAGTAAAATACCTTCAATATGATATGCTACTAGGCACATCATTTTTACAAAAAATTCAGCCATTTTCTGTCTCTTCTAATGGAATAACTACTACCCTTAATAATAACAAGGTTCTTTTTCCTTTTACACACTTACCTAAATCCAGATATTTAAATCAAATTATTAATCAAATTGAGCATAAACAAACATATATTGGATTTTTAAAATCAGAAATTAATTATTTAAAAACTGACCAAGTTCTTAACACTCTATCTTTTCAAACTAAAGTTCTTACATTTCAGGAAAAATTAACTAAACAATGTTGTTCTGACCTTCCTTCAGCCTTCTGGACTCGAAAAAAACATCAAGTAACCTTACCATATATAGAAGATTTTCATGAAAACCACATTCCTACCAAGGCAAATCCATCTCAAATGAATGCTCGATTACTAAATCTCTGTGATCAAGAAATTAAAGATCTCCTAACTAAAAAATTAATCACTCCTTTTAAATCTCCATGGAGTTGTACAGCTTTCTATGTCAAAAATGCCGCTGAGCTAGAAAGAAGAAGTCATCGACTCGTAATTAATTACAAACCCTTAAATAAAGTCTTAAAAACAATTCATTATCCCTTACCAAATAAAAATGATTTAATCAAGCGAATAACCTCTTCTATTATTTTTTTCTAAATTCGATCTGAAATCTGGCTTTTGGCAAATCCAAACTCAACTAGAAGATCGCTACAAAACTACATTTAATACTACATTCAGCTAATATCAATGGAACATCGTGCCTTTCGGCTTAAAGAATGGTCCATCCGAATCTCAAAAAATAATGAATGACATTTCTCATCCATATTGAGATTATATCCTTTGACGATATTCTTGTCTTTTCAAATACCACATATCAACATTGGAAACACCTATATACTTTCCAACATATTATTACCACCAATGGCTTAGTCTTATCCCAGAAAAAGATGAAACTTTTTCAATCCGTCATAACATTCTTAGGTTTTAAAATCTCTAATCAGACAATTACCCCTATCAATCGAGTCATTGAATTTGCAGATAAATTTTCAGATCAACTTACTGAAAAAAACCAATTACAACGTTTTCTTAGTTATTTAAATTATCTCACAGATTTTTATAAACAAGCAACTTTTGATCGAAAACCTTTTCAAGAACTTCTCAAAAAATATGTCAAATTCCAACGGACTCCAACCCATACTAAAGCAGTTCAAGTCATAAAGACTACAGTAAAATATATCCCTTGTTTACACCTAGCAAAGCTAACTTATCGCAAGATCATCCCAACTGCTGCCTCTGAATTAGGATATGGTGGTATTTTGTTAAAAACTCCTCCTTCAGAAAAAGAACAATTAGTCTGCTATACTTCAAAATTATAGAATAAAACCCAATAGAACTATGCCACGGTCAAAAAGTAAGTCTTAGCAATTATTTTATGTGTTCAAAAGTTTCATTCAGATATTATAAATTAAAAGATTTTTATTCGTATTGATTGCAAAACCGCTAAAGAAATACTTTTAAAAGATGTCAAAAACCTTGTTTCAAAACAAATATTTGCTCGATGGCAAGCTCTTTTAATCATTTTTTTATTTTGATATCAAATATATACGATGAGAAACTAATTCTCTTCCTGATTTCTTATCCCGTGAATTTCTTGTAACTCCCCAACTTCATTCTATACAGATTATGGCTGATAAAGGTAAATCCCTTCTTACATATCAATCCTCCTATTCCAATAAATTATCCCCTCTTTTTAATGCCTATAATCGATCTAATGATGACAAACCATTCTATACGTTCAGTAAATGTCATTTTGTTACCCTTATTGAAAATGACTTATTTGATCATTCTATTGACAATCAGGTAAAAATCCTTATGCCTCCTTCATATCATTTTATTTCAACTCATCCTCACATCTCTCTAAAATTCTATGAAGCTCTCCTTACTCAAACTCAATCAGTCATTATTGAACATTTCAAAAAACCAGATTCTTCTGAGGTTGCATACTCCAAATTAAGAATCCAAAAGGTTATTACTATTAATGAGTGGACTCATTAAGATGTTGTTCAGTAATGTCCCTATTCATATCAGTCGATGACTCTCATGCCCACTCATCAACCTATGCTTGTCAGTTATAAACATTATATTGAAGCATGGAAAGTTATACTATTTTATAAAGATCCAGCCTCAGGTCATTCATGGTATATCACCTTCAGAAAATCATTACACGTCAACCTTCCAACTTGGTTTATGTCCGAATGGTGGGTGAAGTTTAGTCCGGTAGAAGGCATCTTGCCCTATAAAATTCCAAACATCTATGAAAAAAGAAAAACTATCCCTTTTCCAACTCATCCACAAATATTTAATCCCTTGGATCCTTAAATGGATATATGGCACTCATAAAGTTGCCCAAGCTAATAACTGTTCTCTTACATACCTTTCCCAAGAAATTCATGTGAAATGGTGGGACAAGTTTGATATAGAATCCGTTAAAGAAACCTCATTCACTCCAATGCTTGCAACCATTAAGCCAATAACACTATCAAAATTCATTTCCCATTTACCGGCCTTACCTAAAACCTATAAAGAAACAAGTCTGCCTAAACCTGTAGTTCTTACAGCATATTTTGTCAATGCATCTCCATCTCCCATAATAACCCCTGACATTGCCACTACTATCCATCAACAACTTCAGCAAACGAAAAAATGAATTGAAGATAAAATGGAAGCAAAACTCAAGGAAATTGAATATCTTTATTCTGCCACATCAAGGACATATTCTGAAGGTGAAGCCAATTCAGCAACTCCTAATTTTATTGAACTATAATGATGTCATTGTTCTATGTCGCCATTATGAATCAAGAAATTCTTCATCCATTACTTGGGCATTTAATCCATGACTTATATCCATTTGGTATTCAACCCGAAGAATGTCTACAGAACAATCAACTTATCATTTTTGCTGCTCATGCCATTCAGTGGTCTCCTGCCGAATAAGACATATTATTGATACTATGGTTGCTTCTTGACTCTCCTAAAATTCAAGTTTATGTTGATCATATAGTTCTACAGCGATTTCCTCCCTATGTCCATTCTGGGATTTGGCAAACTCTCTATTGATGTCCTTTCAGCTACTATTGTGATATTCTACCATACTAAAAAAAAATTTCAGGCCCATGCCATATCTTATTTCAAGCCCATGCCTTCAGGTTTTACATGCCTTCAAGCCCATGCCATTCCCCATTTCAGGCCCATGCCATTCCCACTTTTTTTAAATTTCTTTTTGGTAATTTCTTAAAGTTAAAGTTAAAGTTAACACCCCAAACTTGGACTAGAGTAAAGGAATACATGACAACACACTCTACCACTAAAAAAACTAGACTCATAATAACTTCATTAACTTAATAACAACTAACCCACCCTATAACCGATTCCAAGTTTAACGAAGTTTCCTTTGGTTTTAATGCCACTGAGTCAACCATCCTATCAAAGAGGTTCAGAGTTAAGATTTCCCTAGAAATAGAGTACAAATTTCAACAGAAATCACGCTTTAAAGAACTAAACTCAGTCAAGACAAAGGCCATCTACTACTCAAGAGTTTTATGGGCCTATACATTCAAGCACGCAAGTTTAATATTTATGAGAAATTAGTGCTTCAACACTCAAGAGGGTACCATAGGTGAGAAATGCAACCACGCTATCCACTAATGTAAATTAAGCACAGTCAGGGATCAATAGGTTTTAAAATAGGTTGTAATAGGGTCGGGTTAATGTGTCAAGGAAAGGATATAAGGAAAATGCAAATGTTGGAAAAGATCAAATCAACCTCACTATAAGCACCGAGAGCTAACACATATAAAGAGTTTACATGGATAAACATAACGCTCTCGAATTGTACGATTCTTCAATTTGGCTCATTCTTTTTAAATTATTTGTCTCAAAATGATAAATTCTTCATTGAATTCAAAGCCTAATTCATATTTCTTTTCTTTGAAGTCTATGGGAATTTATTTCACTCAAAAACACCCACAAACTTGAAGTTTTATACATTTCACTACAAAACTTGCTCTTTTCACTTTCATTACGCTTGACCGAACTTTCGAACTAGGTAAAAGGATATAAGGTTAATGGCTAGGGGTTTAATGATAGGTAGTCAAAAAATTAGGTTATATTCGGCTTAAATGGGCTAACAAATGGTAAAATGATGGGTAGGCTTAAGGCTAAGGGTTTAAATCCAAAAATGGCCTACATCTTCCCCCAAAAGTATTTTAATCATGGGATTTCACCTCGAGCGGGTTACACCATCATTCTAGCACCCCAGAAATCTGACGTTTTTTTCCACGTGCACAGTGATGACCACCTGCTCTCTTTGGTATCTAACATGAAGTCTCAACCTCAAACTAGCTCCTTAAATATGTAATCTCAATAATGTCGAACAACGCTATAGATTGAGTGTTTCTCCTAATTCTCAACAAAGCTCAAGTCTCATAAGTGGCTTAAGAAACTGATCCACAACTAAAGGCATTTAAAAAGGTTTTAGGCAACTATAAACTCAATTAGATGGTCCTAACCATGATAAAGTATGCATGAACACGCATGTAGTCAAAAAAGTATCATAGACATAAATAAACTACTCTATAGCATGTTATAACAAGATGGTGCATGAACAAAAAATAATAAAAATAGATGGAAAAGTGATAGAAAAAAGGAAAGAATATGTAGGTGAAGATACACATCCATACCATACCAGACAATCTCATGGAATATGCAACAAAAAAATGTAATTGTTATACCCGTCGTCTTGCAAGATTCCTAACATACCAACCAAAAATGATCATCAATACCTGAAAACACCTCTAAACTTATTCCAAAACCTCATCCCCAAGGTTTGGTACAAGTAAAAAGTGATCAAAAATAATGAACAGAAAGCGAGTGAAAGAGGAAGTGGAATATAGTTACGGTGAACATAAAAGTGAGTAAGTGGGAAATAACATGCTCGAGTATTGCAAAGTATGAAATTGAACCTAATCTTGCACTTTACATCATAAAATAAGAAAAAGTCTCTCATGTCTAAGTGACTAAGGAAATGATAAAAGCTCGTCATAATAAGAGCGAGAACTTATAAGTAAAAGAGTTAACTTAAATAATTCCCACCAAATCTTCTGAGCTTGATGTTTTTCAACTAATGGTGAAATCAACAAGATGGCGAAATGAAATCTAGGGTTTTAGGTTTACTCAAAGATCCACCATTAATGCAGCGACTTAAATTGGTTTATGTCCCAACCAAGTCTCAAAACACCTAAAGTCCTAATAATATGTTAACTCCATAAAAATGCTCAAATTATTCTGAGTGACATAATCCAAAATCAAAATTAGTGGAACTTGGGGTGCTTCAGTGCCTCTAGTTCTCATCAAACATTCATAACACCTGCAAAAATCCAAAAAACAAAGTTAGGGTTTTATTAAACGTAAGAAAAAACTAAAAACAAAACTAAAACTGAAATAAAGCTAGAAGTAAAAAATAAAAAATAAAACTGGGTTGCCTCCCAACAAGCGTTTTTTTTAAGTTTTTGACTAGACTTGGGGTGATTTATCATGTAATGTCTTCTTCTTTCGAGATACCAAAAACAAATGGAGCATCTATAGCTTTGGGCAATGAAACATGCATACCCTCATTCATACTTGGGAGCTCATTCGAGACCTCTAACACAAAAAGTTGGGTCGCATCAGGTTCATCTAATAGAAAGGTGTCGATAGCGTAGAAAATCTGCGAACGCTCCTATACTTCCACCCTATTGTACGATTCAAAAAACTATGCATATGAAGGTGGGTGATTTCATCAACACCAGATGTTGGTATTCATTGCTCCATTTGCGACTCTACCGACTTTTCTGAAATAACTTCAATTTTCATCCCATTTTCCTCCTTTTCATCTTGTGCAATGATAATATTTAACTTGGTTGGAGAGACTTAACATTTGTTTATTGTTTCGCTCCAATAATCCTCAACATGTGTAACCTCATTTACCTCAACATTTTTCAATGAAGAAACACTCACATTCTCCTATAGATAAAAAAATTGGTTGTATACTACACAACTCGTCAATCAAATTCTCAAGTGTAGTATTCATTTGACTAAGTTGAGTTTTCGAGTTTCGCAACCTTGGATTCACATGCTGAAATTGTTGAAACTCTTCAAATAGGTGTTGTTGACCAATTATTAATTACTTTATCATATCTTCTAAAGATGTACTTTGTTGAGATTGTTAGTTATCTTCATAACACTGTTAAAAAAGTAGTTCTTGGCTGAAGATCAAGTCATTCATCATGTCTTGTATAGACCTTTCTTCATGTTAAGGAATCTGTAGACTTAGCATGAGCTCAAAGAAGTCATTTTGTGGCGATGCATAACTAGAATAGTGATGATTCTCATACTTTGGATAGTAAGGACAAGGATATGTGGAATGAGAATTATTCTTACAAATTTCACAAACCTCGACCTATTGTACAAAAAATGCCTGTTAAAAAATTGATGTTCATTATGTAACATACCTACCTAATTCACATTGTGATAGTATTAGTCTTCAAATCAACCATAGTTGTAGGAGTAGGAGGCTATTACGGAGTTACCTGCAAACATGTTAGGAACAAGGGAATAGATAGACAAAATAAATAAATAAAATAAAATAAAACCAAAGACAAAAAAAGCCAATCCCCGACAAAGGCGACAAAAATTGGCGTACGCCAAACGCTTCAATAAAATACATTACCTAAACCAACTATTTTGCAGATAGTGGCAAATGGTCGATCTTACTGAGATTGGTGATCTTTCTAAGGTTCTAAAAAAAGGAAAATGGAGGTTTGAGAGCGAATGTAGAAAGAGTTAAAAAAAGACATGAAATTGGAAATATTTCTTAACAAAATCAATTAGAGAGGCAACCTAGACCCTCGATATCTCAAACTTCCTTAATTGGCACATTGAACCATATGGTCATCGAACTATATAAAGCACACAATTCAAAGGGATTCTATAGTACCTATAGAACTGATAATGTATGCAATTCCTCGTGTTTCCTATTTTCAAAAGTCAAGGTCCTGAAATAACTTTTCCCTAACCAAACACATAACCGTGGACTCACACGAATTGGGTTTAATGTGTTGGTTGCATGGAGCTTTATGAAGGCACTGCACCTAGACACCCGGATTGCATAAGTATGAATGTTTCTGATTTAGCCTAAATCCCTAATGGTACTTGACAGGTCCCAAAAGGGTCGAATCAATCGATATGGTCAATTGCCACTTGTGTGGTCTTCTTGTATAAGTATGGATGAGTATGACTCACTAGCAATAAATTAAGGTTTAAATCAGATTTTAACCCTAATTAATCAAGCAATACCAAAAAGAGTAACATACCATTCACACCGATTTTGATGAGGTATATGTTCCTACAGCAGAACACTCTATTCGAGAGGGAAATTATTAGACTGCATGAGGTGCCGGTCTCCATTATATTTGACAGATATCCTAGATTCATTTCCAGGTGTTGGGAGAGCGTGTAGGAGCAGATTGACATGAGCTTTCAGTTTAGTACATCTTACCATCCTTAAACCGACGGCCAGTCGAAAAGATTGACACAGATTTTAGAGGACATGCTAAAGGCTTGTATATTGTAGTTTGAAGGTTCATAGGAAGATTATCTACCTCTATGCGAGTTTCCGTACAACAACAACTATCAAGCGAATATCAGGATGCCTCTATTGGAGGTGCTATATGGGATGCCTTATAGATAACCTACGTGTCAGGCAGAGCCAAATGATAAAGTGACCATTGGGCCAGAGATAGTTGTTGACCACACGGAGAAGATTTTGAGATCGGGCAGAGACTTGGGGAGCCCCGGATGGATAGAAAAAATATGTGGATAAGTATCACGAAGGACCGAGCTATATGGAGGGCGACATGGTATATCTGAAGGTTTCTCATTAGAAATGTCAATATAGATTTAGGATTAAAGGGGAATCGACGTTAAGATTTATTAAACCATTTAGGGTTGCTACACGAGTTGGTAGTGTGGCGTATAGAATGGACTTGTAGCCATAGTTAGTTGGGGTTCATTCGACATTTCACATTTCTATGTGGATGCTCGCTAGGTCAGGACCGAAACTGTTGGTTGATGTGAGACAGATTGAGATTTAGCCTGACGAGACTTACAAGGAGCAACCATTGGAGATCTTGGACTGCAAGATACAAACTCTATAGAATAGGGAGATCCCTCGAGTATTAGTTCGCTAGCAGAATCACGGGACTAAGAGACTCACTTGAGAGCTATAGTCTACCATGCGGGAGCATTATCCTAAGTTATTCCAAGGTATGATCATTTAGTTTTACCTAGATTTCGAGACGAGATTTTCCTTAGTTGGGAAGAATTTAACGACCCATTTTATTAACGCGACTATTATTACTTAATTACATATTAGGATGTCAGCTCAGACCCTAGTGGACGATGCAGATAGACTAGGGGCATGCCTGATTATGTACTAGTTATATATTGTCGGATTGGTTGCCTTTATTATGTTGCACTTCATTTAATATGGCATAAATCATCGCATGTTTGTAAATATCATGTTATGTCGAGTGCGATGGTGGGATAGGTAATCGCCTTGTAAAGTGTGTCGACGTAGGTATTAACTAGGTGCAATATGAGTACACTAAGTCTTATAATACTAACTTGAATAAAATGACTAAAAATCAAGGTGAATATGGCATAAAATAGAGAATAAAACTTTAGGCTAAGTCAAAATAATTGGGTACATCAAGGATTGGCACGCCTCAAGATGTATGTCAAGACGCGGGGCACTAGGTGTCAGGTAGTTGACAGTGAATGAAACCACAATTAGGTTAATTATGTATCAAATATATTAATTATATTATTGTTGTACCTAAGTTGGCTATTTAAAAAGAATTAATTTGATTTTCCTATAGTTTGATCGAATTAAATAAATGCAATTGATGCGCATTAGGATGATCCTAGAATGTGTAAGACTAAGTTGTTTAGTGTCTTAATGAAGTCATTAATTTATGTACGACAGCCTTAACAAGGACTACAAGGTCGTCATCGGGATATGCATACATACATGATCGAAACACAACATATAAATAGCATGAATTAGTGGGAAAAATCAACATGCGCCAACCATCATCTTCAACCTACTAAACTTAAGAGCGAAAATTGGGGATGTAGAGGGCTGAATTCTAACTCGATTTGGTGTGGGAGATCAGAATCAATGGCATAAAATCAATGTAATGCACTCCATGTCCATCAATTTCATCTTCTTCAATTCGTGTATGTGTGTCTATAGAACTGAACTTGAAACTTGGGTTTTAATGGTAATTTTTGTTGTTGTTATTGTGATGATGATTAAGAGAGAAGAGAAGAAAAAAAAATTTAAAGCAATTTGTCTCTGCTTGAAACGAAATTGGGGGAGGGGGAGGAGGCACGCACGCGCGCACGAGTGTGAGCGTGCGTGTGACCCTAGGCCGGGCCCCGCGCCCAACCCCCATTTAAATAAAAACTAATAATTAAAAAATTAAAATAAATAAAAAATAAATATATTAAAATTACATAAAATCTAGAAAAATAATATAAGAAATTGGAAAAAAGGTTAAACATTGGATTTCAAGAGTTTTTTTAGCATTTGACACCCCGGTATAACTCGAAAAATGTGCCACAACTAAAAATTAAAATAAAATTCTAATTTTTAGTTTCATATTAATAATTTGATTTAATATGGCTATAAATCAATTAAAATGATACATTTTGACTTCAGGGGACTAAGGGAATCGTAGCTCGGGTACCAGGATATTGGCGGGGTCAGATTCGAGAGTTCGGGAAAGTCGGAGCGCATGTTTGAGGTTTGTAAAACCTATAGGGACATCGTTTGAGTATTTAATTATTGCTTTTATATTGCTTATATCCATTCCTACATACCATTCGATTCCACAATATTTCGATGGTTGGTTGAGGTTACTCCCACCGGTACAGTCGTTATGTATTTGTGGCATGCTAGGCTATAGCATGTGTAATCAAGCCCTTGGTGAATTGCGACCCGAGATGTTAATTGGTGCACGTGTCAGTAAAGCGTAGGTATAGGCCAATCACCGCGAGGAACTAAGTGAAAGAGTAGCAGGTATACCCATTGAAGGGATCTTGGGGATCAAAATTATAGTCTAGTTTGATCGGGACAAGCACATACTTTGTTTATCCACTTGTTATGTATGCATGCGATGATCCATTTATAGTTGCATGTTTATATTTCAGCATGCTTATTTCAAATTTCTTTGGCTTCCTATTTACTTAAATGCACAGTGAATTTCTTTAGGATTTTAGTCACTAAACTCATCATCTATTTTATTGTGATGGCTGAGTGTAGATCTTAGTACAAGCAGGGGCAAAGAGATCCTAGGTGACTATCTCTGATCGCTTACTGCCCAAAACACTCTGGTACGTGTTTAGCTTTTTGATATTTTGATTTATTTTTGGTATCATGGAGACTAGAAAAACATTGTACATGTATATATGCTTATCTTTTGGCTATCAGGTCGCCTTATATACAGAGTACACTATTTCAGTCCACATTAGGATCTATGCTTTATGACACACGATATATATGTATTTCATGTTTTTATGTTAGTTTAAGACTTCCACTGTTAATCTACTACCTATTCATTGCAATTGATTAAAACACAAGCCTTTAGTGTAATTCACAAACTTCAAAAATAAAAGACCACAAACCCTATGGATGCAAGTGGGGCGTGGAATCCCCATGGGGGATAGGGATTCCCCGCAACGGGGATGGGGATGGAGAATTTAAATGAGGATGGAGGTAGGGATGGGAAAAAGTATCATACCCACGCAGGTATGGTACGGGAATAGGGAAAAAATATATTCGCTAGGATCCCCGTGCGGATTCCCTATTGGTAATATTAGCAGGAATCCCCGTGGGGATCCTCGTAAGGATTACCCACGGGGATATCCACAAAGATCCATTTATATATCAAATACATCTATATACATTGTATATATCAATATTATATAATATTACAAGGCTTTCACCCAAAACACTGGTGATAAATAAACTCTAATATGATTTATAATTTTAACTTGTTTCGTTAATTATATGTTTTTTTAAATGATTATATGTTTTGTTTTGAGTTTTTTGCAACTATATTTATATGTTATACATTATTTGGTTGAGATTTTCAACAATTGTGATTATATGTATGTGTAACATACTTTTTATAAATTTTTGAAAACAATTAAGTGGGAAAAAAATTTTCCTTTGGTGATTCTTCACAAATTCCCCACGAGAATCCCCATGGGGATATTCAATGAGAAATGAAATGGAGAAAGTTTTTTCTCATAGGGATTCCCCATCCCCACGGGGATTAGGCCACTACAAGGAAAATAATATTTAGAAATGGAATTAGCAACGGAATTAAGTTATGTTGCTAAAAAAAAGTAGTTAGAGACGGAATTGAGACGGACTAATTCAGAGACGGAATTGAGACGGATTAGAAAAGGAAATAGAGACGGAAATAGAGATGGAATTAAATTCCGTATCAGAGAAAATGGTGCAACTTTTCAACCAAAACTTTAATTTTTGACAACCGTCCGTTGCATCTCGAGATTCGTGCTTGCTTCGATCTCGATGATTCAAAAATGGGGACCAAGACAACTCTCACCGAAATATCTCTCTCTCTCTCTCTCTCTCTCTCTCTCTCTCTCTCTCTCTCTCTCTTTCTATCTCTCTCGCTCAACCCTAAACGCTCTCTGCCTTCTCTCTCTAATCGGTCTCTACTCTCTGCGCCCGGTTACCGCTCACCCCGCTCACCGCTCACCGATCTCTGCTCCCTCTCCGCTTTCTCTGATCCCCGCTCTCTGCTATCTCTCCGCTCACCGACCGATCCACCGCTCTCCGCCCTCTGCTCAATGTGTTGCTCACCGCTCCCATCACCGCCCTCTGCTCTCTCGCGTGCATAGGCCGTCTTTCTGCAGCAACACAGGATCTGCCAAAGTCTGTTGTATGTAATGTCCATGGAGTCAATCCCAAATTTCTAAAGATCGGGGAGAGAGTTGCCAAACAAAGAGAAGGCGGGCAACAGTCGTTCTCTAAGGGAGCATATTTTTTGGGGAAGATGGTCTGGGCAAAAGGATATATAGTTGATTGATTTGTTGGATAAGCACAAAAAAACCTTGATGGTTTTAAATTGGATGTTTATGGTAATGGCGAGGATGCTAATGAGGTCCAGTCTGCTGCGAAGAAGCTAAATCTAAATCTCAACTTTCTCAAGGGGAGAGACCATGCTGATGATTCACTTCACGGGTAAGCGATCCAACACCTTTTTTCTGTTTCATGATTGCATATTTCCTTGTGTACTCTCTACTTCATTGATAAATTTGGGAAAAAAAAACGCATCACTAATATTTTATACAAATGAAAATGCTAAGGCAGAAAATCAATTTTATAGCCCCTCAAAAGAGGACAGGAACTAGTTGGTATACTTTTTTTAGGAACTAAATTATTCTTAAGAATGCCAAAAAAAGTCATCACGGTTGATTGATTTTCTTAAGTGTTTTTTTTAAATTCTCATACTTATTATTACCTTTCCTTGAGCCAAAAAAAAAAAAAAAAATTTATTGCCCTAACTTCTTATTTTTTAAATTTTATCCAGTCCTCTACAAACTGGAATTACTGCTTAGAACACTAGTATTTTCTTTGGGAGTGATACAGGCAAATGTAAAAAGTAAAAGAAATCAAGTGTGATGTTGATGGATTTCGTAGCCGAGCTACAAAGTATGCCCAATTGCATATGGCTGTGAAAGGAGGTAGAATGATCAGTTGAAGCATAAAGCAGCATGTTGCAGATAATGGAATGTCAGTTTCCAGATATGGAAGAGTTCTTTATTTTCTTTTTGGGAGGACGTGAGTTGTAAATAGTTCTTCATATTTCATATAAATATGATTCAAATATTTCTTTGATTCTTGTTCTTCATATTACACTGATTTGATTACACAGCAGATTCTTGTTCCCCTGTCTTTCTTTAATTAATTATGTTGTTTTGATTATAAATTCTGTTTGTTTTCTTGATTGTTAATGGTGGGGTGGGAGTACAATATTAAGTACTAATAGACATTCTATATTATGTATCTTGACAATTGGTTGATGCTCAGCTCAATCTCAGAGTCACGAATTAATGCTTCATTGGTGTTGGAGAACATTTGAGTGTCTATCCTGGTGAAGGATCTATTAAAAGGAGGTCAATTTGTTGGAATGCCCTCCTGTTTTTGTTCAATGCTGTTGCTCCACTTTTTCATAGAATGTCATAGTGTTGATAGATCTGTCGTCATTATATTGATTGATCTTTTGAGCTCAATATGTGTTCAATTGACAATTGGTGTTGTACAAGGTAGGCTCTCCACCTTAAGCGTGGCAATATAGCACTTGATGCTTGGTGTCTCATTGAATTGGAGCTGGACTATAAATATTTATGTTCTAAATATGTACACTTGCTTTTTTTGATTCGTTTTGTTTTCTCGGTTCTAATCCTTCGAATTAGAAAATGTTTATGTCTACTTGTGAAGATCTATTGAAATGAACTTGGTTGTTGCGAGGAGGCTTTGCTTCAGTGTAAGAGACGGAATATGGGAATACAGAGAAAGCTTTTGTTCCTCGTGTTTTTTTAGCTATGTTGGCTTGGCTTTTAGAGGGAAATCTGAGCACTGCTGTGGAAATTATCACTTTTATCTTTATTATTATTGTTATCATTTTGAACTTTTGACAACTTCGTCTTCGGGTGGAATCTGGGCACCCTTGTTATGACTACATTGGCATGGTTTTTTATCATCTGATTGGGACTTGTTTTTATCTTTCCTCACTTGCCCCTTGCAAGCATTTTTCATTATAACTCGAAAAAATTGATTTCTGAAGTACTTGATTTTGGATACATGAACACACTTTCTTTATTTTGCTCTTTGATCTATTAATAGTTATATCCAGAGGAAAACTATATATTTATATATATATATATACACACCAACATGAAAGTTTAGATTATCACTTACATTGGATTGTTGTAACTTGCCTTCATTAATGAATCTTTTAGACATGTGTATTGCTTTCTTTCAACATCTTTTGCGTGCTCGTATGGATGATGCATTTTTTCAAGCTATTTCAATGTGTGCTTTTGTAGATATAAAGTCGATTCTCACAATTTTGTTTTTCAATAGGATTGCTATGCTTGAGGAGTCGTCTACTAGGCGAAAGGTAGATGATGAAGTTCATGAAGGAGTTGTACCTGCTTATCTTTTGGATCGTGAATCAACTACTCGTGCAAAGGTAGTGATGCAGTTTTGTGGATGCCGTGAAATAAGTCTTTTATGTGGTTTCATGTTGTACGTGTTACATCCTTTTCTCGTCAGGAGATATTTTCCTTGCAAGGTTCTTAGCAACACTATCAAGCAAAAATGAAAAGAGAAAGCTGGTAAATGGGAAGTTCCCTTGCCCAAGGTAACCCACAAGTTTTCTGGCATTTGAGTGATTCAATTTTTTTTAATGTATAAAAGTTCTTATTCTAGAGAAAGCAATAAATTCCACTGGTATTTTTCTTTCTTCTTTCTTTTCATCTTCCTGTTTGGGATTGATATTCATATTGATAAGGAAAGGTTCTTTTTTGTTTATTCCATTATATTGTTAATTTCAATCTGTGTATAATCAACTAAAGCTGGTCCCTTTTCTTTTAGGTTAGACCTGTTGCGGAGGATGAAATGTTTAGGGTCATCAGAACTAGGAAAAGAAAAAGTAAGTTCCACTGCTTCATTTCGCTATTACATGCAACATTTAGGTAGAGGTTTGATTGAGCTTGTTGGGGTACTCTTCCTTCGTTAAGAAGAAATGTTTTCATCTTAATGGCTTTAAGAAGTGGATGGCGTTTTAGGCTCTTTTACTGATGAAATAAATGATGACATGCATCATGGTTTACTTTGTGTGTTTTCTGTCAACCCAATTTCTATGACAATAGATGTGGATCTGGATGAGACTTAAGACTGTGAATCACGCTTCCTTGGGATGTTTTGTGTTTAAAAATATGTTACGGAGAAGGACTTCTAAAACGTAATCATGTTACAACGACCAAGTTTATGTGAAGAAAACTTTCTGCAACTTATAGCATGAAAACTTAACAAAAAGGATGATTTTGGGTGCTCAAGGTCTAAAGTTAACGTGGCTTAGTATGAAAACAACAAAAAGGATGATATGCGCTCGGTGTTTTAAGCCTTTCTTGAACTTTCTGCTCATAAAAATTGACTACGATAATAATACACCAAAAGGATGAAAGTGGGCTTGCCATAAGTCTCTGAGCAAAAAAATCTCTCCTTTACCTTCCATTAATCATTAGTGATTGCAAAGGAAGAAATTTCATTTGACCATTAATCGATTGCCTCAATCTACCTCTTGTTCAAAAGGTTGCTTGTTTAGTTCCCAGTGAAACCCTGCGAAGAAATATTGAGTTATTTAGTTGAACTAATGCTTCATCGAAACAAAAATTCGTTTGTGTTAATCTAGAACTAAATTTCATGTCATTGTTTGGAGCGAGAGATAATTTGCTAATTAACACCATGTTCCTTCTGGATAATGATGAATTTCTTTTTCTTTATTACTTTATTTATGTTGTGTTTGGCTCATACACTTGTGCTTGCGATGATACGTAGTTCTCCCATAATATTGTTTATATTCCTATTATTATTTTTATAATTTAGTATTTTTTTTCTTTTTGATCTTTTTTCAGGTGTTTTGTACGAAGTCAAGTATTTTTTGAAGCACAATCAACTTTATATAATCTCGGAACACTTCTTCATTTTTTTTTTCATTTAGAACAATTTTTGCTTTTACTTTTGTAGAAAGATACGAAATAGAAACTTTTTAGATTGTTTTTGTTGTTTCGTGTACAGTACATTGAGAAAAGATAATTTTAAGGTTATGTTAAGTTTATATAAACTGTGCAATATCAATATATTATTTAGCTATGATTTGTATTATATATTGGCAGGTTAAATGTCGCTGGATTGAGACCTATATATATATATATATATTGAGACGGATTAGCAACGGAATTCAAATATTTCGTTGCTATTCCGTCTCTAATTTTCGAGGCAAAGCTACATAAATCAGCAACGGATCAGAGACGGAATTATTGTATTCCGTCTCTGATCCGTTGCTAATCAGAGACGGATCAGAGACGGAATGCATGAACAATTGTACCATTTAGAAAAAATTCCATTTTTGTTCCGTCTCCGTTCCGTTTCTAAATTCCGTCTCTAATCCGTCTCTAATCAGAAACGGAATCACAATTCCGTTGCTGATTGAATCAGCGTCGATGATTTCAGAGACGGAATAAATCTCGTCTTTGTTCTGTTGCAGATTTCAATTAGAGACGGAATTTATGCAAATCGGAGACGAAAATTTTCGTTTCTGATCTGCTATTTTTTTGTAGTGGGCGGGGATGGGGATGAAAGTTCATCCTTGTGCAGGGAGGGGTATGGGGATAGGGATGAATTCTTAAGTAGGGACAGGGATGGAGATGGGGTCCCCATCCCCTCCCCTTTCCATTTGCATCCCTAGTAAACCCTAAATATATATATAACTTATAAAGGATATATGCATAAATGATTTACAATATAATGATAACACGACAAATTGGTAAGCATATCGAGGATGCAGCGGCAAGCGATGCCAGCAGAGCGCGGGACCCTATAGGTCAATGGTGTGGACAGTGCAGAGAGGCCCTTTATGCAAGGAGCGACACCTACCTGGTGGCCTCAAGGCGCGGGGCCATCACAGTTTATATCAGGGCATGGTTCAAAAAACCTATGGAAATAACAAATGAGCATAAAACTTAATAAATAAACCTTAAATGTGGAAACCCAATGTGTTTAACTTAGAACCCTACTTGGGAAGTGATTGTGAGGCTGGTAGAGTTAGCGGGTATATACATGTTATGTTTTTATTGTATATTATATACTATGCACATATATATACCAAGGCTGATTCAGTACACGTTTCTCAATGTAGATCACGATGGATGGATAATCTACTACTCCGCCAGAGATTGGTAAGAATAGCGATCTGACTAGGGCCACTACCACCGCTACTACACAGAGTGTCGATAACCGTCTCGTGACACATGACTCTCATTTAGTAAAGATCTTACGGTTATTGAGGACTCATATAGTACTAGTTGCTGCTCCCGTCTTAGTTACAATTCCTACGACATAGACAGTCATCGCCCCGTTTGTCCAGCAGACGCCTGTTCAGGTTGCTACTCCTATAGTTCTTGAGACACCTGTTAAGAAGGTTACGTTAATGGTTATACCAATCGCCACACCAGTCAAGACACCGACTCTTACTCTTACACCAATAACCTTAGTGACGGGTACTACCACCACTACCTCCGAGTTCACATTGACGCCTGAGGCGAAGTTGATCCAGGAGTTTATTCGCTTTCAGCCTAGTTGTTTCTATGGAAGTGGTGAACTGAAGGCGGTTGGAAGATGGTTACTTTCACACCAGCAGCTGCACAAGCTTTTGAGAGTCGAGGAGAGTATACAAGCGTAAGTTTCTGGGTCATGTTTTCGAGGAGCCTCGGCTATATGGTGGACTACTTACTACGATACCTCCTAGAGCCGACGACATGAGTACAATTCAAATAATTATTCTATGATGAATATATCCCCATAGAGTTCTAGTTACATTTAAAAGAGGATTTCTAGGCCCTTAGACAAGGTAACCGATCAGTATTACAGTATATAGAAAGGTATCAGTATCTGCTATAGTTTGCTATGGTTGTTGTCGGGAAGGAGCGGTTGTAGATTTATTACTTTGTTATAGATTTATTACTTCGTTCGGGGATTAGTGGAGGTCATCACCAGTGCGATCATGTCGATTGGGGCGCACACAATACATGATATGTATGATCGAACCCTTGCCCGCAAGACATATTTACTAAAGAGGGGCGATAGACGAGTACCTAGTTCAAGACATTTTGAGAGGCAAACATGGTAGAGTTCTCGGCCGGACAATAGGTCGAAGTAGTGATCAACAGGGAAATAAGTTATGTTATGACGACACATAACTAGTTCATGTTATTGCACTACACCACCTTAGCAGTGTTGACATCAACCTCAGCAGTGTCATTAGGAAATGGATCAGGGAGGTCGTGATAGGGGTCAGAAAGATCAGGGTCAAAGATCTAGACGCAGACATGATGGAAGGCAGGAAAGACGTTGATGTCATCATTATGGTTAGATAGGGCACCTGAAGGCTAACTGTAGGGCACCACCATCACCACTGGGAGCACAATAGGGTCGGGCTAGGGAGAGAGCACATGCATTCGCACAGCCAGATAGAGATGCTACTAGACAGCTCATTGATGATATGTTATCTATTACAGGTAGACTGGTGCATGTTATGATAAATTCTAATAGTACATTAGCATTTATTGCTGACATATGGCAGCTGAGTTATGGTTAGCATCACGAACACTAGACATATACCTTTTCCTCAGTACGGCCATTGCGGATAAGATATACTATAACCGAATATGCAAAGACCGCACGATAGAGGTAGATGGGCATCAATTGCCAAAAGACTTACAAGTCCTAGAGTACCCTGAGTTCGATGTATTTTTGGGGATGGACTGGTTGGCGGCATATCATGAACAGCTGGATTGTTTCTAGAATGCCATAGCATTTCATGTTTCAGGAATTCCAAAGTTCACGTTTACTAGAGTCGTGATTGCACTACCCATTACTAAAGGTCGACTAGCAACGACTTAGGAAATGGAGGTGTTTGTTGTAGTAGTTGAGCCAGAGTCGACGACATAGATCAGGATTTAGGATGTTATAGTTATGAGAGAGTTTCCTAATGTTTTTCTGGATGATTTGCAAGGATTGCCACCACCTAGAGAGGTCGAGTTTATTATCGAGCTTCTACTAGGGACGCATTCGATTTTTGGCATACCTTATAGGCTATCAGCGTCCGAGTAGAAGGAGGTGAGGAAACAACTTGAGGATCTATCACATAAAGGTTTCATCCACCCTAGTATGTCTCCTTGAGAAGCGCTAGCGTTATTTGTGAAGAAAAAAAATAGTTCCATGAGGATGCGTGTGGACTACAGGAAGCTAAATTAGATGACAGTCGGGAACTGTTACCTACTCCCCAAGATCGACGATTTGTTCGATCAGTTGGTAGGCGCCAAGTTCTTCTCTAATATTGATCTACGTTCAAGCTATAATTAGTTGAGGATTCGAGAAGATGACATAAAGAAAACCATTTTTAGTACGAGATATGGGTTGTTTGAGTTTACAGTCATGCCTTTTGGGCTGATTAATGCCTCGATGACCTTCATGGATTTGATGCACAGGGTCTTGAGACCATACTTGGAAAAATACATAATTATCTTTATCAACAACATCTTGATTTACAACAAGACTCATGTAGAGCACGAGAATCACCTTAAGACAATATTAATGGCATTGAGGAAGCACAAGTTATATGTCAAGTTTAGCAAGTATGATTTCTTGCTGAGTGAGGTGAAGTTTCTTGGACATGTCATTGGTGATCAGAGTATCTTTGTGGATTCAGAGAAAATTTGAGTGATTATTGACTAGAGGACACCTGAGTATATTTTTGATATCTAGAGTTTCTAGGGGCTAACAACGCACTATCGCCAATTCGTATAGGACTTTCCTCGATTCCAACGCCAATGACGAAACTAACAAAGAAAGATGTGATTGGTCAGAGGAGTGTGAGCAGGCATTTTGGGAGTTAAAGATGAGATTGACATTAACATCGGTGTTAACATTGCCGAAGCCGGGCAAAAGTTTGTCAGTTAACATTGATGCCTCAGGAGTTGGTCTTGGATGTGTATTAATATAGGAGGGCCGACTAGTAGCTTACTTATCAAAACATCTGAGACCCAGGAGGGTAATTATCCAATGCATGACTTAGAGCTCGCAGTAGTCATATTTGCATTGAAGGCATGGTAGCACTATCTCTATGGAGAGAAGTTCATTTTATACACCGATCATTAGAACACGCGGTACATTTTCATTCAGAGATATCTGAACATGCGTCAGATGAGATGGTTTGAGTTACTAAAGGACTATGACTTCACCATTAAGTACCACCTTAGTAACGCGAATGTTATAGCTAATGCGTTAAGCAGAAGCGATATCGATAGTCGACTTGTTGTATGATGCATGGCACATTAGTATGGACTGTTAGAGGCGACATCGGTTATGTGCATGAAAGATATTCCTATTACAGATGAGCCATGTATTTGTTGTCAGATAAGGGTTCTTACACTATCTATTGAGCTAGTAGTAGAGTCTCAAAAGGCAGATCGAATGTTTGACAAATTTAGTAGGCTGGCATAGGATCTCGAATGTATAAATTAGTCAGAGACAACATATCACTATTTAAGACATGGAGGCAAATAGTGGGTACTACTATTCAAGAGTTACGAGATGGTATTTTGGAGGATGCCCAAAGATCTCGTTACAAATTTCATCCTGGATGGACCAGCATATACCATGATTTTATATGGCTATTTTGGTGGCCATGGATGAAGGCTTGAAGGCTGGCGTAAACACATATGTCAGGAGTTGTCACATCTGCTAGCTGGTGAAAGTTAAGTACAAGAGACCGATAGGTTTATTGCAGCCATTGCCCATTCCACAATGGAAATGGGAGCACGTCACTATGGATTTCGTCAGTGGACTACCATAGACTTCCATGAGACACAACGTCACTAGGTAGTGATTGATAGACTGAAGAAATTGGCACACTTCATATTGATTTCAATGAGGTACGTGTTCCCACAGTTGAGAACTCTATTCGAGAGAGAGATTATTAGACTACATGGGGTGCCAGTCTCTATTACGTATGACGAAGATCCCAAATTCACTTTTAGGTTTTGGGAGAACATGTCGGAGGAGTTTGGCAGAGTTTTTTCCTTGATTAGTACATTTGGAAGTTAAAATTATCAACCCAACACACCCACCAAACTATTTACAAAACTAACACACTTGTAGCCACGTCAGCGCCAAATCACGCGCCACATCAAAAAAAAAATTTCCCGTCAAAGAGAAGTCGTGACCTCGGGTCACGATTTCACTTTAATGGAAATCGTGACCCGAGATCACGATTTCCTCACTGTTGGAAAATAAGAAAATCGTGAGCTCGGGTCACGATTTCCATTAAAGTGAAATCGTGACCCGAGGTCACGACTTCTCTTGAACAAAACAGAGACCAGAGATCCCATATCTGTTTCTTCTCACTTGCCTTCATTCTTCCTTCAACTCCCCGAACGATCCCTTCCTTCAACTCCCCGAACGATCCCTTCCTTCAACTCCCCCAACGAACAGCTTCACTCTTCATTCCCTCAACTCCACTAGATTGGCTCCATTGGTGCATATCTTATCTCCATCGTCAACTTCAGATCCGAACCGCAACCCACCCGAACTCAACAACTCTGTAAGATCAATTCGTTTGGAGATTTTGTGTGTTTATGCTTCATGTGGTTCATGTTATGTTGTATGTTAAATTTGTTGTTAGTTTTTTTGTCTCCGGGAAATTTGTTATTATTTGTTTTTTTTTGTATCAGAAATTTGTTTTTTTGTTTCTATCCGGTTTATATTTTTATTTTTGCCAATTAGTTGATGTGAGTTATATCAGGGATTTTTAGTTTTTTTTCCAATTACTTGATGTTAATTCTATACACCTTGTGGGCGCCAATAAGTGCAATTTTTTAATTAAATAGATAGAAAGTTTGATTTTAATATAGTACAATGTATACATTAATTAGTGTGGATATATGTCATTGACCCATATTGAGATGTAAAACATGTGGGGAACCCAAGAGGGAGTAGAAATTGTTTGATTTGGGGTGTAGAGGGGTATGGTATTAATTAAGCAAAAAATCCCATATACATGTCAATACTTTAGTAGAAAAATTTGGAAGAACATTAGGCGTGCGCTTAAGAGATGAGACATTGGTGGTGGTAACTATCTAAGGTTGCTTTAGGGGTACATTATATTCTAAGCTAGCTAGGGAAGTTGTTTATAATATATAATAGTTATTTGCATATAATAGTTTCTTTGTTGCAGAATAAGGTACTTAATTTGATCACTAGGCTATTTAGTTACCATATATATATAATAACTATACCACTACACCAATTCTATTAGGGTGCCTAAGCAATTCTATTAAGGTCATATTTATTTGAATTCTTTCTATAATGATTAATTTTATATGAGTGATTGGATGATTGCGAGATTTATAGCGCATAGTCGTAACTTTAATTAGAAGGTCTTTATCATCACTTAGTAACAATTATATTCTACATATATAGATTGAAGAATGGTTGATCGAAGAGTATCATTGTTGTGTTATATGAATGGAGACATGGTTGATGGACCATCAGGGATTTCATACACGAAACCGCCCATTCAACATCTCAGATCGAAGATGGGTTTAGGGTACGATGAACTTGTGCGTTATATATGTAATTCATTGCAGATAGACAATGACTTACAGAGATCAAACATGACAT
The DNA here is from genome assembly GCA_039657365.1 of Stephania yunnanensis. Taxonomy (NCBI): domain Eukaryota; kingdom Viridiplantae; phylum Streptophyta; class Magnoliopsida; order Ranunculales; family Menispermaceae; genus Stephania; species Stephania yunnanensis. The sequence goes on from CM077584.1 coordinate 25,621,257, forward strand.
ATCGATATCCAGCGTACATCGGAAGTGGATCGGCCAACTACGTCCCTTTGCGAATAGATGATGAGTCGACTCTCAAAGATGCTTGGGACTTTGTGGCAGAATTACCACCACCACATTGCATGGAGCTTTATATCGATTTAGTTTCGAGGCAATCGTACAATAGTTCCAATTCTAATGTAGTGTTACATTCTAAAGCTGGACCTAGCACTCAACCAATTTATGAACATAGTCATTGTGCAACGCCTTTGACGATCGTAAATCCCGAAATGGACGAGGATCCTCGTTCCTGTGATGATTTGAATACTAGTGAAGATGATGACTATTGCGGCAGTGATGGGGATACTAGTGAAGATAGTAGCGATGATGATGCAGACGATGAAGGGGATGATGGTCATCATGTTGATGATGGCATGATTCGATATACGTTAAATCGAGTCATAGCAGATGATGGCTCATTATCTTGTCCTCCAATTTCGAACGAAATTGGGAACGATGATTGCTTCGATGAAGAGGCTGCTAGAACTGATGGTGCGCCCGTGGACTTTTATAACCCGTATATGCTATGGTATCGTCGCATTACACGACGATTCATGTCTCCCCGTGGAGCTATTGTTGAGACCTTGGTAAGTACAATTTGATTTTTTTTCAGTCATGAATCCTTGCCAAATAGTTGTTTTCCTTGTACTTTCGCATAAAACTTCATCAATATTTCATATGTAAGCACATGGCATTACTTCAATTCATCAGTTGACACTGGGTGATGATGTATCTATTGCAATTATTTGACATGTAGCAGCATCGACTTTGACTGCAGTACACGCAGATTGTCGGATGCATAATATGCCCAGTTCATTTCAAGCTTCTCATCATGCTTCCCATGCTGATACACCTTCGAGGCATGACACTCCATTGTATACTCCATCGGTGCCTTTCAACGAGTTTGGGACTCCACATACTCCTTCGGTTCCTCCTAACATGACATTCGAGGCTATGGAAGCCTTTCCATTTGACACGGCACCTACATCTTCGCGCCATTTTCATGCAAGTCCAATAATGATGAATTTATCTGGGAGTACAAGTACTCATGATGGCGGAATGCGGGACAACGATGATATTCAACCAGAATATGCTCAAAATCCGGCTGATGTGGGTCATTCGGATATTCCACTTGCTTTAAACCGTAATGTCCGAGTAGTCAAGAGAACACGGTGTGGGACTGGAAGTCATTATTTGGGGTCAAACTAGGACTTTTTCTAAACTATACGACATTTTCTCCTTATTCATTTTTGTTTTGTACTTGATCACCTACCAATTTCATCATTTATATCAATTCAACTTTCAAGTTCTTTATTTTTTATATGTTTTAACTTATTTTTTTACCCTTTTCACATTGTAGTGTTAGTTAATAAACACTTTCATGGTTTTTCCTAACTTTCCATTCTTAATATTGTTGTTTAAATTATAGTATTATGATTCTAACTATAATTAGACCATGTTCTTTACATCTATAATTTTTTCTTACCTTTGAAGAATTTCATGGGCTCCAATCTAATGAAGTGTTCATGCCTTGAATTGCTAGTTTTTTGGATCTTTCCAACAAATACACCAGACATACCAAGAGAGGGATTGAAATCTAATTAAAGTTCCTTGTCAAAGATCGATAATGTATACCACATGAGTTGGAATTTTGAATTTTATAAGCCCAATGGATTTCAAAAATGGTTGAACATACTTCAATTTTCTTTGGCCTTTTAAATCTTTAACAGTTCTCTTATGGGACTTATGGACCTTGTCTTTCAATGCTATTTTACTCACTCAAACTATGATGACTTGTCAAGTAAGAGAGGTCCATCAATTCAATTAATACAGTGCACGCATTCTGTGTCCTTTTTTCATTATTATGCATTCAATATGGGAGCCTAATTGTAAATAGATCCCTCGCTAACGTTATGGTCCAGCCCAAGGAGTGTACAAGAAAATTTTAGTGATCACCACTAGGCACTAGCAAATCCATCCACGTGGATGGGTAAAGCTCTTCTTTGACTCCTAGAGACCATGCCATGGATAGGATCCTACATTTTTTTTGGAGTCATGGGGTTGGAGTGTACCAAATGTATTTTTGTTTTTTATTATTTTCTATATTTTTGTAGCCATTCGATTTGTTTCCAACTCTATTTAATTGGCCATGCATCGATGATCTGAGAATAACTGAAAATGTAAAATTTCAGAAGGAAGTCGTGACTGTAAGTCACGACTTCCATCCACTGGAAAACGTGACTTCGAGTCACGTTTTCCAGTGCCCACAGCAAACCACTGAGGTGGCGCGTGATGTGGCGGTGACGTGGCCAAAAGTGTGTTATTTTTTTAAATAGTTTGGTGGGTGTGTTGGATTGATAATTTTTACCCCTAAATGTACTAATCAAGGAAAAAAGCCCAGTTTGGCATGTGGTTGCGGTTTAGTACATCTTACCACCCTCATATCGACGGTCAGTCAAAAAGATTGATACAGATTTTAGAGGACATGCTCAGGGCTTGTATATTGTAGTTTGGGGGGTTCGTGGGAGGATTATCTACCTTTTTGCAGGTTTGCCTACAACAACAACTATCAAGCGAGAATCGGGATGCCTCCATTTAAGGTGTTGCATATGAGGCCCTATATATCACCTACGTGTCAGGTAGAGCCAAAGGATACAGTAACCGTTGGGCCAAAGATAGTTGTTGACCATACGGAGAAGATTCAATAGATCAGGCAGAGACTTCAGGCAACCCTGATAGATAGAAGAAATATGTGGATAAGTATCAAGAAATTCGAAGCTATGAGGAGGGCGACATGGCATATCTGAATGTTTCCCATTGGAAATGTCAACATAGATTTGGGATTAAAAGGAAACTAGCATCGATATTCATTGGACCATTTAGGGTTGCAGCATGAGTTGGCAATGTGGCATATAGATTGGACTTACCGCCACATTTAGTTGGGGTTCATCCGACATTTCACATTTCTATATTGAGGCTCGCTAGGTCAGGACCGAGAGCGTTGGTTGATGTGAGACAAATTGAGGTTCAGTATGACGCAACTTATGAGGAATAGCTATTGGAGATCTCGGACCGTAAGATACAGAATCTGTGGAACAGGGAGATCCCTAGAGTATTGGTTTGTTGGCAACATCATGGGACTATGGGACTCGTTTGGGAGCTCGAGTCTACTATGAAGAAGCATTATCCTCAATTATTCCACAGTATGATCGTTTAGTTGTACCTAAATTTTGAGACAAAATCTTTCATAGTTGGGAAGAATTATAGCGGCTCGTTTTATTAACACCATTATTATTACTTAATTACATATTATGACGCTAGCTCGGATCCAAGTGGACGCTACAGATAGGCTAGGGGCATGCTTGATTAGGTACTAGTTATATATTGTCAGATTGGTTGCTATTATTGCATTGTTTTTCATTTAATATGGAATAAATCATTGCATGTTTGTAAATATCATGTTATGTCGAGTGAGATGGTGTGACAGGTAATCGCCTCGTAAAGTATGTCGATATGGGTATCAGATAAGTGTAGTATGGGTACACTAACTCTTATAATACTAACTTGAATAAAATGACTAAGAATCAAGGTGAATATGGCATGAAATGGAGAATCAAACTTTAGGTTAAGTCGAAATAATTAGGCACATCAAGTATTGGTGTGCCACGAGATGCGTGTTGAGACGCGGGGCAATAGGTGTCGGGTAGTCGAGAGTCAATGAAACCACAATTGGATTAATTATGCATTAAATATATTAACTATATTATTGTTGTACCTAAGTTGGCCATTTAAAAAGAATTAATTTGATTTGCCTATAGTTTGGTCAAGTTAAATAAAGACAATTGATGGGCATTAGGATGATACTAAAATGTGTAATACTAGGTTGTTTAGTGTCTCAACGAAATCATCAAACTGTGTGTGACAGCCTTAACAAGGACCACAAGATCATCCTCGGCATACGTATACACAATTGATCTAAACACAACATATAAAGAGCATGAATTAGTGGGAAAAATCAACATGCACCAACCATCATCTTCAACCACCTAAATTGAAAAGCAAAATATAAGGATGTAGAGGGTTGAATTTCCACTGGAATTGGAGTGGCAGATCAGAATTAATGTTACAAAATCAAGGTAATGCATTCCCTCTCCATCAATTTCATCTTCTTTAATTTGTGTGTATGCGCGTCCATGGAAGTGGGCTTGAAATTTGGAGTTTTAATGATGATTTTTGTTGTTATTGTTATTGTTGTTTGATTGTTGTTGTGATGATGATTAAAAGTGAAGAGAAAAGAAATTTAAAGCAATTTGTCTCTGCTTGAAACAAAATTGAGGGGGGATGAGACACACACGCACGCACCTAGGACCGGTTGAATCGGGCCCGACCACCATTAAATATTTAAAAAAAACTAATTTAAGATTTAAAATAAATACAAAATAATTATAATAAATTATAGAAAAATAGATTAAAATTACATAAAAATCTAGAAAAATCAAAGAAAATATAAGAAATTGGGAAAAAGGTTAAACATTGGATTTCAAGAGTTTTTTTTAGCGTTTGGCACCCCGATATAACTCGAAAAATGTGCCACAACTAAAAATTGAAATAAAATTCTAATTTTTAGTTTAATATTAATAATTTAACATAATGTGGCTATAAATCAATTAAAATGATATATTTGGACTTTAGGGAACTAAAGGGACTGTCGCTCGAGTACCGGGGTCTAAACAAGGTCAGATTTGGGAGTTCGGGAAAGTCGGAGTGCATGTTTGAGGTTTGTAAAACTAATAGGGACATCACTTGAGTATTTAATTTTTGTTTTTATATTGTTTCTTCCCATTCTTGCATACCATTCTATTCCACACTATTTTGGACGGTTGGTTAAGGTTACTCCCACCAATCCATTCATTGTATGTTTATGGCACTTTAAGATGTAGCACGTGTGACCAAGTCCTTGGTGAATTGCGACCCGAGTTGTTGATTGGTGCACGTGTCGGTAAAGCGTAGGTATCGACCAATCACTGCGAGGAACTAAGTGAAAGAATAGTTGAGGCACCCACTGAAGGGATCCTGGGGATTCGAAGTACAGTCTAGTCTGATTGGGACAAGCACACACTTTATTTATCCATTTGTTGTGTATGCATGCGATGATCCATTTACAGTTGCATGTTTATGTTTCCGTATGTTTATTTAACATTTTCTTTGGCTTCCTATTTACATATATGCTCGGTGAACCTCCTTGGAATTTTACTCACTGGACTCATCATCTATTTTGTTGTGACGGCTGAGTGCGAATCCTACTACGAGTAGGGGCAAGGGAATCCTAGGCCACTATCTCTAAGACACTCTCGTACTTGTTTAACTTTTTTATATTTTGATTTATCGTGGGTATCAGGGAGACTAGAGAGACATTGTACAAATATATATATATATATATATATATATATATATATTTCATGTTTTTATGTTAGGTCGCCTTATATAAAGAGTACACTAGGATTTATGCTTTATCACACACAACATATATATTTCATGTTTTTATGTCAGTTTAAGACTTCAGATGTTAATTTACTACTTACTAATTGCAATTGGTTAAAACAAAAGCCATTAGTATAATTCGCAAGCTTCGAAAATAAAAGACCGTAAAGCCTAAATATACATAACTTAGAAATGATATATTGTGGCGCCCCTATGCCCCGAGGCCGCCCCAGGATGTTGTCGCGTTGTGCGCTCCTCGCCTGGTGGGCCCATCTTCACGTGTCCGGCACCTGTCCATCCAGCTTATGTCTCGATTATCGTGTCCATGTGTGTGTTATCCATGTAGTTAGTTAAAAGATCATATTTTCTTAAGTTATTCCCTAGAGTATTTAAAGTTCCTTAATTTCAACTGTTTGTAATTTACTCGAGTCCTAGCCATGCTAGTGGTTTGTATTTTACAAGTTACCAATAGTTTAGCGGAAGCCTTAATTTGATGCAAGTAAACTATAGTAAATTAGCATAATAAATATTATTCATAAGAGCATGTCCTATTATGGAAAACCGAAAAAATACTTTGTATATAGGCGACAGTACCATAAAATAATGTATATATACATGTACAGTGTCACTCCAGTTTCCCAATACCTTGAATGTTACAAAATATCAAAATCAACACATACAAGTATGTCCTCGATGGCGGGCAATCAGATGTAGTCGCCTAGGATCCACTTGCCCCTACTGGTACTAGGATTTGCATTCAATCATTACAAAAATAGATGACGAGTCCAGTGAGTAAAATCCCAAGGAACCCCTCTGAGCATTCGCATAATAAAGTAAGGAAATGCAAGAAATACTATTAAGTAAACATGCGGAATGCAAAGACAGGCAACTGTAATTTGCTCATCACATGAATAACTAACATATAAGCTAAATAAAAGTGTATGTATTCGCTCCAGATGGACTACATAATACTTCGAGTCACCAGGATCCCATTAGTGGATGCACCCAACTGGCCTAATGCTGGTCCCTCTCGGTGTTGGCTAAATTCGCAGAGTCACTGACACATGCACCAAGGGCAAGCTCAGGTTGCCATTTACCAAGGTTCAGGTCACACGTGCAACAATCTAGCGCATCATGAACACAAAACAAAGAATCCGGGGGTAAACTCAACCTACGTCCAAGTACGTAATGGAATAGTAGAAACAGGAGGAAATGATAAAAATGGAACAAAAAGCAACATCAAATACTCATAGTTCTTCAATTAGGTTTTACAAATCTCAAACCACTCTCCGACCTCCTTAAACTCCCATATCCAACCAGACAAGCTCCTCGACACCGAGCTACCGTCCACTAAGTCCCTGAAGTCCAATTTTTATAAGTTTAGGTTGTTTACAAGTGTTTAGAAATGTATTAAGTTGGAAATCATTAAAACAACCCTTAATGTTCAGGTCTCATTTGTCATTAGCGTGCTAATAGGTCTACCTAGCGCGTTAGGTGGAGTTAACGCGCTAGGGAATCAATCTAGCGCACTACTATTCTTCATTTTGAGAAACAGTTGAGAGCCCAAACTGGTTAGCGCGCCAACCAGCCTAGTTAGCGCACTAATTTCCTTCTGTGGCAGAATTCTAAAGTCGAGAATTAAAACCTAATATTAGTAAAAATGTGATCAAGATGTCTATAACATTACACTCATAATCAATATAAATTCTAACTATTGCACTTTTTATATTCAATTTCTAACCAAGTTCATAGCATAGCATTCATACCATATGATCCATTAAAAATCTCCATCTCCAAAACCTTGAGGTGGAGTGAAGAATTAGAGAAATTCTCCTATCTCACTTTAATTAGGGATTACAATATGAGAACTGGATAAAAAGAATGCAACCTAGGTGAAATAAACTCCCTTATATTATTTCTCTATTGTTAAAACTCAATTTAAATTCCTTACAATCAGTTAGAGTAATTTAGTTTTTAATCTCCATTTAATAATCAAAATCAAAGTTGTCTAACGTACTATCTTAATTAGATTACAAATTAGCATTAAACAGTCCTTGTAGATTCGATAAACCCGATGCCAAACTAGTTGGTGTCATTATTACTTTTGTGTTGTCGTACACTTGCGGCTCGTATCATGAATATCATACAATCTGAAGTTAAAAAGTTTAATGGATGTGTACGTCAAGTTGAATACATGTATCCAAGTTGTGCATCTAATGAAGATATCATAAGTGATTTTTATTCGATGAAAGTGATTTTTTAGTTATTTTTATAAGCTTCTTTCACTTTCGATATTATTAAACTTGTGCTCAAATTAATGTACAGATAAATCGGGCAAAGAAGATGTTTGTAAAAAAATAAATTCTAAAAGAGGATTTACTTTTGATCACGTTTGGGACATTGTCAAAGACTATGAGAAGTTCAAAGACATTAAGCCTAAAAAAACATGTGCTTCCCGACTGCCATTTGAGAATCACGACTCATCCCAGTCTGAAAATCCAATTCCCAAGTCTATCCCATCGGCATCTCCTAGTTTGCCATCCCTCTCGCTCAATTTAAAAAACTGATGATATTGATAACATTCAATCACAATGCCCAATTGGAATAAAAAAGAAAAGTCAAAAAGAAAAATGGATGAGGACATGTCACCTATTGCAAGTGAGGAAAAATGTTTGCCTATGTGTGTGTGATGTAAGTATGACTTTAGCGGTTGAGCTAAAGTGGTATGGCTCCATTTGAGACTCTACGAGATAGGCCTCGTAATTATGGTAAGTAATGATATTAAGACATTAAACTGGATGATTATTCAAGAATCACACAGAGGAAGCCAAACATATAAGACAATAATTGGATTAGCACTAGATAAACTGATTGTTCATTCAAACTACCACAGAAGAGTACTCAAGTTAAAATATAAGGACATTATAGATTCGTGGTAAACATACATATGCACTCAAACATTTGTTTCTACTTAATCTAGTCAAGGGCGTGACTTTCTTCTAATTTCGACGACGAGATTTTCTTTTAGTTGGGAATACTATAACGACTCGTATAATCACGAATTAAAAATATGGGTCATTACACAAGTTAATTGAATATTTAGACGATTAATTCGGATAATTAACACTAACTTGCAGTTACCATATCATTTGAGCAAAACGAGGCAAAAAGGTTGGTCGAGAAAGAAACGAAGGAAGAAAATAAAGTTTTGTTTAAGGATGTTGATTCTATTAAGGATCTAATCTTACGTGCATTTTTTATCAGTGAGCAAACAAAGATTTTACATAAAAGGGTCGGACAAGAAGGTTGTCCTGTCACATCTTCGAGTATTGACTCGTATTTAAATGATATCATATCTCAAAGAGCATATTTACGAGACTAGTTTTATCACATCTACATATGTGGATTCTATATGTTGCATGTAATGGGCCATTATCGTACATCACGTTTGCGTTTAGCATGGGTTTATTGTAGGACCGCTTATAGGATTTTTTTTTATTTGACCATAAAGTTTTTTATTATCCTAATGTAGTATGTAGTATGTTTTTGGTATTTATACGTCCCTTTAGTTATTTACAATTTAATATTTTAATATATAATTAATGTTTTAAAAAATAAGATTAAATATAGTTTTTTTAACAAAAATACGATAATTACAAGTGAAAATGTATATAAAAATATAAAACGATAATTGAATGATTAATTAGTATAAATAGATTAGTATATGTCTTTAATTACTAATATAAATATTCATTGCATTTACAAAAAAAAAATGACGGGAAATTTTTAAAAAAAAAAGTAACCACAATATAAGATGATACAAGAATGTAGTCTTGTAATTAATTAATGTTGAAACCTAAAGATCAAATAAGAAAACACATACCCGAAGCGGAAGCAAAAGATAGCATTTACTTGTTCACTGGTCACAGGCAAAACCACCAAGAGGAAAAATGCCCAATAATCACAGCCTAAGTACTCTTGCAGAGATTAGAGAGAAAAACAAGAAAGTTTCTTTTTTCTTTTTTCTTTTTTTTTTGTGCGTGAGTTTCTTGTTAGGAGATTAAACTCAAAATCTCCTTATTTATCTCTAATATAGATAACTACTAAGTAGTTATTTAATAAGTTACAAAAACTACCCAAACCACTTTATGTGCGTACGTGTATTCCAACATCTCCCACTCGCACATAATGGGTTTAATTTTTCATAAGTTCCATCTATAGATAACAATGTTTCTTATCTCTGCTAAAACATATTCATACAAGTAAATAGGCATTGCGACCAGCATACAATTAATATCTAAGAGTTCATAGCTATATAATTGTTAGGTATATACAGCAGCTTAACTTGTAAGTAGAGTATGTATGCAATACCCTAGATACATCAGTCACATTTGAAATCTTAAGATCTCTTTTATATGTTTATTTCAAATTCTCGTGCACCCACAATCATATTTAACAAATAAATATAATTGGTCGACCAGTAGATACAACTTAAGCAAATGAGACACTTCGGTGATCTTCCTTTTCAACTTATATCTTTCCATTTTAAATCAACTGTTCTCAGAATATGCCCCGTTAGATCGAATGATTCATAATCATTGGTGACATTTCAAGATAACTAACATTGAGATAAAACTTCAAGATTCGTCAAAAAGTATTGAGGGTACTTAAATAAGATTCCTTAATCTCTAAGGCTCACACAACTTAGAAGTAGAGATCAAAAACTTATGTTATCTTTATTGGTCGCAAAATGCACATGTGGTATGAAACACATGCTACAATATTATTCTCCTTTTGCTATGGAGCGTATGTCAAACCAATATTGTACAGGTGATAGTTTAGATATACTCAATATCTAACTAGAGTCCACAACTTTACTTTAAATTCTCAAATTATAATCACATGACTCCCACCTGGCATATAAAGACAGTTAAGGTAAACTTGTGGGAGGTTTTACCTTTCGATCACAATTTAATTTAGTAACCTCATCTTGATTCACTATCAAGGCAATTTTCCATTTTAAGCTCGAGCTCTCCAAATTTATATCACAAAAGCTTAAAACCAATCTCATTTCTATGCACTACTAAGTCATAGAAGCAATTGCCTGTGTGAGAAGGCCAATCTACTGTCTTACATACCTTTACTTTTATGTACATAACATAGATGTGTGTCTATGCATGATAAGACAAAGCACAAAACTTTGATACGCATTAATATATAGTAAATAGTATATTACAAACATAAATGAAGAATAACAACAAATTATTTTTCATCAAGTACAATACATACATGCTAAACTCTACGCAATCCTAGAGATTTCATATGACCATTGAATACATATCTTGGTATAGGTTTTGTAAAAGGATCAACAATCATCTTCTGCATAGATATGTAATGCACTTTCACTTCTTTTTGTGCAATCATGTCTCTGACAAAGTTATAGTTGGTATAATGTGTTTGGTCTTCGAGTGGTACTTGGGATCTCTTGTGAATGCAATTGCAGCCTGACTATCACAATTCACCAAAACTAGACTTGATGCATCTTTGTCAAAACCCAAGTGACTCAAGAATCTCTTAAGCCAAACCGCTTCTTGCACTGCTGCTGAACATGCTACAAATTCAGCTTCCATTGTTGACAAGGCTATACATGATTATTTCTTACTACTCCATGAAATCACTCCATTGTTCAGTAAGAAAACATAACCTGAGGTAAATTTTCTTTCATCTAAATTTTCTCCCCAATCAGCATCTGTATAACCAACTAGATGCAAATTATTGCCTTGATAACACAATGAATAATCAACAGTGCCTTTGAGATACCTAAGTATCTTTTTGACTGCTCTCCAATGGGTATGTCCTGGGTTTGCCCGATATCTACTTACCATGCCAATAGCAAAGCAAATATCATGTCTTGTACACATCATTGCATACATGAGGCTTACAACAGCACTAGTGTAAGGAACTTTTGCCATTTGTTCTCTTTCATGTGGAGTCTTGGGACACATTCTTTGATTTAGACCTTGGTATTTTGTAATAGGAGTATCAATGGGTTTGCAATCTTGCATATGGAATCTCTCAAGAATTTTCTTGATGTATAGCTCTTGTGAAAGAGCTAGCATCTTCTTTGATCGATCCCTTTTAATTTTTACACCAAGTATATATGTTGTTTCACCCATGTCCTTCATCTCGAGATTGGAGGACAACCCTCGCTTAAGTTATTAAGTACTCCTCATTATTTCCAGCCGATAGTATGTCATCCACATAAAGTGAAAGAATCACAAATTTACTATTAGATCTTTTGATATACACACAGTGGTCTTCATCAATCATCACAAAATCATAAGAAATAATTGCTTGATGAAATCTTATGTACCACTGCCTAGAAGATTGTTTAAGACCATAAATAGATCGTAATAGTCTGCACACTTTGTGCTCTTGACCTTCAACTATGAAACCTATAGGTTGTTCCATATAGATTTCCTCTTCCAGTTCTCCATTTAGAAATGCAGTTTTTACATCCATTTGATGTAACTCCAAATCTAAATTTGCAATTATGACTAGAATTAACCTTATATAGGCAAATCTCAAAACTGGGGAAAAGGTTTCTTCATAATCAATTCCCTTTTGTTGCGTATACCCATTGGCTACAAGTCGTGTCGTATACCTTTCAATAGAACCATCAGTCTTTTGTTTAATTTTGAGAACCCATTTGTTCCCAATAGCTTTACGTCCTTTAGGGAGATCAACCAATTCCCAAACATTGTTTGATCTCATGGACTCCATGTCCTCTTCCATTGCAATTTTCCATTTCTCTTTAGCAGGACAAGTAAGAGCCTCTTAAACAGTTTTAGGTTCATCCTCATCTTGAGGTGCAATCATATAAACCTCATTTTCAATAGGAAAATGGCGTTTGGGGATATTACCACGATTGCTACGCCTTATTTGTGATTCAGTTGAAACATATTCAACATCTTTTGTCTTGCTCCCACTTGGATGAGATATTATTGGCATTTGTTCAGACACATGAACCAAACGATTCATCAAAGTAGAATCATCTTGATCTTGCATCTCATAGAGAGATAAAGATTGATTTATCTCACCCTTTGTTGGAAAATCATTTTCCATAAAAGTAGAATTCCGAGACTCAAATTCAATTACGCTCCCACTCGAATGTTCACCAATGAACACATAACCTTTTGAATGTTCAAAGTATCTTATAAATATACTATTTTTTCCTCTTGGACCTAATTTTCCATGTTGATGATGTAAATCATGAACATAGGCACCACAACCCCAAGGTCTTAGATTATATAAATCTAATTTTCTATTGGTCCATAACTCATAAAGAGTGGATGAAACTGATTAGAGGGTACTCGATTAAGAATATAAGTGGAAATTAACAAAGCATCACCCCAAAAGGTAATTGGTAAATTGGATTGGACCATCATAGACCTAACCATTTCAAGAAGAGTTATGTTTCTTCTTTCAGCTACTCCATTTTGTTGTGGAGTATATGGAATAGTTAACTGCCAATCTATTCCCTTTTCATCACATAATTTTTTGAACTGATCAGACAAATATTCGCGTCCTCGATCCGTTCTCAACATTTTTATTTTTCTATCTAATTGACTCTCCACAAGATTAATGTATTTCCTGAAGCACTCTAAAGCGTCAAATTTATGAGAAATCAAATAAACATAACTAAAACGTGTGTAGTCGTCAATAAAAGTGATGAAATAAGCACCTCCATGTCGGGATCTCACATTCATCGTGCCACAAATATCCGAATGAATCAATTGCAATGGAAATTCAGTTCTCATTCCTTTGCCAAATGGTTTTCTTGCCATTTTTCTCGCTAGACAATTTTCACATATTGGTAAATTAACCTTTTCAAGGTGCCTCAATAAGCCATATTTTGCTAATCTGTCCATTCTTTTTTTTACCAATATGGCCAAGTCTAGCATGCCAAACATTCACATCAACATTCGAGTCAATAGAAGATGTAACAAGGGAAAAACAAACACGATACATATTACTATTCGAAACATAGTCAATATCCAATACAATAAAACCATCTAACACATAGCCACAACCATAATAAGTTCGTTCTAGAAACAAATTCACACTAGTACCATAGAAGTTCATAACAAATCCACAATGTAGAAGAACAATAACAGAAACTAAATTTCATCAAATCTCTGGAGCATATAACACATCATATAGGATAAGAGGTCGTCCATTACGCATGCTCAAATTGTAGGTGACAATCCCTTTTACTTCAACATGTGAGTTTTTTCCTACATATATCCATTTTGTTCCACGAGGAGTTCGACGAAACTCCGCGAACACATCACGGTCATTAGCTACATGGTCTGTTGCTCCTGAGTCTACAGTCCACAAAGGATGAGACTCAGTCAAATAAACAAAAGTAGAAACAAAAATTGCACTTCTAAAAATATTATTTATAGAAAATGCATCAAGGGTTTGTACCTTCTTTGGCTCGTTGCACTTACGAGCAAAGTGACCCATTTTTCCACAGTTGTAGCACTTGAGTTTAGCTTTTTCTTCTGATGAGCCATAGGAGCTTTACCCTTTCCATGATGATCATATTTTGCACAATGATGATCACCTTTAGCTCTATTTGATCCTTGCCCTTTGTAGCCACCATGAGGCTTGCGTTTATAGCCACTATGACCCTTTTATTACTTGAGCTAGCCATATACACATCAGTATCAGGCTTTGAAGCCTCAATGCGATCTTCCTCAAGTTTCAAATGATGTCCAGCATCATTAAGGATCTTGATGTTCTCATTATGGATCAAATTAACCTTCATATGCTCCCAGTTGTGAGCTAAGGATCGTATAACAGCCTGAACCTGTTGTTCATCAGTCAGAATGTGACCGGCCTCCTTTAACTCACTGATCATGTTTGATATCTCCCTTAAGTGTTGCCTCATGTTATGGTTAGGGCGTTTCTTGTATGTGTCAAACTTAATAGTGAGCTGTCGAAGCTTGGTGACAGAGGTTCCACCAAACTTCTTTTTCAAGGCCTCCCACATTATTTTGGCAACATCATAACTCTTGAACTCTCGCATTATATCATTTTCCATGCTACTAAGCAATGTAATGCGAGCCGTTGAGTTTTTCTTTTTTTCGGCCTCAAATGCCTCACGGTCCCTTTTATGTTGGAGTGTGTTGTCATCCTCAGGCTCAGTCAGGATATTGTTCAGAACTTCAAGAGCCTCTTGCTCTTCCAGGACATACTGGATTTTCAAACTCCAGATTTCATAATTGTCCCCGTTCAATTTTTCACCTTTATTGAGCTCAGGAACAATGTTCTTGCTAGCACTTATCATTTTCACAAAGAAATATGTATCTGAATAAAGACATATATGCACATATCAATTAATGTCTAGCATACCACACTTAGTTATTTTATCACAATTCAAATAGATAAATTATAATTATTCACACAGTATAGAGTCAAAAGTGCACAAATTAAGTATCACAATCATCATCTATATTTATGTGTGTAATTATTATTAGTCTATCGAATTGTACAAAATTTCATCATATCATTTTCCCACAAACATATAAATGTTATATGTATGCAATCATGTAGCATGTCATAAGCATGTAAAAAACATATACTCAGTTATGTATATGCATGCAATTAATACTCAACAATGTTGTCATCAACTAATTGCATGCATTCTTAAAACCAAAATTGTAAGCCCCTTTTTGTTAAAAAATTATGGCCTATGCATGTATATAATAAATTATTAATACGTGTTTGCATGCCTAACAAACTGTACGTATATCTCATTTAAAAAAATAATAAAATAATATTCTATGTTTAAATCATGGCATATATGCACTGTTTTAATATATATATATATATATATATATATATATATATATATATATATATATATATATATATATATGTGTGTGTGTGTGTGTGTGTGTGTGTGTGTGTGTGTGTGTGTGTGTGATCATATTTAACACAGAAGATCGAGTCCTCTCAAATTCCACCACCTCCTTCCTTAAAAGGGTTAGGCACGGGATTTGATGATGGGGTGATGTGATTAGGTGACATACTTTGATACATACATTTGCATACAAATAGAATCTTATACCATAATAAATTAACAAAGTTCCTTTTTATCTAATTTCATGTTTATCCAACATCGAATTTCACATGTATTAAAAAAAAAAAATTAACCGATGCATGATACGAAGTTCGAAAACAATTTTTTTTTTATTTACACTTAACCAATCTTTAGATCAATGATAAGTATAAATCCTAGTATAAATATACCCCCAAATAGCCACAGTAATTTGATCCGTAATAAAATCAAGTTCTGATATTATACGAAACAAAAAAAACGACAATCAAAGTTTTTACTTGGATCAATTCACGGCATCATACCCACTAAAATTAAACCCGCTATGATAACAGACAATGAACAAGTAAATCATGCTCTGATACCAATGTTAAAACCTAAAGATCAAATAAGAAAACACATACCCGAAGCGGAAGCAAAAAATAGTCTTTACTTGTTCACTTTGGTCACTGAGCAAAACCACCAAGAGGGAAAATGCCCAATAATCACAGCCTAAGTACTCTTGCAGAGATTAGAGAGAAAAACATGAAAGTTTCTTTTTTCTTTTTTCTTTTTTTTGTGCGTGAGTTTCTTGTTAGGAGATTAAACTCAAAATCTCCTTATTTATCTCTAATATAGATAACTACTAAGTAGTTATTTAATAAGTTACAAAAACTACCCAAACCACTTTTTGTGCGTACGTGTATTCCAACAATCTATACTATTATAATAGCAATCCCCAAACGGTTAACCGTGAAGCCTTTTTGGCTAAAAGTCCCAACAATGACCCTGTGTGAATTGATAAAATAGTTAAAATTAAGGATAAATTGGTAATTTAATTGATAAGTCCAAATTAATATGCGTGAGATTTAGAAAATTTTTCCTCTCTCTCTCTTCCACGTTTTTCTCTTCCACTCTCATTACACCTTCTCTCTCCTCACGGTTATCTCTTTCCCTTCTCTCTCTTCACCTTCTCTCTCCTCACGGTTATCTCTTTCCCTTCTCTCTAATATCTCTCTCACGTGCAACGCACGTGCTCATCGACTAGTTAATATAATATAATTAATAATTAATTAATTAATCAAAATAAATATATTAAAGTTTGAAAATTAACTAATTAATTAATCTAATATAATATAAACTAATTCGGTGTCAATAGTTTTTTTCTTTTGAGTTGGAAATAAGAAAAATACAAAACATACAAGAAATAAGGTAAAATAATTATCAAAAAATATAAAAATAAAAATAAAAAAATACCCAAATACATATAGCGTTGATGAATAGCGCACAGCTACTTTAGCGGTGCGCTATTCATATACGCCATACTACAGGGATGGCACTAAAATTTGGTTTGGCGTCTTCGACAGCGCTGGTTGGAGACGTTCTAAGTATCTATTTCATTAACTTTACTGTTACATTCAAAAATAGGAGGAAGGGTGTCGAGTGTAGATTAGTCGATATGGTTAGCACCAACCACCAAGTGGGAAACAATGAAAAAGAATATTGGAGAAAGGGCCAATGCTAACCGCACAGCTCGTTGGCACAATAAGTATATGTTGGAGGACATATATTTGAAAAGGAAATAGTTTTGGGTCTTTATAAAAATCTATATATATATATATATATATATATATATAAAAGTCGGAGGAGAGAGAGTTTAAAAGTTACCTAATCTTACCATTCTATTTTTCTCAATTTCCTTATTTTTGTTATTTATTTATTTATTATTTCAAGAGATATAATTATACATTATGTCTACATTTATTAATAATTAATAGTGGTTATCTTATCATTAAAAGATTGAGTACGTTGAACTTGAAATCATGGTTAAATACATGGAATTGAGTTATTTTTTGTTATTTATTTATTTATTATTTCAAGAGATATAATTATACATTATGTGTACATTTATTAATAATTAATAGTGGTTATCTTATCATTAATAGATTAAGTACGTTGAACTTGAAATCATGGGTAAATACAAGGAATTGAGTGTAGTGCAAGTTACATTCCCCCTATAAATTTCAACTCTCATTCATTCTTCTTGCAATCGACTTGGTTTTTTCTTTTTCCTTCACCTTTCAAAAAATCACAAAAAAAAACCAAGTTTATTATACATAACCTTAGATTCCTCCAGATCTCAACCAATTATCACCCAATAAATTCAAGATAGGATCGATGAATTTCAACATCGCCGGTATATTCAAAAGTTGTTCTACTTACCCATAGCTTCATGCATCCAGTGATATAAAAACCATTCACAACGCTTATAAGCTAAACCACTTTTGATCGTCATCCTTTATGTATGTTTGCTCTATATTGGAGTGAACAGACGATGTGGAAGAATTTATATTTAACGGTTATAGTGGATCAATATACACTACCGCATGGGATTACCATTGCTTAAAGATGTTGTTCACTCCATAGAATGCTACAAAAGCTAAAGAAGGCAATATAGTATTTTGCTATTTCTTATTATTATTGTTCTTTTATGAACCTTTCGTTTGACTCGATAAGAATAACTATGAATATAGTGTTTTTATTATTATTATTATTATTATTATTATTATTATTATTATTATTATTATTATTATTATTATTATTATTATTATTATTATTATTATTATTATTATTATTATTATTATTACACATGCGAAGCGCAGGAAAACGACTAGTGTTACATAAATATTAACCACAACTAGGAAATAGTTGTTTAGTAGTAGGTCTACAACAATATGTTGGATGGCCACATTGTTTAGGCTCGCTGACCTGCCTTAATTTTCTTGAGGAATTCGCCCACCCCCAAGCTAAAGCTTGCACGAGCGATTAGTATCTCCACATTCGCTTCAAGACTTGTAACAGGCCTAACATATATATATGTATGTACACAAATTTATCTTAATAGTGGAGTGACTAGAAATGCATTCTTTTAATTTTTTATTAGAATATATCAGAAAGGTTCTTGATTAAACATGTACAAAGTAATGTCACAATACACTTCCAACAAAAATTATAAGGAAAATAATCAGCCTGAGGTCTCAGCTATACAAGTAAACGAATTAACTTTAATTCCTATAAGAAAATAGAATAACTTTAGATTTTTGCTATACAGGTAGTACAAATGATCTGCGAGAGAACGTACTGTCAAAAGAATTTTACTTATCTTTCTTTTCATTTGCCAATCTGAAATACAGATGAGTCAAAAAGTTTGTTTGATCCATGAAGCTAACCCAACTAATCTGGAATTGCCAATCCAAGATTGCCTGGATTCTCGCATTTCACTTAATTAGACCAGTCTCCAGGCCTACATAAACACAAATGCTTAATTGTTAAATGCAAACACACCAGAAAGAAAATTTCCAAGTCTTAACATTATTGAAACTTGTTCACAAAATTGTCCAATATAAATATTTCATTCTTTTTGGGTCGCCTATCAAAGGAAAGAAAGAATTCTTCATTAAAATATCCTTCCTTGGTAGTTACCTGAATTCGGCCATCAGAAGTACCGACCACAAGAACCTCTTCATCCTGGTCAACCGCCATGCAAATTACTTTGCCATTTGTTCTAGTTTGCAGTGTTGCTACTCTGTTTCGCTTTCTTTTACACCAGACTTCTACAGTTCCCATCTTGCCTCCCAAATAAATGAGGTCGGAGCTTATAAGCATTGATCGCGGTTCTAATGTAGATGGCAGAGAGCCAGCTTGATTGAAATTTGAAGCACTCCATATCTTCTTAACAATTAGGGAAATAAAATATCAATCAAATTGGATAAAAACTCTTAGTATTTATAGGACTCGTATATAACATGCTTAAATCTCCAAAATTAGCATTGGTAGGACTAAAAACATTAAGGGAGCTAGCACATATTAGAAATAGACAGTACATGGATGTTATTTCCTCAGAGGTTACAGAAAACAGGCACGCGATGACAATGCGCACGAGATTAGTACAAAGTCCTATTTCGAAGTTTATTATGTCAGGTGATAAGTAATCTATCAAGCATATTGTATAGCAAGCTGATAGACATGCTCTTTCATGCTGAAGCTTTCAAATAAGTGATCAAGAATTCTAAGGCTAACATACAAAGTAAATTTCAATACGTAAACAGCATTCTGCTGAAGTGAAGGCAAAGTTTGCACAAGTTTGGTGATTTTATAGGTTTCACATCAAGGGCCAAATTCATGGTGCTAACTAATTTAATCGATCATAATAATCTAAATGTGAAATTGAACTTGTAGTAGATGCATAAATTAATGTAATCAGACCACTAAATTTGTAGCTTTTTACCTTCACAGCCGCTCCATCTGTAGAAGTGCTTGCTGAATAGATCATGCCATCAGACACTCTCAATGCATGAATTGGATTTGCTTTTCCGATTAATTTACGGGTTCCATTTTGAATGGTACTGATGGTTTCCGTAGCCAAATCAATTTCCTAGAAATTATGCATGATTATATCAGCATTAATATAACAAGAAAAGAGGCTTCAAAAAAAAAATGAGTGTTTATCAAAATCCACTGACTTGAGGCCACTGAGGATTCTATAAAGCTCTTGTACCTGCATACTGCTGTCATTGCATCCACAGTATAGTTTCCCCTGTACAAGCGCCATGCACTTCACGGATTTGTTAGGGTTGAATAACTTGGAGTCTCCATTCCATGAATAAACCTGATATGAAAACAACACAGCTGATCACAAAGACTGCAAGTAATATTTCTCTCCATGCATGTGAGAAAGAACTTGGATGTGATCCTCCATTTCACAATTATAATCTTAATTTGCAACTCATTCTTATTTGCAGAAAGTAGAAACCAAATTAAGAATGCAAGAAAATCTTCAAATGCCATGATAGCCTTATGGTTCTGGAAATAAGATAGCATTCTTTCACAAAACTAGATAAATATACATGATAGGATCACAGGAATGAGACATATTGCATGTACAAGCAGTTAGAATAGACAATATGTTTTTAAAGGAAAAGGAAACAACAACAACAACAACAACAACAACAACAACAACAACAACAACATAGCCTCAGTCCCAAATTAACTGGGGTCGGCTACATGGATCAAACTTTTCCATGTGCTCGATTAAGTGCAATTGATGGTGAGCTTTGCAAACCATTCAAATCCCTCCTAATTAATGCATCCCATGTTAATTTTGGTCTGCCCCTACCTCGTCGAATTTCTAGAGTTTCTATTGAGTCAAGTTTTCTAGTTGGAGCATTTGTAGGCCGTCTTTGCGGGTGACCAAACCATCGCAACCGCCATTCCCTAATCTTTGTATCAATTGGTGCTACTCCTACTTGTCTTTGAATTTCTATATTTCTTATTCTATCTTTACGAGTTTTATCACACATCCACCTAAGCATCCTCATTTTTGCTACGTTAATTTTATGTAATTGTTGTTGCTTTACCGCCCAACATTCACTTCCATAGAGCATAGCTGGCCTAATTGCGCTCCTATAAAATTTTCTTTTAACTTAGTAGGAACATTTCGATCACAAATCACCCCTGTTGCACTCCGCCATTTTTTCCATCCTACTTGAATTCTATGTGTGACATCATTCTCAATGTTACCATCATTTTGTATGATTGATCTTAGGTATCTAAAGTGGTTTACCTTAGGAACTTCTATTTCCCCTAATTTTACCACTCCGTCATCTCGATGTCTAGTGTTTCTAAATTCGCAAAGTGCATGTATTCGGTTTTCGTCCTACTCAACTTAAAGCCTTTAGATTCTAGTGTATTCCTCTAGCGTTCTAATTTCCTATTCACTCCATCTTTAGTTTCATCCACTAAGGCAATATCATCTGCAAATAGCATACACCATGGTATATCCTCTTGAATATGTCTAGTTAGTTCATCCATAACTAAAGTAAATAGATATGGGCTTAAAGCTGGTCCTTGATGTAGTCATGTCGTAAAGGAAAGACTATTATAAAACTAAAACATGGTTTTATTTGTGTTTCAACTTTTTTATATGATCATGTTTCTGAAATATCTGGCCTAGTTTTCGTAATGAGACGTTCACATTCTAGTGGGCTTAAATTAAGGTCTGATTTAAAAATGAAGGATACCTTTATACCAGCTCCATTTGGAACGAAGCACAAGATGTTATTAGCAATAGCCATAGCAAGAACTTGGTCTTTCACGTCATGAACTTGTATGCATTGGATTAGTTCATTTCCAACAGCCCATACCTGTCAAATGGTAATCAGCAACTTTTAGAGTAGCACGATGCTAACAGACTAAACAACAGTTTGCTCAAGAATTACTATTACCTTTACAGTTCTATCAAGAGAGCCAGTATACAATCTGTCGCCAGATTGTAAAATTGCCAAGCTGGTGATTCCCTTCGTATGTTCCCGAATTTCTTGAATAAGATGAATGCGATTACCTATACAACTCCAGACCTTCACATTTTTAAACAATGTCAGAATTAAAGAATTCAAATCCTTTTGAGCTTCAGCTGCAGTTCTGGTCTGAAATATTATAAGCTGTCCTTATGAACTTAATTCCAATAACCATCCCAAGCAAAGTAGATATCTAATTTTGTCAAAATTAGGGACTGCATTACTCTTTGCAAGAATCTGCATTTTTAAAATTCTGCTAAATCTGTCAGATATTCTGAACGGTTGGACTTCTCTCCATGTTTCTCTCAATAGCTTTCATAATTTTAGTTAGTTCAATGGAGGTCTTTCTTTTTTCATTCAACTTTTTTTTTTTTCTTTCTTTAACTCCTGCTTCACTCAAGTGTTTGTCTTGAGCGCCAAAGCGACCAATAGGGTACTCAAGGCAGCATTTCAAACTTGTTTTGAGGGCTCCAAGCATCCTCATCTTACCACCACACCAACTCCTTGTTGGCATGAAGGTCGTTCTTAATCAAATTGGATATAAACAAACAGGTAAGAAACAAGAGGCAACTAGAATTGTTAATGCCTGACATGCTGATGTGCGAAGTTTCCGAAAATAAAAGAAAAAGGATAAGACATATCGGAAGAATCTCTGGCAAAACGATTTTCTTAAGAAAAAGAATTATCGCTGGAAGTAGCTTCTGAGCCACCAGGAGAATTCATCAAGATATCGCTAGTTCAAGATTGGCTTTTGGTGTGTAAAATATGCGATACATCAGATACAAGAGATTTTACATGCACAATTAACTCATGATGAGATTTAAAAATAAAAATAAAAAATAAAAGCAACAGATGACTGGAGCCACTAAATTACTGTAACTAAAATGTCAAAGGGTATTCACCTTCAACATTCCATCTGAAAGGCCAGAAAATATCTTGTCCTCGAAGCAAATAATTGACAACACCTCCACATTGCCACCACAATCCACTTGAATCAGTTCCTTATAATTCCATATGTCCTGCCAATTTAAGATGAAATGCACATATTCGACATAAGTTAGTAGAAACAAACACAAGATGTAGGTTCATAATTGAAACAATTACAAGATGCAGATTAATAGTTCGAGATCTGCTAAACTACTCACAACACTAGTGTCCTGCCCATCAGATAAAGTTTTCAGTATCCTTGTTGCTAAGGAGGAGGACTTCTTCAGCTCTCTGAGACTTTTCAACATATCCTTCATGTGGGGAGTTAGATCGCTCAACCCTTCTGCAATTCACAACATTAGTCAGGCCTATAATGGTTGCCTTTCATGTTGATCATAATGAGAGAGGATTTTAACTAATATGGAGGGCCAAACCTGGTGATACATCATCAAACACTAAAAGAATACAAATACACTATGCCAGACTTCTTATAAATAACCCTTATAGGTCATGAGTTAACACTAAGTGAAGACTAATCAAACTATGAAACTATCTAACTAATTATTATTATTCCACAGTTGTTACCAACCAGGATCTTGAAGAAAGCTGCTGAGAGCAAGCATGGCAAGGGCTTTATCTTCGACATCTCTTGCAGATTTGAATATTGAAATAGAATGCTTGAGCAAGCAAACTCGAGCTGCACCACGTATCCCGGTGTCTGGTAAAACAGTAAGCATATTAGTGAGCCATGTGGCAGACAAAAAACATGCTGATGATAGCTTTTTTTCTTCACTCTTCATGCCTTCTGCTAAAGCTTCAAATAGCAGACCAAACTCATGTCCGACCAGAGCAAATGCCATCTTTCTTTCCCATTCATCAGCTGCTTTGTCTTCTGCCTGTTATGAGTTTTAAAGCAGCATTAGCAGAAAGAAAAACGAAAGAGGAATTTCATCATGCCTGTTAATCAATAAGATAAGGAAAACCATTCTTTAGAGGGAAAAAAATCGTTTCATGCCCATCTAAGAAATAAATTAAGACTTAGAAGGGTATGCTGCAAATAAAATTGATGAACTAGAGAGTATATGCATGAAGATATGTCCAGAAAAAACTGACCAATTTTTCTTGAGACTTGCCAACGGCATGGCCAAGCTGCTCATTTTGCATGACGGAGTTATACCTCCTATCAAGGCCGGCACACTTTAGAAGAAACGCTCTAGCAAGTGGCTTCCCAGAAGAAGAGAACCTGCCTTGTAGGGCCAAAATGGTCTCTGCAGCTGTTAACTGAGCTTCGGGAAAGTCTGAATTCCTGAGGCTAGAAATGAGAGCATCAATTGCCTCTTCACGATACATGCTCATCTTTCTCGGCTCTGCCTGCACACCATGCTGTTGGTCAATCTCATTATCATCATGTAACTCCTGATCTTATTAATAATTATTTGATCTGAAATTTGCTTAAATCTCAGTCAAATGCTTTCATGTTAGACTACCATTTGATGTAAAATCTATAGCAATTAAGGGCCAAATATGGATGCAATGAAGCCATTTCAATACCCCCTCTCACATGCAACTTCAACATGCATTTGGAAAGACACTGTGGAACAAACAAATTTAAATGTAAAAGCCTTGAACCTTAGACCCCAGCTGACTAAAGTCTAAGAGTTGCAGTAAGGTGCCTAAGTTTATACCCAGCTATTTTGTAGTTTAAACTGTTCGATCGAGTATCATTCACTGCTGGACTCTTCCATATACGAATTTGAAAGGGCTCACCAATAAATTTAATGCAACATTTTAAAGGGAGATACAAACCAGGAGATCAAGCTGAAGGAGAAGACAAGCAATAAAAGGGCATTGATCCGGGAGTGCAGTCTGAAGATAAACAAGTAGGGTGTGCATTATACTGAAGGTGCCTTGCTCCTTAATTATATGTAGATTTTGCTCATTTAAAGACCTCCTGAAGTAGAGATGAAACGATAAAGTTTATAAAGACAAACACTAATCAAGAATTAGTGAATTCATAAGAAAGCATTGCTTTGTTTTAAAATGGCTTTTTTTTTACCTGTCAAGCTTAACTAACTCGAAGAGAAAATGAACTATCTGGAACTTTTCGCTATCGGTAGCTCAATCAAACTTTCCAAAAGTGGAGTCAATTTGGCCTTATCTGCAATGATGTTTCTACACTTCCCATCCTCCTGCATGCATCTCAACAAAATCCCCACTGCTGCAATCCTCTCTTCTGAACCCTCAGCTTCCAAAGTCCCTATTACGCTCTCTACTGTCTTTGCAGAAGCAACAGAATGAGCAACCTTTGACACACTTTTCTCCTTTCCTCCTCCCAGTAATTGTTGTAACAGAAGTAAAGCAGCCGTTTTCGGCCTCACACACATGTCAACTGAGTCCCCCTCTTTATTCTTGATAATCATCAGAAGCGATTCAACCAAGTCCATTTTAAAGAGAATTGATGTTGAAGGTTTCAATAAATATATCAGCACAACAGCCTCTAACAAACCTCTCTTGAACAGAGCAACCACACAGTCCACATCTGAGTCAACCCTAGTGAGTGTCTGGATCACATTCTTATCCTTTGATCCTAACTCACAGAGTAGGAAGATCGTAAGCCCTCAAAACCTTAGGATCAATAGAATTCAAAAGTACCTCCACAAAGCTATTGACAACAGCAGGTTTCGAGAGCAAAGCCACAATATTATCAGACTCCATGTTGGCTTCCCGCCAGAATCTCACTATTTGAACCACTGCTGTTTCTGCCTCAGACAGAATCTCTGACATACAGAGGTTGTTGATTGCGAGGCGTAGTTCTGTAACTGTGCCATCAGAATTGGCTTGGCTGATCACGCTTCTTGGGGACGAAGAAGTTCTTGCAGAATCGAATAATGAGGAGTAATTTGAAGTTGATTAAGATCAGATTGGATTTGGGCCGAGCCAGGATTTTGTTCTTGCCAACTTGCAATAAGCCTTTTGAGCACATAGTTAGTTTTGGGCAATTGGGTGCTCTGCACCTTTTGACACGTAATTGGGCATGTTGTGTTTCCTCTATCGAGCCATTCCTGGATCGCTCTGCGCTCATAGGTCTGGCCTGTCTCGAGAGTGACTGGGTCGACAAATATGTGACTTGTTATTGGGCAAACAAAATCTTTCGGAGGGGTGTGCTTCCCTCCTGACAGGTTGTCAGAATCAGTCATTTGAGGACCTGGCGAGCTGAATCAAAAGGATAACTCAATTTAACAAAGTGCTGCACAAGATGAAATCTTTGAAATGTAAGCAAAGCTTGTCTCTCAGATCACCTACCAAGTTGATTCCGAGGGAATGTTTGGGGTTTGCTTATCAAACAATGCTGCTTCTGTGTTCTTTTCCTACAAGACATAGAACCGAAAAAAACAAAAACAACAAAAAAAAGAAAAAGAAAAATCAGAGTTTGACCTTATTGAATGCGTTCTTTGAGAGCATCGATTATCAGTGTACCTTTATTTCAGTTTCAGAATCTGTGGAATCACCATCATCGTTAGTGACAACTTCCGAAGATGATGATTCAGATTCTAATTCTGATTCAGTATCAGAATTTGAACCTGATGACGCCTGTGATCCTTTTGCAGTGGAAGCTTGATTATTGAGCAAATTTAGAGAGACCCTTTGAGGATAAAAGGGAGGAGACCATGACTTGCAATTAAAACTAGTGCTTTTACTGTAGAAATCAATATATTTTTCTTCCCCATCAGCCCATAATGGCTGCAAACATTGACAAAGAAGACATAATTATTTGTGGGGCATAACTACAAACAAGATTAGTCTTGGAAGTACTCATAAGAATCAAAGCAGCCAATAGAAAACAAACAACTTGAAATTTTAAAGATACAGAATTACAGTGCTTGATGAATGTCCAAAAAAAACTTGAAATAAAAAACTAAGTAAGGGAAAGGGAAAGGGACAACAAGTTTATTAAAAAGAAGACACTCCAAGAAGAATCATTTAGTTAGTTTATCCATTTACTTCATGAGTCACTAAATAATGAAAACATGAATTCAAAATTGAGATAACAAGGAAATAATTCATCTTAATTTAAAAGTTCCCTTCTAAAAATTTGTTAATTGTTAAATAAGACTTGAGTGGTTTACTTTTGACAAAGTATAGCTGTTTTAGTGCATAGAAAACACTAGTTCTTAATTACTTATGTCACCAAATGCTTCTTCTAATTCATTATATTAACATTGATTGTGACATAATCATGGTTACATTGGATTTTACAAACCCCATTGCTTTTCTATAGGAAATTGGATCAAAAAAAATAAGCAAGGACAAGAAAGAAAGTCAAGTAAGAGTAGCTACAAGAAAAAAACCAATACAGCAACAACATAGCCTCAGTCCTAAATTAATTGGGGTGGCTACATGAATCATACCAAGCGTTTGTAGTCCAACAGTTAGAACAATTGCCTTCCAAGCAATAGACCCGGGTTCGACTTCCGGCAAACGCATGTTTGATCTTAATTTTAGCCGACCTCAATTAATTTGGAATTGAGGCTATGTTGTTAATGTTGTTATTGGCTACATGGATCAAATTCTTCCATTGTGCTCGATTTAGTGCAATTGATGGTGAGCTTTCCAAACCATTCAAATCTCTCCTAATTAATGCATCCCAAGTTAACTTTAGTCTACCCCTACCTCGTCGAATTTTTTTAGTTTCTATTGAGTCAAGTTTTCT
Source organism: Stephania yunnanensis (assembly GCA_039657365.1). NCBI lineage: Eukaryota > Viridiplantae > Streptophyta > Magnoliopsida > Ranunculales > Menispermaceae > Stephania > Stephania yunnanensis. The sequence goes on from CM077584.1 coordinate 25,648,873, forward strand.
GGTGGGGAGCATTTGCAGGCCATCTTTGTAGGTGACGAAACCATGACAACCGCCTTTCCCTAATATTTGTGTCAATTGGTGCTACTACTACTTGTCTTTGAGTTTTTATATTTTTATTTGATCTTTACAAGTTTTACCACACATCCACCTAAGCATCCTCATTTCTGCTTACCATCCAACTACAAGAAAAAAAAAAACCAATAAAATAAGATAAAATAAAAAGTTACTAGCCAGCTTCATGTATAGAGTAACAAATGGCAAAAATAAGAAGGGTAAAAAATGAGACTATAACCTAAGGTATTAAATATACCAACTTTGCTACCAAAAAAAAATACACCAGCTCCATAGACCAAGTCTTCTAAAATTTATAGGCTAAAGGGTTTATTATTTATTTATAAGTAACAGGCTGTTCATGGACAACGGTACTTGAAACCCATATCTTTTATGTTTATAATAGTCCAAAACAATGTCAAAAATTCATTGCAAGAAAAGTCTTGAACGGCCAAGTTTAATTTTTTGTAAAGTACAAGAAAGATCAATAAATTTGAATGTTGTGTGAATTTCCATTCACAGATACTTTCATATAATCAGAAGTCTTTTCTTTTTAATGAATAACATATTTGCATATAGGATTAACTATGCATGCTACAAACTCTTCTTTTAAGAAGCCACCTCAACAAACAAAAGTCTAAAAGAAAAAAAAAATTAAAGCTACCTTGACAAACAAAAATCTAAAAGAAAATTTTACCAAAAAAATAAGAGGAAAAAATAAAATAAAATAAAACTGTTCTCTTAGGTCATCGAACAAAAATCTCGTTGAATCATGCCTGAGGCTTGTTTGGTTGAGTGAACTGCTTATAACTTGTCAAAGTTGCAAATATATACTTACTAGAACTCTTAAGCTTTATAGGACTCTGTCCTCACCTTCTTATGAGCACTTAGACACAACAACAATCCTAATAGTTGGGTTGGGCTACATGATTCATACTCTTCCACTCCACTCGATTTAATGTCCTAAACAGCATACTTTCAAATTCGATTAATATTGGACCTCTTCATCAAGTAATACAATGAACACTAAAGGCGCTAGGGGATCTGTCCAATAAAATCCTAATGTCCATATGAATGTGTGTCAAGAATATCAATCGTCAAGAGATTCACTCCGGTGCCCACTCGCCCCACGAAAACAAGAAAGACATGCAATTTCAAACACTGCAAAACAAAACATTTTGACCTTTGAATAAATAGACCTGAAGAAAACTAAGTCGCTTATATATATAAACTAGGGAATTCAAACACAATTTGAAACACATGAAGATCAAATTTGAATGCAGAACTCTAAAATCAACTATCCGTACACAAATCCAATTAATTTAATGAAGAAAACCACTGAAATCCGAAGAAAATCGCGATGAAACCCTAAAATAATCCGCTAGCCAAATTAAGCGAACAAAGTAGAAAAGAAATCATGGATTACATTATACCGTCCGATCCCGAACGCATGATCCTCGATCTTCTCCTCTTCTTGGCACCTCTCCAACTTCGTCTCATCACCGAACCAATTCAAGATCAACTCCGGCGATTCAACAACAAATCTCACAGATCCATCTTCACATTTCAGTATCTCGATGAAATAACCAGCAAAACTCCTGCAATTCACATCAAGAGCCTCTTCGTAGCACCTCTCCAACCCCTTCAACTCCGTCGCCTGACCCTCGCTCACTCTGCAGATCAATCTGGATCCAGAACCCCCAATATCCTCACCATTCCACCGTGATTCGAAACTCGACCGGTCCTCTGGTGTAGAATGAATCTCCGATCTCCGATCATTGAACCAGTGAAGAACGGGGAGGAGATGAAAGAGGAAGAGGTCTTCGAACAGCATTGGTGCGATCTCCGTCCTGGCGGAGAACGGATCCAATTGGAAGACAAGGAGAAGTCTAAATGCTGCGTCTGTTGGTCTGCCGGAGAGGTGGTAGATAAATGAGAGGAAAAGAGCGGAGAAGGCGTTTTCATTGGGAGGGGAAGAGAGGAGGAGGAGATTCTCGGCTGCACGGAGAGCCGCGGGGGAGGCTTTTGTGGTGGCGCCGGTGAGGGCCTTTTGGATGGCGTCCGCTGCTGCGGTTAGTGTTTGGAGAGGGATGGGGTTGGGGGTTTGGAGTTTTTGGTGGTAGGTTGCGAGGATGCGGTGGCAGAGGTTCGGCTGGGAGAGAAGTTCCGCGATAGAAGCCGCAGCGGAACGGAGGATTTGGGCGGCTGTGGGGGTGGTCATGGGGGAGGTAGTAGTGGTGGTGGAGAGTGGAGAGGGGAGTTTTGGGTTTGAGTTTTGGAGGTTTTGTTTGATTGTTTGTTTTATTTGGTTTCTGGCGGGTAACAACAACGGGAAGCAGACTATTGAGAATTTAACTTTGTGTAGATATAGTGGGATGGCTGACTAAGGGTGCGTTTGGAAAAAGCTTAGAAGAAAAAGGGATTTGCGCTTAGGTTTGATGGAGTTTTGGTTTAGGGTTGAATTCAGAAATCAGTTTTCTGACTCAATGTCAAACAAAGCCTAAAATAAACCCTCTCTTCTCTTACTTTTTCTACTTGTGATTAAACACTGAAGGGAAGCAAGGTCTTTAGGTAGTTTCGCGAGAGTGTTATTTTAATGAAATGAGTTACCGAAGGAAGCCGACTGGCCGGCTAGAACTCATTCTCCGATTCTCGCATATGCCCAGTCCGCTTCCTTCTTCACAATGGACGTCCTTACGTGTGTTCTGAGGTCATGAATAATCTCTTTTATGACTGCATTTGACATTGAAAAGTTGGTACTAATCTTGCATTGTTTAACCGGAAACCATTAGGCATGACAGAGTGTTCCTCGGTAATGAGCTTGTTTGGTTGCAAATTTGGCTTCGAATTTCAATTGTTTCGTATCTTATTGTTCACAAATGCCATTTCAAAAAAAAACAAAAAAATTTGTTCACAAATGTCATAAGTAGGGATGCAAATGGGCATGGCAAGGATGGGGATCTCATTCTCATACTCATACCCACTAAAAAATTTATCACACATACTCATATCCATACCCATCTGGGGATTAATTCTCATACCCATCCAATCTGCGTGAGCATGGAGAATTCTCATGGATAAAATATTTTTCTATTTCATTCTCCATTGGAGATCCCCATATGGATTTTTCTTGAGGATGGAGAATCCTCATGGGAATTTTTTTTTTCTTTATTTCATTCCACATTGGGGATCTGGATTCTCAAAAAAATAATAGTAACAAATAAGGTGTCACATTTACATATATAACAACACAATAGTTAAAATTCCAACAAAAACATAAAAAAGAAAATCAACATATTTGTAATAAAAGTTCTAACTACTAAGTGCTAACACTTATAATTAAGTTTCTACAAAATCATTAGCATACGCAAAACGAAAAGTTTGAATTCAAAATATTCCTTAAAATCACTCTCTTTAAACCACCAAGTCATCAACTTTTTTCAGTACTTTTGATCCTAAATTCTAAAATATAAATATAGCTGCAAACAATTCAAAACAAACATATAGCTATTAATTAACCAAATAAATTAAAATTATAAATCTCATTAAAAGGTTTTTTTGTTATATATATGAGTGTTTTGGAATGGAAACTACATAATATTATGTAATATTTATATTTAAATACAATATGGTGTATAAATATATGAGGATCCTCATGGATAGATGGGTATCGCGTGGGTATCTCCGTGAGAATTACCAATAGGGATCCCCAATGGGGATACCCATGGGTGTCCCAATGGGGATACCCATGGGTGTCTCCGTTGATATATTTTATTACTCATACATGTTTAAGTATGAGATTTGGTACTCATCTCCACCTCTATCTCTATTTAAAATCTGCATATCTGCACTCGTTAAGGTAAATCTCCATCACTTGTGGGTATTCTTCTACCTGACATGAAATGTCCAACACTTTTGACCTTTGAATTGAGATGCAAGAAGCGCAAACAAGGTCTGTTTTTTTTTTCTGACTCTATTATCAAACCATCCTTGCACATATAGTTATTTGTAAGCATCACCAAACATTTTTTTAGTCAGCTCTTCATTGTCTATACATTGTGCATAAGGTGTTTCAAGAAATTATAAGTGAAAGACAATGACAGTATGCCGCGAGACGAACATTGTTTCCTTGATTAATATTCTATGCAGTATAATATTATTCTCTTTCTTCATACAAATATACCAAAATGTTACATACATCAATAGTAAAAGATGTTTTGAGTTTGAGCAAAGTGTGTTTTACGTTAATTTTATGACAAATAGTAGTAAGGTTCCTTCACCACCTTTTTTTCCTATGGAAGATGATAATCTAACATTCTAAGATACATACATTTGCTACACAATTGTGTATATTTGATTGAGATGTGTGGACCCCACAAATTTTAAGGAACCTACACTATTGTGTAGCAAATATATGTAACAAAAGAATGTCCTAAAATCATTTTCCTTTTCCTATACCTTCAAGACCTTATGTAAAATCCCGCTAAACAAAGCTATATAGATTAGTGCCAAACTTTTCTAAAGCCATCTCTTCTATAAAATAACACCGTTTATTGCCTCCAACACTTGTCCTTGTTTAATTAGAGATGGGGTTAACTTTCGTGAGATAACTTTGAAGAAGAGTTGGAACTAATCTTGTTTGGTTGTTCAACTTCCCTTTAAATTTTCTCCCGACTCACACCCAAAAGTGAGAAATATCTCCCCCACCCCCATTTACGGGAGTTATCTCTCGGGAGTTTGTTGATACAATTACCCCTTATTAATTATCTATTTGTTACCACATGGGTCACATCCATGTCTCTTGTTTGAGAGGTATTTATATATGTCAATTCTTATTTTTATTATTTCAAAATTTGCAACTTATATGCAAGTTTTAAGTTAACAAAAAATGAAAATATGATCTTTTACTATGAGTTAACTCCAAAAAATTAACTCCGCTCATCTTTGTAAATTGGCAAATTCGAACCAAATAAGGCCTTGGATGCCACGAGTTCACCATTTCTTTAGTTGGAGTCTCATCGTAATGGCTTGAAGCTGTCTATCTAAAAAGCGCACACTATATACTTAATTTTAATTTGCATGATTTAATCTACAAGTAATTATATATAGTCGTCCTCCTTAGTGAGGAAGTTGCCCTCCTTAGCGACGCTCCATTGATGCAAATATACAATAGGGTTATAGTAGTATAAGGTTAGTATAATAATTTTTATATAATTTATTAGGGTTTAGTCATTACATAAGATGTAATTAATTTTATGTGAAGGTAAGCAAAAAATACAATTACGTGTCTTTTATCTTCTCTCGTTCTTCTCTAACCCTAATTCTCCATCCTCTCTATCTCTTCTCCAATCCCTTCTCAATCAATTCTTCTTAATTTTTCTTCTTTTACTCTCAATCTCTTTTATCCGATTTCTCTAGTAAAACTTAGATCAACTACACCAGTAGTTGCATTATTTGTGAGGTTTTGCCGTGACCATTATCAAATCTCAACCTAATGTGTATCTTGTAAGGATGCAACGAGAGATGATGGAAGTAATTGCTCCCTTCGATCGTATTGATCAATAACTCAAGAGTTTATATATGCAGTATCATGTCCTACTGTCTGCAAAATTCTTATTTACCAGCTTTCGCACCGCCACCCTCATATCCATTAACATCCCTCCAACTACAATTTCCCATTCTCCGTAGCCAACTCTCACCTCAATAACAATTTCCATTCGCACGTGAACACAATCCTAAAAATCAGATTCCACCGTCCATCGCTCCATTTAGCGCTCTCAGCTATCCAACGACCTTCATTTTCTCCACCGTCATTGCTTGGTTATTCATTCCCTAAGTCTTTTTTGCCTAACCTAAGCCCCATTACCAGTGTCACGACTACCTGCACGGCAGAGTTCAACAAGAGCAACATCGACAGAGCTTCGCATAGCATAGATCTAATCAAGAAGGTTTGTCAACCCGTGATAATCACTTTTGAGCAGTCAATTGATGAGCAAGATGATTATTCACGAGATGAGAAGAGAATAGCACAGTCAGAGATCTTCCGAAGGCTATGGTGCAACCAGTGATGTGGGACTCTGATGAGGTAATGTCATTTGTTGATTTGGGTGTTTAGACCTCAAAATTATCAAATGTGTGTCACATTTCCTTAATTCAAGATGGTTCAATTAACAAGTATTTCGTTGAATAGCATATCAATAATTTCTCGAAATGATTTGAAAGTTTTCCTAAATGAATGATTTGCTAACATAGAATCCAAACCACCTGATAGTTTGGTTTTTGAGGAGAAAATTGATATTTCTTTTCTAAATTTGGTTTCCATTTTGTTGGTTAGAGAAAAATTGTGTTTCAACCATAGGTTCACTGATTGCTGTGTGAAAGAATGTTCTGTCTTTTTTTTCAACGGAGATGTTTGATAATATGCTTCAAAGAAATCATATTCATAGGACTCCAATGCTTGGTGGTTGTCTGAATCTCGGTAAAAATCTTCGAGAAGCCCTCAAGGTGTTTGATGAATACCAGACGAGTCTTGATATTTTGGAAAGTGATGGTTTGTGACTATGATTTCAGTGCAACTATTGTGAGTTGTTTTGGGAAATTTCAAGTCACTTTAATTGAGAATTCGCAGCCTAGTTCATTCCCTCTGCTACGGTGGTTCGTTCTTAGTGTGAAAAAAAGTGCAGGAGACTAATGATTGCTACTAAGAACAATTCTATTGGGAAGTTAATTGAAGTAGATAACATTGTTCTTTGGTCTACTATGGGTTTTCTTTAAAGTTCAAAGTTGATGGGCAGCGACTACTTATTGAGTCCAATTATGAAATGCATTGTTTCATGTGGCTTGCAATTTCTTGGGTGTTGTTCTTTTTATCCATATTGCATCCTATAAATGAGGGCAGGAATGATCACTGTTTTTTTGACAATGTGATCTGCAATTTCCATACAAATGAAGAGCTTGACTTTCATGTAGATGGCATATTACAACACCTTTCTACTCTGAAAATGGTTGTCTGATAGGAGTTGTGGTTCTCAAGGGCGGCTTAGCAAAGGTTGGGTTAGGCTAGTACAATTAGTAACTACACGGTACGTGTTGATGAGAATGTTCACGCGGCTTGATAGCTTTCCTTTGTGTGTTCTATGGAATATTCTCTCAGCCTTTTTGGTGCATTCTCATGGTCGTCTTTTGTCATGGGTATGGTTTGCTATGTATGTTGTTCATAAAGGCAAGAAGTTCATCTTCGCTAGGATAATGGTAGCGTTGATCTCTCATCCCAATACGTTTCAGCTAGATGGTCGCACAACAGAAGATGTAAGTCCCATTTACTACGGTGGACTTCCAACGCCACCTTATGCTCCCATGCTTTATCATTATGCTCTTGTTTCCACTTTTGAACATTGTGGTTTTATAGTGGTTCTTCTCACCCACCTTGATCAACCTACTACTAATGAGGACAATGGGGCAATGGGTGTTATTAAGAATGAAGGCTTGCACATACACGATCAATGCTATATGATAGGGTATTCATCACTACCAACATCACATGGGAACTCTCATTCTTCATCTCTATGATACACTACACTCAACATTTGAAGATGCAAGAATACATCTATAAGTTAGTAGCGGAGGAGTTTATGCACGCTCTCATATTTATTGTGACGGCTCAACATAATCTCTTGACTGCTTTACTTATGCATCCTGTTTGGGGATTTTTTTGGTGGTGTAATGGTTATCCAGACATAGCAAGTTGGACACATACTCGAAGGGCATTGATACTACTAGCACACGTGCGAGCTCGTTTTCGATTGCTCAACCTTGAGGATAAGGTTATTTTTAAGGGGTCGGTAATGATGTATATCTATAATAGAGTTAATATAGTATTAAATAGAGTTATAGTAGTATAAGGTTAGTATAGTAATTTTTATATAATTTGTTAGGGTTTAATCATTATATAAGATGTAATCAGTTTTATGTGAAGGCAAGCAAGACATACATTTGTATGTCTCTATCTTCTCTCTTTCTTCTCTAACCTTAATTCTCAATCCTCTCTATATCTTCTCTAATCCTTTCTCAATCAATTCTTCTTCCTAATTTTCTTCTTTCTCTCTCAATCTCTTCTATCTGATTTCTTTCGTGAAACTTCGATCAACTACAATAGTAGTTGCATCATCTCCATCCCCACTCAACCTTCCTCCTGGATCACTCACCTCCATCTCTGTCCCACTCCTTGGGTTCTTCTTTAAAAATGTCATTGATCTCGCGAAGTCTCTTTCTTGAATCGAGGGGATGCAAATGGGGAGGGTAGGGGATGGGGACCCCATCTCCATCCCCATCCCCATCCCTACTTAAGAATTTATCCCCTATGCCCATACTCATTCCCATGAGGGAATGAACTTTCATCCTCATCCCTACCCCCCGTCTAATCCTGCGGGGGATTGGGAATTCTCATAGGAAAATATTTTGTTATTCTCCTTTTGGAGATCCCCCGGGATTTTTGCGAATAATCAACTGTAGAAATATTTTTTCAATTAATTTTTCTCAAAAAGATTTATAAAAAATATGGTACACATACATAAGATCATAATTATTGAAAATTCCAACCAAAATAAAGTACGACATATCATGCAATGAAAGTTCGACTTCTATGTACTAGCATTGGCATATGCTAATATGATATATATACATATAAGCGCGTATGTATGTGTATTATTACTATAGATTATAGATTTGACACGATTAATGACGAGATTATTTTTAAATAAATATTCTTTATAAGTTTTCAAAAAAGCTATAATTAAATATTAACAATTATTATATTATAAATAGTCTAATCCATGTAATTGACTCACCTAATTTGAGAATTGAGATTAAGGGTTGAAGTTTTTGTTGTGATTATAATCGATGAATATTTTTTCCCTATCAACTCTTAAGAGTTAAGAAATAATAATACCAATAAATTACAAATTCAAAACATATGTATATTAATATAAAATATATACGAAGTCAATACTTGGGGTATCTACTTACACGCAAGAAGTTCAACAAGAATGGGTTAAAGGATGCACTTTCGAAGGCATGGAATCTCACTACGGAGACGGATGCCTAGTTCTTGGAAGTCGAAACAAACATTTTTCATGTCACATTTCAAGATGAAGTCACAACAAACCATGCCCTCTATAATGGTTCGTGGTTATGTGAAAAAAATCTTTTTCCTGACAATCCAATGGCATTAAAAGTTTCCTCTGAAAGTCGAATCCTTTACAATAGTTGCTCGATGGTTTCAGATATTTAAGCTCCTTTTTCACTACCAAGATCCAGAAGTGGTGGAATAGATCGATAAGAGGATTGGCGATCTGATTACCGCAGGTGAAGGCCTATGTTACGATGGCATCACCCCCTAAAAATTCATAAGAGTAAGAGTGAAGTCTCAATCTGTAACCAGCTCATGCTAGGGTTGTGTATTGAAGATGATGAAGGTAAGACAACATGGGCTCCCTTTAAATATAAAAGACTCCCGACTTTTTGCTACTATTGTGGCACCCTTGATCATGAGGAGTCTCTTTGCAATTCGAAGAAGAACGACTGAGCAGACAGAATAAAAAAGTCGAATTCGTATGGTACTTGGCTCGATGCAAGGACTTCCTTATTGGACTTTGACGTGTAAATCCCAGAATTTTTTCGGGAGGAGAACCACCCTTTGACGCCGTAATTTTGTGCCATACAGGCCCCAAAATAGATGAGGGAAGGGCGAGAAACCCCCACGAGTCCGAATGGGTTTGAGAGACATGATGGAGGAAGACAACGATTCGACGCCTCTATCTAGTCCATCAGTCAGTGTAGGCCGACTACCCCACCCCCACCTCTCCACATGGGCTTATTGAGGTTAAGATCCATAAAGCTCAGAGGATCCCTTTTGATGTGACCCACAGCCAAACCACCCGTCAACCCTCATTTGCAAACCACATACCTAACATCAGACCCCCACCAATCAGATAACATAAACCCACATCACCAAATCCCTGACTTTGTCAATTTACGACCCTCCCACATCCCAAGACCCATTCCAACTTGTACCCATTACACACAAACTCAACACCCTGCCCATAACCTACAAAAAGAAAGCTCGCAACCCCTTATGCCATGCCCAACACTCCCCGTATCCTTCCCCTCCATACACCCCTACCACAACCAGTAACCACCCCTCCCATTCCATCCCTCACTCATCCACCACAAACTTTACAAGCCATACCCCATCTGTTGGATAACCCAACCCCCAAAAAATGAAGCAAGAGAAGTGTAATGTCCCCTAAGAGGTAGAGGCAGCTCCTCCCTCCGTAATGTTGTGTTGGAGCTGTCAGGAAGTAGGGAGTCCCCCGACATTCAAAACACTCAATAAGCTCATTAAACTTCACTCCCAGGAGGTGGTTTTCCCCTCGAGAAAAAAAAAAAAAAAAAAAAAGAATTGATGATTTGAGAATAAAATTGGGATTCTCGTGTACCTTAGCAATGGGGCCAGGTGTCGTGAGCTTGGGGCATGGCGGTGTTATGGCAAGATGTTGTGAATGTGGAAATAGCATTATAAGGATTATATTTCATTGAATTATTAGTTCGTGATCGGAGACGAATGTGAAGTGGTTTGAGTATTGGGTGTATATATGCATTCTAGGCGAAAATACTTGAGCAATAGTTTTAGTCACTCGAAGGAAGAGTTAAACAAATCGTGGAGCCCCTAATGATCATTGGTGACTTCAACAACATTGTGGATGTGACAACCCCGATCCATAAAAACTAGGCTCAGCCATTTAGGTATGTGGACCCTCGGTCAACCCTCATTGAGTCAACGCATGCGTAGTCAGCCTCTTATTCAAATTATTCATCCATTGGTTGCTTATTAAGTTTGTTGATTAGTTTAACAAGTCTTATTATTCATTACGCGGTGGAAAGTAATTTAAAGCAACTAAAAATAAATAAACTTAGTTCGGGACAAGTCCTAGATGTGGAAATCTTGCATAATATAGATCTCATGTATATCTTTGGCGATGACAACGTAAATAAGCATTATATACATGTATCTCAAATGTATCTCTCAAAACATATACCCAAATGTGTATAAAAACATCAAGTATAATATAATAGATATAATTAAAATACTTACGATAGTATCAAAGGAAAAGCCGGCTCTGAGGAAAACTTAGAGGTAGTCACGATCTTGGGCTCCTCACCCTTGCTGCTAGAGGGACCTGCAATTTTCACCAGTGACGGAGACATTCTAGTGAGTAAAGCTAGAAGAGATTCAACAATATTTCTGAATAATAAATGACAATAGTCTCTAAATCATGCAGATATTTAAAGAAATATATAAATAAAATGACAAAGTGCATGATAGACAGACTAATCAAATAAAATAGTGAAAGTGAAGTGGCAAGGAAGCAAAATAGATAGGTGAATAGGTAATCTCGTCCAAGCTATGGTCATCGAGACAAAACACGGCTTGAAGTCGACACGGCGAGCTTAAAGCCACTTCCCTTATTGCCTTGACATGACTCTTTAGGAGCGGAACTCCTTGAGTCACTTCCAACAACTCCTTTTAAACTATCAAGGTAAGCCACGACGACGCCGGATGTTTTATCCCTTATATAGTCTTCGGCGAGAAACCACGGTGACTACGGATGCTTAAACTTGCAAGATAACACTGCGGTGGATTACCCCAGGACCCCGAGCCCTTGAAACAAGAATGAAATACAAGTATGACATGCTTTTCAAAAGATTAACAATAAGAAGTTGAAAAAAAATCATGTTGATGCTCTTATTGGTTTACTTACCTCAAAATGCAATAATATCCAAGATAAACGCGACTCCCGCTTGTCAGTACTACCCTTGCGATACTTGGAATTGACGCTTTATATCTTCGGTACCTACTGAAGAGTTCATTTTATGCATTAGAGCTCATTTGTTATGAACTATTTTATTTTATTTTCAAAACAACTCATTTTGACATTTTATTATGTTTTTAATATTTTCTTATACTTAATTTTGTCGTTTTAAGGCTTTCTAAGGGTCCAACATTCTTTCCCTGGGCTCTCGGACTCTAACAGCCTAGGTATCACCATAAGTTCAACGCAAGAAGACCATGAGAGAGCCCCACTTTTTACTTGCTTTTATTGACTAAGTTCTTATTTCATCATTAATGAGGTTTTTAAGTAGACTTAGTTTTCCATTAAAGCTTTCTTAACAAATGACTATTAAAATCTCAATAATCTTGACCATTACTTGATTAAATCAAGTCTTTAAATATTAAGGAACGTTCGATAGATACTTTCTATCTATTTATAATGTTGCTAAGTCATTCGATAAGAAAAACTTCGAAGAAACATTCAAACATCTATTTGTGAAACTTGTAGGAAAAGTAATGCGGCTTTAGTTTTGGGCTCTTATCGACCTCAAAGTATAATCAAACGCCTCCAAATCAAAATATGATTTTGAAGTGTCAAGTTTCTTATGTAAACATCAAAACCCATTAAAAATTTTGCTTAAAGACATTCGTTTGATTGCCCAAAATCAATACCCAAGTTGATTAAAAAATTGGAATGCATTTTTTCTATAGGACTAGCTTGTTTAAAATGCAACCAACTCGACCCCGATCGACTAACGAAACTTACATCAAACTTCAAGCTGATTTTCATGGATTAGATTTGACATATAACTATTAAAATACATCGAGAACTGCAGTGACGGACCTTTCTTCTAAACAAGGCACTTGCTTCGGCCTAATCTCGTAATTAAACCTTAATCCCCCGCCACATAAGACTTAACTACGTATTAGTCGACCTTTCTTTCCTATACTCCTTGATACATGCGTTCATGATAAGTAATACATTGTTCACGATATCATTAGATTTTAGAGTTAATTAAATTTTTTTTTTTATCATTTTAATATTATCACGAAAATTTTAAAGGCTATGCGGAAGCAATTATTATTTAAAAATCCCTAAGTGTGGAAACGGGGAAATATCAGCATACATATAACTATCATAAAGATAATAACATAGTGTGATAATCGAGTCTCAAGTCGGGAACTATACGGCAACTTGATATACAACCCAAAATGTATTGGAAAGACATAAGCATCGGTAATACAACAAAAGTTGAGTCATACACATAATGAGATAGGAGTGAGTAAAGTAATGCTCATGAGGAAAGTCGCCTTGATCTTCTCGCTTCCCTGAACCTTCTTTATTGCTCGATTGGACCTACACCCATGAGCACAAACTAGGACGGTGAGTATAGTGATATTTAAGTAATAACTAAAGAAATATATACTACATTTCCAAAATAAAAGAAATTTATTTAAAAGCATGAAGTAGCAGAAAAGGATTCTTTGAGATCAAGTAATGTAAGTAAATACCACGATTAAAAATGTATAGGCTGTACACGAGGAGCTAAAGTCAGAGATGATATAAATACGGTTGCTAATGAGAACTATTACCTAGCACTTTTCCCTTATTATATGGAAATGTGCTCTACATATTTCATCAATTATATCAATCCTCAAATGGTGGCGTGCTCTACACATATAAATCATATATCTCGTGTTATTAGAGACAACCTTAGAGTAGCCCATTACCCACAGTTGTACCGCACAAGTGTTGTGGTGAGTCCAGAACTTACGATAGATCTAAGTCCCCGTGAACCGCGCATCTCTTGTGCAATGGACATTTAGATGATCCCTATTTTAATTTTCAAGGATAAATAATTCTAAGTCTCTAGGATTTAAAGACTAGTTAAGCTACAAAAACCTCAGTATGAAATAGAATACAAACCTAATCCATTACAACTTATCTACTAATAGCATGCTTTTGATCAACTATATGCCAAGAATATCATCAACTTAGAAATTTGAATCAATAAAATATTTTACAAGGCATCATGTTAAAAATATTCAATAATTAATAGAAACAAGAATAACATGATGTGATATTACAACTTAGCTTATGTCTCACAAATAAACTATAAATCAATAATTGTCAATAAAGTGAAATAGAGAATTCTTACAACTTTTCTTATAAGTCACAAAGCTTATCCTAGTTTATCTAGCCTCCAGACACCTTAAAACGCGTTCCCAGAACTCCGAGACCTCCCCTTTAGTTACCTTTTAGAGTTGTTTGATATGTTTTAGAGTGGGTTAAAGTTGCTAGGTTGGGTTTTAAGCTAGGTTTAATTAGGTTTAATGAGTTTAAGAAATTTCAAAAATTTATGTCCAGAGCCTGCTGTGGCGCGCTGAGGGAAACCACCTAGTAGCGCTACCCGAAGAGAGCATAAGCCCCGTATTAGACGTTACGAGAACTCATAATTTTGCAAGTGCGAGTCTGATCACGTTTTTGGGACATCTAGGCCTTCTCTGGAAATGTCTTGTGAATCCCTCGGCTGTCCTCAGCGAAGATCCCGTAACAAACCTCGAATTATCAATATGCCCAGAGACACCTCTATAATTCAATCAAATCATCAAATTTAACATACATGCATTCAAACATCTCATGAACAACATGCAAATTGAAAATTCCATAACTTGATGAAAACAAATCCAATTTTCAAAGTTGTATAGAGCTAGATTATTAGAACAAAATAAAAGGAATTCAAATATTGCATTTGATTAAAAAAAACCAAGTCATTTTTGTAACCTAAAATTAGAATTTATGTTTCATTTGAAAACCCCAAAATTTGACCAAAACCCCTTAAATTTGGAAATCTAAATTGGAACCTTATTTAGGTTAGAAAATAATCAAGAAACAACTTCAAATTTGTTTTGAGATAAAAGACCCATAATTTCAAACTACAAACTCATGAAATTGGATGCTTGAATTGGCTAGAAAATTACCTAGTATGTTGGCTTGATTCCTAGCTCCTACCGTGACCAATTTGTTAATGTGATTTCTTTTCCACAGGCTCTGGATCAATGTGAACATGCCAAGCAAATTCTCTCCAGACTCTGTTGTTTCTCTATGTGGTTTTCATGCAAATGAATCAAAAAGTTCACAAGTGTTGTATATATAGGTGCAACTTAATCTGCACACATGTATCTTATGGCCATCCATTTTTATGATATCTAATGGCTGATAAATCCTCCTGTCACCATAACAACACTAACACTTAAAAGTGCACTTCACTTCCCTATTTAGTCCTCACCTCATATTTGATGTTTCAAAGCTGTGGGAATGAATTTGTGGATGTTGGTATCGGTTTGGAGATGTTTTGGTGGGATTGAGTTCTGTGTGATGCGTTGTTGTTGTTGGTCTCGTGCGATTAGCGCACTAGATCAGAAAATTAGTGCGCTAGATGCACATAATTGAGAAAAAGCTTGACTGATCTTGACGAGGGATTAGCGTGCTAATTCTACCTATTCTTAGCAGCTAATCCATGCCCGAACATCAACAATGTTGTTTTTCTTTTAAATGTGAATGAGGGGCTTAGGGGCCGATTTAGGAGTTTATAGTAGTTTATAATAGAGTATATTACATTTATAGTTACTATGATTGGTTTATGATAGGTGTGGATTGATCGGGAGAAAGTTAGGGACCGAAAAGTTAAGAAATTGGGAGTGGACTTAGACAAGGTAAGTGCGGATTAGCTTATTTATCAATGTTGTACGGTTATTTAGTATATATAGTTCATTTAGTTGTTGGCGTGGAATGGGGGAATTGGTTATCTTGTGATGGTTTTTTGATAAATAGAAAAAGCGGTATGTGATGTGACCATACTATAACTCGATTTTGAGAATAGGTTTATAGGAGATAAGTTCCACTTCATTCCTATATATAACTACAGCTCAATTCCGATAGGTTGTATGGATTGAAATTGCACATTAAAGGGTTTGGGATAGAACCATTGGGCATTAATGGATGGGCTAGATAGTATGAAGGCCAACATCTTGGTCTTGCAAATCGCATTAATGGCGTTGATGGTAATGTCGACCGCTAGTGTTATGAAATAAATGGGAATCGCAGTATCACAATTCAAAATATTTGCTTTGCATCGACTATGTATTGAATCTATATGCTTCCATATCCTTGTTAGATATTGTTGGATCATGTTGTTATTGCATGTTTTCCTTGACTACTATATTGAATATTGATGCATGCTCACTATGAATACGTATTTGCTAAGCTAGTTGGAGTGCTCATTCTTTTACACATTTCGGGTGCCAACCCGGCCACTTCGAGTTAAGGGAAGAGAAGATTTATGAGTCTCGAGTCTTCTCTACGATGTAATGACCTATTTGTATCTATATAACTCTAATGACTTATTTTGATGTATATAAACGGGGTTTGGGTGATTTTTTCTAAATGGTTTGGAAATTTTGGTAACCTCTAGGTATTTTCTTATATTCAATTATATAAAAAAAAAAAAAAAAAAAAAAAAATTTCCCATTTGCGTATTAGTTTGATATTTAAATTCTATATGAATATACGAGGTTGAGTTTATCGGGAATGAATGGAGAGGTTGTTGGCTCTAGTTCGGTCTACGAGGTTAGTGGGCTTAATTAGGGTTTTATGCCGGACATTTTCACTTTGTCGGGATGGGGATGTCTGAGAGTACTACGATATAACTTACTGCGAGGCTTGTCATGTCTCAGGCTCTCGCGTGAGCGGCCTACGTCATACGCGCCCAAACATCGGCGTCTCTCTCGAGGAAGTATGCGATGAGATCTACTGCTCGATGTATATCTTCGATCTTGATTATCCTATGAAGCTTCTCTGCGATAGGACCCGTTTCTCAATCTTCTCGAAGTCCACCCCTTACTCAATCAAAGTAGGTTGGCTTGAGTTTGATGAAGTCCACTCACAAGGCGAACTTCAAGCGATGTCTTGGAAGATGTAGGCGTGGGGGATGGTACTACCTCGAGTGTCTCCACTACTAGTGCGGTCACGATTGTTGTAGTCTGCACTATCGGTGTTGTTAGGGTCGTAGTGTGAAATCTTTGGAGCCGTGGAGAGTGGGGTGTAGTAGTCGTAGGGTCAATGTCAATGTCGGTGGAGCAAAATGGTTTGTCATGTGACGATGAAATTGGTCCAGCGCACAGCCTTGAGTCGTCACTCGTCAGGACATGACCTCACAGACATCCTCTGTCCTGCAATAGTAGGAGGTGTGTCACTAGTCTCTGCATTTCCTCCCCACTCGTGTATCGACCATTGGGGTGCACGAGTGGATAGTGAACGCGAATCAGCTACCATGTAACATAGCGCATAAATATATATACGTATAGAAAGTGCTTAACAAGTACGTATAAAGAAATCCCCCATCTTAATTTCACTCGACACTTCCCCGACTAATGATTTTTAGGCAAACGTCGTCTGGTTTTCTGGCAACTAAGGTTTATATTTTATTCATGTTTATGTTTTACCTGCTCGAAGCGTTTGTCTCACGATTCAAAGCCCGATAATGGTCCGCTGCTTTACAACGGGACACCACCGGTCCTAATCCCATGGAAGGTAAGCCTTAATCTCTCGAATTTCTTTAAGACTTGTAGCTACGTATTAAGTCGGCACTTTAACTCCTATACTCCTGCGATACATGCGTTCGGGATAAGTAATACATCGTTCACGATATCATTAGATTTCTATAGTTTATTAAAACTTTTTTATTATTTTTAATATTATCACAAAAATTTTAAAGGCTATGCGGAAGCTTAATTATTATTTAAAAATCGTAAGTGTAGGAACTAGGAAATATCATAAGAGATAATAACACAATATGATAATCGAGTCTCAAGTCT